>CP049707.1:16909197-16984178 GCA_004148225.2 Heterodera glycines
TCATTAATTCCAAAATAAATAGATTCAAAATAAATTATTAAAAGTTTAGAACAAAATTAGACACAGTTTCATTTTCAGAAAGCAGCTGATCACCGGAAGCTGCACAGTGTCATTAAGTAAGAAATGACAATTACTTGTTGGCTGATTGATCCTTCTTTTATTATAATTAATTCCCGCTTTTTTATGTAAATCTGCTAAAAATGGCTCAAAATCACAATAATTTTTGGACAAAATTCGTTAATAAATCGCATTAAAAATTCGGAGCCACTCACTATTCCCTAACACAAAAAAATCGGGTGTGAAAAGCAAAAAAAAAAAAAAAAATTCATCGCCCGGGGGGAGGTACGCCCCCCCCCCAAGTCGAAATCCAGGGACCGTCCCTGCTTCACAAATGTCTGTTGGTGCTTTGCCAGTTCTCAGCTTGCGCATTTTCTTATTGTCATCATTTTTGGTGATATTTGATCAAACCGAACGCACGTTTACGGATTTTCGGAATTTTATCCTTGGCATTCAAGGACTACTATTCATCCGTGCTTTTTGGTTGGTCCGCGAGCTGTACGGCGTCCAATTCGTCATATTTAACAACGACGTAACACTGGCCAACCACATGGAAAGCATAGGGGTTCCGGGG
Source organism: Heterodera glycines (assembly GCA_004148225.2). Lineage (NCBI taxonomy): Eukaryota > Metazoa > Nematoda > Chromadorea > Rhabditida > Heteroderidae > Heterodera > Heterodera glycines. The sequence continues at coordinate 16,909,829 of CP049707.1, forward strand.
TAAGACAAAGAATTGCTGATCGAGATTGACTGGGGGCTTTTCTGAGAGAAGGCATTAAACATGTTGGATGAATTGACAGTTCATATTAATTATACAAAATTTTGGTCTCATAGCAATCTGAAAATGCTGAATTTGATAATACGGTCTATTTATTAATCCCTTTTAATAGATTTGTGGGGAGAAACTTTTAAAATTGCATTTTAGACAAAAAATTTATTAAAAATTAGATTAATTTTTGTGAATTTTTCCAACATTGCCTGTAGGCACCGCCGACCCCGTTCTAGTAATATTTAAAAATATAGTAATTCGGCAAAAAATTGAAGGCAAAAGTGGATAATTAGTGAATTATATCATTAAATTTCTTTGTTTTTTGGACTGACAATTCCATCAAAATCATTCACATTGACGTTCCATAATCTGGTCTCCGCTGCAAATAAGGACGACTTCAATCACAATCAGACGCAATGAAACTAATGGTCCATTTGCCGGGTACTATTCAAATGGTGCTTGGAAAACTTTTTTGTTCGAAAATATTCCGGATCCACCTGCACACATTCACAATTTCGGAGGAATTTTTGTCAGGTCTGAAATAAAATAATTTTAAATTTCAAGCATAAATTTCCAATCTTTTTTCAGATTCATTGACCAAAACGTTATTTTATTTTTGCACCGAATTATAAGCGGAATATTGAATACGGAAATCGTTTTGGATCTCGGAAATATTTACCAAAGCGTTGCCGCGTAATTTGCTTCTTTTTGGGCACTGCTCAAGGACAGAATGATTGGCTTAATCTTAAATGAAGAGTCTCGCAGTTTTCTCCGCCAAAGCATCGCACCTACGGCACTTCTTTCATGCCTTAAACTGCGCATTATTGAGGGCACCGAATTAATCCCGGAGTTTTCTCGCAATGACATTGGGGAAACAACTAACGAAAATGAAATTAATCGATGGCTTGTGAAGCATCTCACAAATACTTCTACTCCAAAAATTTACAAATGTCAAACTGAAGATATCGCTTTCAACGTTTCCGCGTTTAAGACGGTATTATGAATTAAATAATATATTATCTTTATTTTTAAATATCGCTATAGGAGTTAAACCCAACTTTTCTTTTTAAATTTAAAAATAGAAAATTATTTTTAAGGGAAAAATTCATGCACCTGTTGATTTAAATTTTATTGTAGTCCAAAATGACGAGTGGAGCAGAATTTGTTTTTTAACAGATGGTACGCATTTCACGTTATTTATTAATTGAAAACAATTTTAAAGCAAATTTGCGCTAGTTAAAAAGTGACAGATTTTGAATTTTATCAAAAACCTAAGGGGGGGGGGGGGGTTTGTGTTTTGCAAAATTTTTTTGAGATAAAAAATCGTGAAACACTTTTTACTAGCCATAATTGTGCTGTTAATGCTTAATATTATCATTAGTGTAAATAAACAAAAAAAAAAGTTTGACCAAAAAAGTGAAAAAATTTTTAAAAAGGCCCTTCTTTAAAGTGGCGCTAATTTTTCTAATTTGCAATTAGTTATAAAGCATAATAATATTTGAAGGATATAAGAAAGTATTATGTTTTTTAAGTACTTTTTTGTATATAAACCCAGGCGTTATTATTATAAATTATTATTTTTATCCAATTTAATTTTACTATTAAATAAATTCAGCTTTTGCTTTCGCCGCTGACCTGAAGTGCCTGTCTCGAAAAACGATCTTTTTCATAATGTATTTATTTTTATTCCAACACATTTAAAAAAGATTAAACAATCATTTAAAAAACTACTTTAGTTTCGGGTCAGATTCCGGCTCACTTATATAGATCGAATTCATTTCAAAATTAAATGAGCGTTTTATTGCTATGTATTCACTCTCCGACCATTCGTTTTCTTTACAACTGATTGAGTCTCTTCGCAATACCCAAAGTCCATTCGGATTGAAATGGTTTTCAAAACGACGAAACGTCATCCTTTTCTCGTGTTCGCGCGTTGTCCCATTCTAATGGGTTCCCAGTGAAATTATATGTAAAACTAAAATCAAAACAGACGGCATAACTGACGGGCAATTCCGCATTGATAAACACCTAAAGGCGCAAAAATTTTAAAAACAGTCAAATTTTGAAAATATCATTTTTAAATCTTCCAATTGCCTTTCAATGTTGGAAAGACAATAACATTTGAGCACTTTGGGACGTCCATCGTCGCGCGGAGTGTGAAGCCACTTGGACAATGCCTGGTTTTGTGATGCCCGGGGGCCATCATAGGACGGACTCTCGGGAAAAATATTGCGGCAATAAATGACTCTGAGATTGGCACAGTCCCGAAGAATGGACGGAGAAGTCATTTCCATCAATTGGGATATTTGCGTTCTCCTTAGACCAGTCATTACAGCAATTCCCTTCTCAACAAGAGGCCAAATATGCTTTACAGGTTGCCAAACACTGTCGAATTCCCAAATAGGAAGGTTCACTTTTATAATTATGTCCGCTTTTAAGAGAAAATCCCGAATATGGTATATAAATTTATGCCAAAGACTTAAAAAATAATATAAAAGCCCGAAAATGCCAAAAGCCTCAAATCAGGTTGGAAATGGCTTTTCATGCTGCTTAGCTTGCCCAATGTTAGCAAAAAAATTTAAGCATATGCTTCAGAACCCGGACTCAGTTAATAATTTTTCAGAAATTTCATTTGTAGTAAAACAAAAAAGCATTAGAAAAAAATGAACAATTTTTGGAGAACCACAAACCTTTTATCTTTTTTATTGAAAAATCAAAAATTTGATTTGAAGTGCAGTTTAGAAAAATAATGATAATTATAAAAAATAATGATGTGACTAAAACTGATTAAACCATACCTCAAGACAATGGGTTTGAATCCAACAAAATTAGAAGGTAATGGCACATCCAAAAGAGGCGAGCGAATTACATGGCCATCTTCGCCGGTTTGAATAAGCCTTTCTGCCCATTTTGGCTCATTCTTTTTGAAAAATTTATTTATTTCTGCACACTTTTGCTCATTATTTTTCCTAAATCCAATGTGGCAAAGTATCCATCGTTTGGTCCTCAAATGCCGGGCCACCAAAGCGGCGAAACGGCCGTTGACAGTCGCAAGTTTCAGGCCGAGTTGGCACGCCACAAACAGTCGAAAACGTCGCGTCAGACGTCGTCACAAAGATGGCTGGGATTTGAAAATTTTTGAAATTAATAAATATGTAAAAGCTGAATGCCACAGGACCGGGATTTTTAATTCTCGCACGAAGCCGGGAGCAACCAGAAATTTTTCCCAAAAATAGATTAAAAAAAGCGGAGTAGGACAAAACGACGTCAGCCGAAACGTCGTCGAACGAATTTTTCGACCTTAACTTTTTTCTTTCTCAACCAAATTAAACATTCTTGGTATTATTCGAAAGCATTCGAAAAATGCTATTAGCCTGCAAATTTTCAAAAATTTTTATTTATGCACAAAAAAATCAGAGCAAAAAAAAGTTCGAATTACTGGGTTTTTGAGTTCCTTCTGGCCATAACTTTTTTGAAACTTAACCAAAATTTTTGAGATTTTGCAAATTAATAATAAACACATAGAGCTATCGAACAACACCAACAATTCTTAATTTGATTGACAGTGAACAAAGTTATGGTTCAAAAAGTCTTCCGACGACGTTTCGGCCGACGACGTTTTGGGGTGCACCGTAAAAAAAGAATAATTTTTATTTTCAAATGAAAATTTTGTAAAATTTTATTATTTTCTTTGCTTTTTCATTTCAGATGACCCTAAGGTGAAAATACAAAAAAAAAATTTTTTTTTTCTCCAAGATTTTCCCTTCTTCACAATTCCCGGGTCATTAATTTTCTCCATGACCCTCATTCTTACCAGTGCTTGTTTTTTTCGGTTCCCGGTTGCCCTACTGGACCTGGATCTGGATCTAGCATTTAAAAATGATCGGGAACGCGGAACGGGACCTCGGGTGACCCAGTTAAGAAATTGATTTATTCACACACACATTCTTTTTAAATTTCGCTCCGCTTCACGCGGATGATCGGACATGGTCTCAACGGTTGATCTGCTTTAGAAGAGTCGAGGACAATAAAAATAAGAAGGGTTCGTGTCAGGGACACTGAAGTATGGTGAAAGGTGACTGCCTAAAAGGTGAATGAAGACATTTTCCAATTATCAAATTCAATGAATAAATTTTGGGATTATAATTAAGTTGAAACTTTTTGGTTAAAAAATTTATTTAAAAGTTTTCATTAACCGAAATAACCAAACTCGGGCCAGGGGGTGGTCATATGCGATTTTCCTTACGACGGGGTCCAAAATTTTGACGACCTTTTTTTTTTGCTCATCGGACACAGAAAATGAGTCAAATGAATGTCAGATTTAGTTTCTTTCGCTTCACCTTCGGTAATATTATCATTTTTAGTGAAAAGTTAAAAATTAGAATAAAAATAATATACAATTTTGCGGAACCCGTCAGTTGGGCCCCAGCGGTTTTTGGCTATAACTTTTTTCTTTGTCATTCCAAATCAAACATTGTTGGTATCATTTAAAAGCTGTAAATGTCCTCTATTAGCGCAAAATTTGAAAAATTTCGTTAAGGTTAAAAGTTCAAAAACCAAATTTTCCAACCTTTTTGGCCATAAATTTGTTCAAAATTGACGAAATTTTTTGGAATTTTTCAGACTAATAGAGCATCTGAAGAGCTTTCGAATGATACCAATTATGTTTGATTTGGATGACAAAGAAAAAAGTTATAGTCCAAAAACATGCTGGGGCCCAACAGTGATCAGCAGAGTTTCCATCCACTTCCCCGTCCCGTTTTTCCCATCCACGGAAACAGGGACCCCCGCAGCCTGGGATGGACATAAAAACACTTTAATAACATCGAACCGGAGAAGCTTTGTTGGACTAAAAGAAGAGTTCAATACTGTACCACAATCCAATAAATAAACTTACTAACAATAATATTGGTCATCTAGCATTTTGTAAAATATATTTAATAACTAGAGCTCGCAAAAAAAGGCACCAAAAATCGCGAAAAGGGCACTATAATAGGCACCAAAAAATTGAAAAAAAGGCATGAAAAGACACGAAAATCCCGAAAAAGGCATGAAAAAGGCATTAAAAATTTTTTTATTAAGGATTTTTAGGGAGCAAAACAAGTAAAACTTAACCAAAAAAACTCATTTCTTAGAGGTGTGTTTTCCCGATTTTATTGTGTTTTAATGGAATTTTTCGGAAAAAACGCTAAAAAGGCACCAAAACGGCAAAATGCCAAAAAAGGCATTAAAGGCACGAAAATCACGAAAAAGGAAGGCATAATAAAAGTCAAGGTAGAAGCCTTAAACCAATTGCAAATTGCGTTTTTAACTTAATATTCGAAACTAGTACGCAGAAAATAGGCATATGCCTCAAAATGCAAGCTCTATTAATAATATTCAAAAAAAGTTGTATAATTCAAAATTAGTAATTACGCTTTTATTTTGGAGATCAGACTCCTGACTTTATTAGTGGGCGTATTATTAAAAAATGAAAATTGGGTTCACTTATGAACAGTTTTAAGCTTTTCGCTCGATAACTGTAGACAAATTTTGCAGGTGCGAGTCCGAGAAGCCTTTGTTTTGGTCGAAACAATTACTCGTTTTTTTGATAACTTTCTTAATTCCATTGGCACTTGGCAACTGAACAAGCACCGCCGATGTTGGTTAGATTTAATTTAAAGTGAAAAAGTTTTTTGTCCTTTTTTTATAATATATATTTTTATGTCATAGAAGTGCATTAGATTAGAGACCGGGCGGGATCGGGATCCCGTGGGATTTTTTCAGGATCCTGTTAAATTCGTGATCCCAACCTCGGCATCCGTCCCGAGCGATTTGTTAAATTCATCGGGATCCCTCCCGACAATTTTGTTCATGTTTTTTTTTGCTGCTTAATTTGTTTCTGTGTAAATTCAAAAACGATGAATTTTTTAAATGCCTTTTTACCGGAACGTACGTGATAAATTCTGTTGGGACATTATGTTAAAAAAGAGAAAATTGCTAACAATCATAATAACTCAAAAATCTTATGCCACATTAAATATTCAAATTTTGCTTAAATTTTTTGGATTCATTACGGCTTTCTCAAAAAAAACACCAAAATAATTCATTATTATAATAAATGGCCAAAATACGGAGGAGACCCTTCTGTTCTCAATTGATTTGAATATTATTGATTGATCCATTTTGGGCTGTTCTGATCGCTGCGTCGTAAGTTTTGTGAATTTGCCGGCGCTTTTTCAGCGCATTCCAATCGCCCAATTTGAATTGCTTCTCCAATTCCTCCAATGATTTGCCATGCGTTTCGGGCAAACATCGCCACGTGAAAAACAGTGAACAAAAACCGATCAGCGCAAAAATGGCAAAAGTCTGCGGTTGGCCAATTTGGTTGAGAAAAATCTGCGAAAATAAAATAGAAATGAAAAATTGGCAAAAAAAAAACTAATTACAGGAAACATTTGGTCGAGAGCGCACGCGGTACCGTAAATGGCCAAATTGGCGACGCCCTTTCCGAATCCACGCATATCCAAGGGGAATATTTCATTCATCAAAAGACTGAATTAAAATGATACGGAATTATGCTGATTTCAAATTTAAGCTTGTTGTGGTCAGTTTCCCTTATATGAAAATTTTTGGAAATTAAAAAGGAAATTAAAAAGTTGTAAAAGCATGATTATAGAGGTTTTCTAGCTCGCTGGTCATGGATTTGACATCTTTCGACCAATTCCAAAACCCGGACCCGAATGTGAACAGAATGTTGAAATTTTATTTTCAATAAAATCACATTTATGCAATTGGATCACTTCAAATACATGAAAAGGTATGTCTTGCGTTCTCTTTAAGTTTTTTTAGCACAAATTTCTGGTCAACGACCTCGAAAACCACTAGAGATATGTCTTTTCGACTTTTTAAATGTTCAAAAATTTTTATAAGGGCAGTTATCATCAACACTATTTTGCTCATTAATTGATGTTAAAGTAAAAATAATCAAATTAGTATTTTTTATGTATTACCATAATATATTTTTTCTAATGCATTTTTACAGGAGCCCAAATGTCGGGATAATCACGGGGATTTTCCTTGCCGCTTCCCCTCCCCCACCTGTCAACTGGCGCACAAATTCCCTGCACAACGGTCATAAGGACGAGCAGAAGGCCCAAAGTGAGCCAACCGCGGGTCAAATCCGGTGGAAGAAAAATGGACACGGCAGCAATGCAAAAATGGACACAAATGATGACAATCTGCGCAACAACCATCATGCGACGAAGCGATGCCCGGCTGACCAGCCAAAGTCCGGCAGACATTGCGACCACAGAGACAATCTGTGCCGGAAATAGGCATTTGTCGAAGAAAAGGGGGCAATTAGAAATGGTAAATTTTGAAAAAAGTGGAAACAATTTAAAAATTTGGAGTTTCAATTGACGACACAACTAACCAAAAACTTCTACATTTCTGACTTCTAAAAAATTAACCCAATGATGTAAAAAGTTTAATCTAATCAAATATGTCGAAATGATTAGAGATTTGACTAAAAAGGCACCAAAAATTGCAAAAAAAGTCACTATAATAAACACCAAAAAATTGAAAAAAGGCATGAAAACACCAAAGCGCCAAAAAAGTCATTACAGGGCATGAAAATCCCGAAAATGCAAAAAAAGAAAGAAAGAAGGCATATGCCTCAAAAGTCGGTCTCTAATAATGATGTAAAACGAACACCAATCAAAATGTTCAAAAGGAGTGCAATTCGTTGTGAAAGGCCAGCCTCGCCGAGCATGAAAGTGCCGAATTTCATGCCAATGCTAACGCCGGTGCCCTGGTGCATTATGGCAACTCCAATGCCCAACAAAAGCACGCGTCGCACCCACGGAGTGCCCAAACGACTGAAACGGCAAAAAAAGATTTGAGCATTTAAAATAAACAAATTGGCAAAATAATATATAGTAAGCCAAATAAATTGGAAAAATTTTTTTTTCAATTTAATCAATGGCATTTTTTGATTTTCGTCCCCCTTTTCTTTTGTCCCATAAAATTCTTGAGATTTGACAAAAAAAAGTGTAAGAATTTAGTACACTGACCTTAGCACATTTACGCCCCCACTGTTAAAGTGCTTATGTTCATCATTTAGCACCAATTTAATTTCACTAAAAAGTATTAATTAATTTTTTAAAAAAACGATAAAGTTAAATAATAAAAATTGTGATATTTTTATTTTAAAACATGAAATTCCTTAAATGTTTCATAATTTTAATTAGAGACCGAGATTTCCAAAAATGCCGGGCCGGGCTGGTAGAAGTAACCGGGTTCCGGGCCCGGCCTCTCAAAACCCGGTCAACCCGGGTTTTCAAATTGCCGGGCCCGGGACCGAGTTGGTAAAAATTTTAATTTTCACATATATTTCAACTCCAAAATTGGCCAAAAAGCGGGTCATGTGTTAAATTTCTGCTCTATTTCACTTCAGGCGTAAATAAAATGATATCTTCAATTATAAACTTTAAATTAAAAAAAACTTAGAAAATTTTTCATGAAAATTTCAAGAATTAAAAATTAGAAAATTTTTTTAGCGATCCGGGCCCGGCCTCTCAAAACCCGGTCACCCGGTTAAACCGGTCAACCCGGATTTTTCCAAAAATCGCCGGGCCGGGTTGCCGGGCCCGGGAAAACCCGGTACCGGACCCGGCCTCTAATTTTAATATTAAATTTTGTATTTTTGGTCAAATTTTTGTCCCCGTTTCATTAAAATATTTCATTTTTCATCACCAAAACTGACCACATTTCGGTGCCAATCTCGGCATTTGTCCGCCGAATTTTGCGCAATATTTCCATCGACCGTTCCATTTGGCCCATTTTGGCCAGCCATCGCGGACTTTCGGGCACAACGGATGCATGCAAAATGAGCAACAAAATGGCGGGTGGCACTGCCAGCCAATAAATCCAACGCCAAATGGAGGAACTGCAAATGAACGAGTGATCCAAACTGATAAATGATTCTCGAGAGTCTCGGTCTCGAGTCTTGACCCGAGAAAATTCTGGGGTTTTTTTTTGGTCTTGGGTTTTTTCCAGAAAAGGCTCGTGTTTTTGGAAAAGTCTCGGGCTTTTGGATATTGGTCTCGACATGGATTCTCGAGGTCGCGTCGGTCTATGTCGTACTCATCAAAAATTATCAAAACAAATTTTTTACAAATAATTATCCGCTAATTTGCTCAAAAGTAAATAAGTGTTATAGTCTGAAAAAAACCTGGTTTTTAAACAGTTTTGGCCATAGATTCTTTTTTTAGAAATTTAGCAGTCTAATGGAGAATTTTAGTTATCGTTTGATTTTCAAGGAATAAAATTTCTTCGCTCGCATTGCTCACTTGTCAAACCACAGATTGCCAAGCAGTGCGCCCACGATGAACACCAGTGCCTCGCCTGATGTGTTCAGCAGCTGATTGCCGGTCAGTGCGCGTGCCCGCGTGTTGGCCGTACAGAACTCGGCCAGCAGAACGGGGGCAATTACATTGATCGCGCCGGAGGCGAAGCCGAGCATCGTACGGCACAGAACCAGAGACTAAGCCAAACAATCAAAATTAACAAAATAAAAAAAATAATCAAAAATTGTAAAATTTACGCCCCTGGGATGAAACCAATGAATTTTGCAAATTAAAAATTATAGTTGTTTTTTGTGTTTTTTGATGAACCATTAAAAGTTTTTAAATTAAAAAATGATAATTATTTTGTGTTTTATTTTTTATCAGTAATTCTTCTCCGCTAAGAAATTTTTTTTTACCTTTTTTTGTATGTGATTTCTTATCATAAGGAATTTTTTTCATGAATATTTTTTATGGAAGTGATAAAAAAATTCTGGGGCCCCCCCTACCCAACCACGTGGGTGTCCTTCCTGAATACAATCAAAAGGTGCACAAAAAATTGTAAACGAAAGCAAATTAAATTTAAAAAAAATTTTTTTGTACGATGAAATCTGGTGCCATCGCAGTGGCGGAGATGGTAATGATGTAGAACAGATCGGCAATGAGCAGAGTGGGCTTTCGTCCGAATTTGTCCGCAATGATTCCGCTTAAAATGCTGCCAGTGCCAGCACCAACCTGAAAGAAATTAAAAACAAACTGAATAATGTCAAAAATAATAATGCGAAAATAGTCCTTCCTGCAAAAAAAAGAAAATGAAAATTAATGCAAAAATTTTAAAAAATGGAAATAATTCTTTGTTTCTTTGATAAGAAAAGGTTCAAAAAAATGTATTTTAAAAAAATGAGAAGATTGTTTTAAATTAATTTATTAAAAAATATTTGTTATCAAAAAAAATAAAATTTTAAATTGCATTGAAATGAGTAATGTATTTAAGTGTAAATTTAATTCTATTATTTTTTCTCATTTTGTGCTTTCAACTTCAAAGCACGAGGTCAGCAAGCCGATGCCGACCAACTCCAATTGCATGTCGCGCGCGATGAACAGAATGGCACCATTAATGCTGGAAGTGGCGTAGCCAACAAATGTGCCGCTGATCGCGCAGCTCCAACTGATCAGAAGCAAATTGCGCCACGCTTTTTTGCTTGGATATTCGCCTAAATTCATTTGAGTGAAAATGTTTCATTAAAACCAAAAAATATAAAACGAATCTTGCAAAAGCATAATAAATTAAATCCAGAATTTAACATTTATTTGCTTTTTAATTTTAGTTATTAGTCAATTAACCCTAATTATTACAATTATTTGTAATAACGATATTCTACAAAAAACAAAACCGTACAAATTTTGTCCACCATTTCACCTCTCAATTGCACTATGTTTCAGATTCTATTGTGATAAGAGAAGAATTGGCAAATTCGTATTAATTAAAATCAAAATAATAATAATGAATGGTGATCAGTGCGACGACTGAACGAAGTTTATTGGCACCCGGAAAATTGATAAAATTACTGGGTGATAAGGGAGAGCATATAAAAAACGACTGTTGACTGATTGGAAATGTATAAATGAAATAATAAATAAAAAATAACAAAAAATAAATAGGCAAATTATGGCAAATAGGGCCGATCACACCCAAAATAGGATGGAATAATAAATTAGGGACGAGCGGGGCAATAATCACACAAAACGGAGTCATTAATGAAATAGCAAATGAAATTGCAAAGCTTTCTAAGAAAATGACTAGAAATCAACTTTCTTCTTCAAATGCGGACAAATGCTCGAAAACGCAGGAGCTCAGCATCTGTTCGGAGCAGGTCAGGTCATATGAAGTGAATAGACCTTCGACCAGAATTTTGATCATTTAATTTTAATTACAATAAATTAATTTTACATTTGCAAATTTGATGTTTTTGATTTGAAGGATAAAAGAATAAGAGTTATGTAAATTTTATTTGTTTAATAATGTCTAGTAAGCTTTAAAAAATAATAATTTTCTTAATGGCTTAATACCGAAACCTCCACCCCCCTCCCCCGAGATAACAACCGAGAATCACCTCCTTCCATCCGCGAGAGTGGGATCCTGGCTCATGATTAATTGTGCCTCGAGACTCGAAATATTTGTCTCTCATCAGTTTCATAAGGTATAACAAAAAAAAGTTTTATCGGCTAATTTGTACCGATTGGCGAACTATTGTTATGTCATAGTGAATTTTATTGTTTATTAATTATTTAAAAAACAAACAAAAAATATTTACCATCTATACGCCTATGTCCTATGTACATAATAATTATTTCGAAGAGAAATGTGCTAAAAAAGTTTTAGTCAGGAAATCTTGTATTCTTGTCTTGCCGACAAATTCCAGCTAAATATGCCATTTTCCACGTTAAATATTTCATAAGGGAATATTCTAAATATGCCAATTAAATAGTGCTAATGGATATAATTATTAATTTGGTATGTTTATTTCCAACTTTTTGACGGATTTTTTTAAATTTGGAATCCGCTATAATTTCTGCTACTTCAATATTAAAAGAAAATTTAACTGAGGCTGGCGCCCAAACGTGAGCGCCCAAACGAGGGTGTCCGAATTTTCAATGTCCAAATTTATTTCGTGTATTTTTGTTGCATAATTTGAGGAATTTTATTGAAAAGAAAATTGGGTACTTTTCGGTTTTGTGGCCTAGATTTTATTGGTCCTTATACAGTTTAGGCCAGGGTTCGCAGATCTGAGGCTTTAGCCTCATTTTGTGGTTTTTTGATAGGTCAATGAGGCTAATTTTCAAAATGAGGCTTTGAGGCTTTTTGTGGTTTTTGGGGAAAATCCTCAGAATCTTTTAAATTTTGATAAATTGGCATAATGTTTGGCAATTTAAAGAATTTTTTTAATGAAAATATGCTAAAAATATGGTCAAATCGATCATGGACAATCAAAAATATAGCATTTGAACATTTTAAACGTGTTTTGAATAAATTTGTAAAAATGAGGCTTTTTGACCCAAAATGAGGCTTTTTTGCTTGCCAAATGAGGCTTTTGAAAATTTTCATCTGCCATCCCTGGTTTAGGGCCACATTGGTTTTTTTTGTTGTTAAAAGACATAAAAAATGTAACCATGGGGTTTTTGGGTCGCTGATCACGAATATGGCATCCATTTCGACCAATTTCGAACCCTGGATCCGAACTCGAACAAAAAATCATAAATTTCACTTTTCACTATAACCAGCAGCAGCTACTGGTGAACACAAAAAACTTTCAAAAACGCAGAGTAACGGACAAAAGCCATGATTTTGAATCGGAGAGGAAAGCAACAGCCAACTAACAACCATTTAGTGCATTGAAGGCAATCATGTCGATCATTGGTCCCGAAAGTTTTTTCTTTAATTTTTTTTCTGAAAATCCCTATAACACGTTTCTAGGGGTGTTTTGAGGCGCTGAGCACGAATCAGGCCTCCATTTCGACCAATTTCGAACCCCTAACCCGAATTCAAACATTTTTTAACTTTTTTTAATTTCAAAAATCGTGAAAATATGTTTACAGCGGTTTTCTGGGTCGCTGATCACGAATACGAATTCTATTTCGCCTAATTCCGAACCCCGAACTCAAATTCTAACAAAAAGTCGAAAATTCAAGTTCTTTCAATTTCAAATTTTTGTTCCACCTTTTGTTTACACATACGGAAACAAACTGAAAGTCATCACTGATTCTCATCAGTGCTACAACAAAATCGTTTAAACTATTTTTAGACTAAAAATCGAAAAATTTTAATTTTCGGCTTTGTTAGAATTCGTGATTCGAAATTGGTCGAAATGGAGGCCTGATTCGTGCTCAGCGCCTCAAAACACCCCTAGAAACGTGTTATAAGAATTTTCAGAAAAAAATTTAAAGAAAACATTTTCGGGACCAATGATCGACATGATTGCCGCATTGAAAACGATTTAGGGCAATAGATTTGCATTTGGGTGAAAAGCGAATTTCAGATTTTTTCGTTCGGGTCCGGGGTTCGAAATTGGTCGAAATGGATGCCGGATTCGTGTTTAGCGACTCCGAAAACCTATATATTGGTGTACGTTTTGCTTAGAAAGTGAGAAAAAATTGAGAAATTTTTATGGGCCCTAAACTGCATAAGAGCCGACTTAATCCAATTTTGGGCAATAGATGCGAATTTAAAAAAAAAAATCGACTTTTTGTTCGAATCCGGGTCCGGGGTTCGGAATTGGTCGAAATGGATGTCATATTCGTGATCAGTGGCCCCGAATACCCCTGGAAACACATTTTTGTCATTAAAAACAAAAAAAAAATTTTATGTATGTGGCGTAAACTGCATAAGTGCCAAAGAAAGAAGAAAATAGTGCACTGTCTGCCTGTCTGGCTACACTTTGAAAAAATTTGACCAAAAATGTGGATACAAACCGAATTGGTACCTTTTTTAATTTTATGAATAAACAAAACCGAAAAGTACCGAAAATTGAATTAATTTACTTTTAGCAAATTTACCATTGTTTTTAATGGCACCGCCCGTCAAAAAAAGTAAAAATGTTTCCTCCGACAACCATCGGCTCATTTCTTTTACCGCAATTAGTAAATATGAGCAGCAATCGATGGGTTCATTTGTGACATCACTTGGAAAACGACGAAGTGTTCGAGTGGCAACGAAAATGAACCGACCGTTGTTGGCGAAATTGAAACGGTCATTTAAAATTGACAATTTTGCGTCTTAGGGCCCAATTTAGAATTACGAAAATAAAATTTTTTGAGAAAAATACTCAGCTTTGTCAATTAAAGCAGTTTTCCCCGCATTTCAGAAATATTTGCAACGATATTTGGATGGACATGTTCCCCTTTCTTAGTCATCCTGAACTCGGCCTCAAATTGGCACTAGTTTCACCTCGTTTCAATCTTTTTGTGGACAAACATTTCAAGTGCAATGAATTGCCAATTTGGAGACCAATCGCAATTCGCAAGGACTTTGCCACAGAAGTGCCAGTGCTATTTGTGGGTACCAATTTTTCCAATTCTGAGCAAGTTCCTTGGCCCGACCGTCCGCTGCCCAACAACATTCGCTTTGAGAATCTCCAGATTGGGTAAGTCAAGCGGGAAAAATCCAACTCATATTAAATATTCTTGGTATCATTCAATAGCCCTCAAAATTCTCTATCTAAATACAAAGTTTCAAAAAATTTGATTAAATTAGAAAAAAGTTATGGACGAAAAACAATTTTTTTACGATTTTTGGTCATAACTTTTTTGAAAAACAATAAAATTTTCTTGCATTTTGCTTTTAGATAGAGAATTTTAAGGGCTATTGAATGATACTAGAGTGCCACGGGACCGGGCCGGGAATTCCCGGTCATCCGAGGTCCCGGTCCCGGGTTTTGAAAAGCTCAGGTCCCGGTCCCGGTAGGGCAACCGGGAACCGGGAAAAACAAGCACTGGTAAGAATGGGGTCTGATTTGTGAGTGAAAAATTAGTGAAGAAAATTGGAGTCAAAGGGAAAAATAAAAAATAATAATTAATATATTCTTTAAAAGTAACACTGCCCAAGTGTGCAAATGGCCTAATGGCTAGTCTCCTTGGCTTTCCCTTCTTCGTTCCCCTGGTTCAATCCCTCTACAGAAATTAGATTATTACATATTTTATCATTTTTTAAATGAAAATCCTACCAATTGAGCTTAATAATCGCAAAAACCAACCTTTTTTTGTTGAAAATCTGTTAACAAATTGCACCCAAATTTTTAAAATTTCCCCCGGCGGCGCCTATCGGCACCGCCGGACCCCTTCTTTCCCAAAAGTTTTTTGAAAAAGCGCTCCGAAAAAAGTGATGTGAAAATCAAATCTGAATTTCTATTAATATTCGATGATTTAGTCCAAAAATGATTAATTGTTTGAAATAATTGAAGAAAATTTGTTTGAAAATTTTCATTAATTTAATTTATTAAATAAAAAACCAAATAATTTTGTATTATTTTCACTTGATATAAATTAAAATTTGAATTTTTTTTTAAATTTTTAAAATTTTTTTGAATTTTTAAAATTTCCCGGTTGGTCCCGGTTCCCGGTTTTTCTTGCGGTCCCGGTCCCGAAAAAAAATCGAGGTCCCGGTCCCGGCTTCTCATGTCCCGGCAAGTCCCGGTCCCGGTTTTGGCAAAAATTCCCGGTCCCGTGGCACTCTAAATGATACCAAGAATGTTTTATTTGGTTGATTTTAACAAAAGTTATGACGATTTTTTTTGTCGAAAAACTAAGAGTTGGGTTTCGTCCAAGTCAAACATAGAAAGGAACAAAATCACTTCTTTTCAGTTACATTGATCACTTCGTCATCGAATTTCTCCGTTCCAATCAGCAACTTTTTGACAAAAGAGGGACCAATTTGCAGCTAAAAATTCCTCCTTCATTTCATAATACCAATGTCCAGCGGATTTGGGATGTTTTGGTCCGTGAGATTTGGCCCATTTTTGCGCCAAACATTCGCCGCTTGGGCTTTCCCAGTGGTGCTCATTTGAACAATTTGTGTCGTCTCATTTCGCCCTCAATACTCACTGATCTCATTCAATTGAATTCAATCGATTCTGATTATCTTTCCCCTGATGCGATTGTTAATTTTGATGGGCCAAATGCAACTGCTGGTCAAATTTTGTCCAAATGGTTGCAGACTCCGAGAACAGACGGGAAGCCGAAGCAATTGCATTGCAGAAATTACGGATCAGGGAAGCGCAACGAATGGATAGTCAATTTCAAAGAGGTGGCCATATTTTTCATAAAATGTGATAATTGCTTTTCAATTTGCGTTTCCTATCAGGCCCGTAGCCAGAGGGGGTCCGCCTACCGGCACCGCCGGACCCCCATTTTTGATCTCGGGCGCTGCATTTTTTAAAACAACAAATAACACTGGAAACAAAAAAATTTTTGCCTGAAGAGCAAAAAAAGGTCTTCAGATTTCCCCCCCCCTTCCCGAAAATGTTTTCTGGCTACGCGCTTGTTTCCTATTGTTTTAGACATTTCTCGGTGCAACCACTTCTGTCAATTTCATTGTTCATTTTGAACTGCCCCAGCCAATTGAGCAATTTGAATTGGTGAATAAACGGACTCGCGAAAAATTGACACTTGAGAAAGGACGGAATCTTCGTCAATGGGTGATGAAACGATGCCAAATTGGACAAATGGTTCAGTGGGAGGACGGAAACATGAACACCGTCAGCATTGAATTGAATGTTTCCAGTTGCATTGGGTGAGCAATAGTAGCAACAGTATTTGTGTAAAAATGGAAAGAAATGGATTATATGAAAATTTTTGAGTTTTTTCATATATGTATAAACTATTGTATTTTAGCAAAACCGGGACCATTTCGAGTTGAAAAATCGGGAATTTTTGCTGGAAAACCCAGTAAAAACCGGGACTTAGGTACTCAGTTGTCCCGTTTTTTCAGTATCAGGTCCCGACCCCGCTCTACTCTAATATAAACTGAGGGGGTGGTCCTCCAAGGCGCATACGACGTACGCTCGGGCCAGGGTGGTGGTCATATGCGATTTTCCTTACGACGGGGTCCAAAATTTTTGACTGTATAAAAATTTAAATTGTAAAAAACCGAAAATCTTTGGGTAAATTAAACACAGAAAACAGAAAAAATTTATAATGGACAATTCCCATCTTAAGTTATTCATGAAAATATTTTTATTCACTTTCATCCTATGTATTAATGTTTATGTAAACAGCAGATGTGCAGACTAAAGATAACGATTTCAAAAAGCTGATAAATGTTGGCTAATTGAAATTATTTTAATTAACATTTATCTCAAATTATTTATATAATAAACCAGTGAAAAGTAAATACAATCGGCACCGCCAGCCCCCCCCCCCCAAAAACCCTATTTTTATTCTTAAAAAACTAGCCCAAAATCTCAAGATTTAGTCATTTTTAGACAAAATCTGCTAACAAATGGCATTTATACTACAAAAAATTTTCCTGCAAAAAGTTTTTTTAAAAAAGCGCGTCGCAAAAAATTTTTATTTCGCAGAAATTTTAGTTGACTTCCTCTTTATAATGTATGAAGCCTTTCACTAAATTGATACCATTGACTCATTTGCTTTTGCCAAAATGTTCATCAAAATTCAAAAATGTTGCACTTAATTTAGCCCATTGTCTCCACAACCAGCAGAAGAAGAAGAAGTGGGTCAAAGCAGCGGAAAAAGGGCTCGAACTTTGCGGAATGAAATTTAATTGAGAAATGATCGGCCGTTTTGGTGATTATTAAATGGACAAATTGATCTGACACATTTTTTATGCTTTTTTTTGCTCGTTAATTTTGATGAATTCTTTTCGATGAAAATGTTTTATTTTGCCGCGAGAGTCGAGACTCCATAAACTAGATAATTTATCGAGACCTAACCTTAATTCATTTACAGTCAGGTGCAAAAGTATGGAAGCAAACACTTTTAACTAAAACATGTTCTCCAAGAGATCAGTGTTTGAATGAATTTCTAACCTCTGCCAAAACAAACCCCTAATATTTGCCTGTTAAAAAAAGAAAAAAGTATCCCCATTAGTCAAGCCATCAAAAAGAAATTTTCAATTTTTATTGCTCTAATTTTTTATTTTGGATAAATATTTTGGCATCTTTCTTAAATATCTATTAAAATATTTTGGAATTTTTGTAAAAATAATTCCAGTCCCTATTAAATTTCTCAATCCAGTTAATCAATTATAAATTTACATAAGCATTTGAATAGGTCTTGGCACAAAGTGAAAAAGCAGAGTTTAAGCAAATCCCGATAATCCAGCGGGAAAACGAAAAATACATCCCCATGAATCGACCTAAAAAGACAAAAATTAATTTAAATGCATAAAAAATAATATATAGACAGTGTGATCCAAACATGACCCCCACCCACCCATCAGAATCCGATTCTAACTTATAGAAGTTAACTGAAATATGATTAGTAGGGCAGCAACTTTTAGTGAAAAAACTTTTTTTTTGCTCAATTGTTTTGAAGAAAGGAGCTCAAAAAACGCATTTCTGCGTTAAAATTTTTTCATTTGGACGTCACTTTTCGTCACTAGAAATCACTATTTTGGCGTTTCGTCACTAAAATAGTTAAAAATCACTATTTTGGCGTTTTGTCACTATTTTGTCACTATTTCGACATTTTTTGGGATTTTTACTCACTATTTTAGTTAACTATTTCGGTATTTTTCGTCACTAAAAGTTGCTGCCCTAATGATTAGATTCGTGATTAGCAGCCAAAATAACACTAAAACTATTTTTTGTTAAATTTGGATGAAAAAATGTTTCCTTAATAAAAACCATGTGGCCCACTAAGAGTTATGAATTTTCAAACATTTGCAAAATTTCAGAGCCTAAATCGAAAATATTTTTTAAATTCAAAAATATCAAGTTAAAATTTAAATTTTACAATTAGTTACATAGATAAGTATAACTAATACCTACCTAAGGTGCTTGCGCGTTTTATAAAACTGCCAGTCGCATTTTATAAATCCGCCAGTCAATTAGTTTTGAGGAATTAACATCAAACGATCACGAAAAGTTTGCCAGTTTTTTATATTTATTATGTTTAGGATTTGTTATGCTTGTCAGTTCATATTTTTGGAGAAAGTTTTAAAGAGCAATAAAAATTTGCATTTTACTCGATTATTTTTATTATATTTAAATTATATAAAAATTGATAATCACGCATATGTACAATATTTTGTTTACATTGGCGGATTTATAAAACGCGATTGGCGGTTTTATAAAACGCGACTCCCCATTTTGGCGGATTTATAAAAAGCGACTGGGTGGCGGTTTTTATAAAACGCTCCAGCACGCCTACCAAATATCAAATAGGCAGAAAATTTGAATTCTGAGCTGGCATTTTCAGAATCTTTAATTCGGATACACTCAAAAAAATAGCATTTAATTAGCGAGATTATTATTCGAGCGGCTGACTGAATATTTATGTGCAAAAATCTAATTTTCCTATGATTTTTTGGCAATTTTTAAAATTATAAACGTGTTAAAATTTAATTAAATTGATTAATAAATAGAAATTCTTCTAAAAGTTTTTCGGATTTCGAATAAAAATAATTAAAATTTACCTATCATTAAATAAAATCCTTAGCCAGATTACTTTAAATTTGTCAAGAATGAAATGTTTCTAAAATCACAGCGATTTTCAGTCTTCGAACTTCGCCGCTGTTTCGTCCCGAAGTACGGAGCAAGTAGTGGCTTTGCATCGGATCATTCGTTCTATGCTTCGTCGCTTGGTTTCTTCTTTTTCACCCTTTTTTCAAACATTGTCTCCAATTCTTTGTAAAATTTTTGTCGGAGTAAGCCTTTAATGGGTTTTATTTGCATGTAATTAAGAGCATTCATTGGTCTCGAGAACCTTTGGCCCATCAAAGACTTTTTTTTTGGACTTAGCTTTTCTTTTCGTTAAGAATCGACTCAAAATTTTTTTCAAAAATGCACCCCTATGAAATGAAAAATTTCTCAAAAATTCATCTCCAAATTATTTATTTATTTTTTGACAAGAATTTGTGATTTTAAAAATTATTTATCTCAATACTGATTTGGAATAATTTTGTTACCTTTTTTGGTAAAATTTTACGATTTTACACCCCTAAATTTGAAATTTTTAGCAACTATTTACCCATTTTTAGCAACTATTTTGGGGGTTTTTTAGAAACTAAAAATTAATTATTTTGGAAGTTTTTAGCAACTATAAATCGTATCCCTATTTATAACTTTTTTATACTTAATAAAAAAGTTTCATTCGGTAACCCCACGGACACATGGCCAATTTCATTTGTTAGCCCCCCTAATTGCTATTTTTTGTATGGAGAAGGCAAATCACCACAAATGTTACCGAGCGAACTGGGTGAGATTCGTAAACACTTAAAGATAATACCTTCAAGTCTAACAGCACTTGGCTGCTTTCCTTTTGTCGCATCATTTCCATCAAAAGCCATTTTTAAAATATTTTCTTCGAATGCCAATTTTGAATTTTCTAAATAAGAAAATTTAAAAGAAACCTGAACCAGGTCCTGGGTTTTGAAAACACCGGGACGAGAGTCCCGGCAAATACGACTTTTAGTTCCGAAATCGTTCACTTTGACTGGGACTAGCTCGACTAAAGCCAAATCATAGGACCTCTCCTGCGCTGTCCGGCTTAAATTCTGCAAATGGACTGAAGAAATTTTAAGGACGAAGTGTTCAAATAAAGACCTACACAACATTACATCGAAAAATATTTATAAATTTTTAATTGAAAAATGCAATGAATTCCTAATGTAACCTTTAAATTTATTCAAAATGATTGATATCATTTCTCAATTCATTCTTTCACTTTTCCTTCCGCTAACCGCTGGGCCCGGGATTCATTGGCAGACAATCTTTTGCGTTGATTTGATCCTCTGCTAGTGGACACAAAGGCCTCAATTAAAATTTAGTATTAAAGCAAACGCTTTGCTATTATTAACCCCATGCAATTGTTGTCACCATAAAGCAAAATCTGGATGTTGTTCAAATTGTTCGAATTTGGGCTCTCCCATCGGACCGTCGCCGTCCCCCCGAAAATTGGGCATCGCTTCAGCAGCCATTTAACAAAAATTTCATCAAGGATTTTTTTCTCCAGAGTCAACTTTTCCTTGGTCCATTAAAAATGATCCCTGCTAATGGACAAATGACAAAGGTGCCCCACTTGTAATTATTTTTTAAAAAAAGCTTAAAAATGGCTGTTTTAGAATAAATCTGCAAATAGCGACATCCAAAAAAGCCAAACTGGTTAAATTACCGAGAATTACAGAGAAAATGGCACTTTTGTTTTTGTGCCTGTTTTTTTGTGGTTTATAGGACCTAAAGCCTGTCTGCATATCAGGGCGGCACTAATTACAAATTTCCGTTACAAATTTATGGGAAATAGGTGAAGTGTCCTTATAATTTCTTAATAGACCATACATACACACATATTTAAATTCAGCAAATTTAATAGAAACCTCATTAATCGCAATAAATTCCCAATAAATCGTTTTGATAATGTTTTTGGTTTTATAAATTTCATAATGTCCTCAAGCCTTTTCTTTGTCATTATTACCTGCCGCTGATTTTGCGCCATAATTCAGCAATTCGTTTTCATTTGTTAATTTTAGCTTAAATGGCTCATTAGGCAATGTTTTTAATCCAACTGATTATCAATTAATTTATATTTAAGGGGACTGAAATGCAAAAACCTCCTAAAATTGGGGTAAATGTTTAGCGGTTTAAATTATTTTCGAAAAAATTTTAAAAATAATTCAGGACGAATGACTAAAGAGGGTTAATTACCGTTTTTCGGGTTTCCCTTTTACTTCCTGCTTTTTTAAACATAATATTACCGTTGCCCTACAAGAGTCTCGAACATCGGCTTCACAGACTTAATCCCATAGCGCATCATGAACAAATATTCATACAAAATGTCAATGTATCGGCGATATTTGGTGCAGCTGTTGTCAATTTTATTTTTGGCATTGGCACAACGCCAATTTGTTTTCATCGCATACAGTAGGCCAAGATGAGTTTCGTACTTTTTAATTTTATTTGATGGTACAGCAGCAAAATGTGTGGAAAAATCGGCACTTCCGTTCACAAATTTAGGAAATAATTCTTCTTCAATCTGCAAGTGTTGAGATTTTTATCAAAAATGGCACGAAAAAACAACCATTTAAATCTTTTGGCATTTCCGGCAGGAATTTCAAAAATTCAATCTAGTTTGGCTACTTCTGTAATTCTTTATTTTTCCAAGCTTGACCGGAAAATGAGTCAGTGAATTTAAAAAGAGATACAGTAGTTTTATAATTTGAAAACTAATCCTGAATTGGTATGGAAATTAATATTGCTGACGCATTTTTTCCGGAAGCCTTTCCGAGTAATTTTGTCGAATGGCAGCCCTAACCCGAATATTTGTTTTTTCGAGAAACTTACAGCATCGCTCATGTCATATATTGGCACGCGCAAAGCGGCATCATAAATAGGTACGGTGCACATGGAGATCGGTAACGGAAACGCAGATGATGGAAATGTCGACGATGAAAATGCCGATGATGAGCTTCCATTTGCCAATTTAGCATTCTCTATTATTATCTTCCTGAACATTTTTTCCATTTTTTGCTCAAATTCTATTCCATTTGCTTTTCCATCTGTTTTCAGCCTTTTGTTTTTTTGTTTGGCACTTTTTCCGCTCTTAAAATCCAATTGCTGCTCCTCATTTTCCAATTTGAACTGACTGAACTTGGCCATTTCTTTCATTATTTCGTAATCATTTGTCATTTTTTGATCACAAAAATAAAAATTGGAAATTGTGGCCAAACACTCCACAACCTCAACAAATGTCAGCTGAATTGAAGTGGATTTGGTCTTGAAAATTGGCCTCGTCACTTCCGCGTTTCCTCCGTTGTGAACCCCCGACAAATATTCGTACAAAATGTCTACACTTTTGCGAAAGTATTCACATTTTCTCTTGTACAGCATTCTGTGTATCGAATAGTTCGTTATGGCACAGTGCCAATTCAGTCTCATGTGGTACAGCATGCCAAGGTGTGTGCCATAAACTCGGGCCAAAAGCCCTTTGCTTTCATTGTTGGCCACACCTTTGGCGGCGCAAAACTGCACAAAATTGGAGGGCCCTTTCACAAAAGCTACAAGCGCGTCGTTGTCAATCTGCACAAAATTTTGAAATATAAACACTAAAAAAACTGAAAGGTTCATTGGCTTAGATTACTGACCAATGCCAAAATTCATTCATTGGTCATGCGTTTTGGAATTTTTCAATTGGTTGAATTTAAATGCGATTGTGGCCAAGTACAGCCCCAAAAAAGTGGATTGTTGGGCTTTGGGATGAAAAAATTGGCTTACAATATCATTTTTCTTTAAATTTTGCCCGTTAATATTAGAGCCCGGGAGGGATCGAGATCCCGCGGTATTTTTCCGGGTCTCGACCCAGGCTTTTTTTTTTTGAGAAAATGACCAGGATCGTGATCCCAACAAAATCGGGCTTGTATCCCGGTTCGAGATTGAAATTCCGGCAAAATCGGGATTTCAGTCCCGGTCCGAATCCACCAATCCCAAAGCCCGATCCCGATTTTTTTAAATTCCGGGCTCCTTTTACTGTCACAGATTTTCGGTTGAATTCTTAACTCATTATGTGCGCATTTAATTAGCTTAAAGAACGGGGCTTAAAATGAGGCATTTTCAAATTAAGATTTGAACACAGTCCAAAAGAACACCAACAAACCTCAGCTGATGATGATAGTTGGGAAAAGAAGGCAATGCGAAAGAGTAAAAAGCAAAAAATAATATTAAAAATAAACAATTCATTCAGCGAGAAAATAATTTTTAAGAATAAATTAATTAAATGCTTACGAATTTTCAATAAATGTTAAATAAAACAAATTTTATTTCATTTGATTTTCTAGAATTTTCTCGAAATCTAAAAATCTTTTCCATTATTATGAATAGTAATAATAAAATAATAATATTGATCGCAAAGGGATATTGGATTTGCAAATAATTATTATATTTTGCAAAGAATAGCAGTTTTATGTATTAGGGTGGGTATTTTTAGTGGCGAAAAATCCAAAAATAATTAGATAATTAAAAATAATGGCCTAATTATCTTATTTGTAAGTGGCGAAAAAAAAAATTAAATTAGTGATTTTTAGGTTCGAAAACTAAAGCCATTCTCATAATGCAATTTTGAACAAAAACGAAAAAAAACTATTTTATATTGATCCCATACCAGCACTATCTCATATCATTTAGAGAAATTTGAATTTTATTTAAAAATATATATTTAATTTTATTGTCGAGACGGCATTGTCGAAAAGGTATTGGCGAAACGGTCATTGTCGAAATGTCCGGGAGCCTTCCTGGACAAAATGTTGTTTTTCAGGGACTGGGTCGTTTTGGCGCCGACGTTTTGGCGCCGACGATTTGGCGCCGACGTTTTGGCGCCGACGTTTTGGCGCCAGGGTCGTTTTGGCGCCGACGTTTTGGCGCCAAGCCAAAAATGAAAAAAAAGGCAGGAAGAAATTGTAAAAATTATAAAAAAATGAAATTTTTCGTTAAATATAATAAATTTAACAAAATGAAGAAATGGAAACAATTTATGGGTTCATATGATAATTGCGCGAAATTCCACGGAGAAATTCTAAAATAATATGAAAATTTGGATTTATGTGGTAATTGTGATCATTTTCATTGTTCGGGTTCACCGGGATGTAATTCTGCACCAACAATGAAGTGCCAGATCGATGGATGACGGCAGTTGAAGGCGCCTTGAAGACGGTGATGTTCTGCCTCTGCGTAGTTGTTCGTCCTTGCTTCTCCATTCAGAGTTCGAGTGTAGACGTTCCACTGCTCTGGTGGGAAGAGTGGTTGAGACCAAGTTCCATTTGGCCGGGGTTGTCCAATGTAATTGTTGAGCAACCTAAAAATTGCACAGAAATTGAATGCACTGTGTCAGTACAGTATCTCTGAATAGACACGAAAATTACAAAAACAAACTGAATATGCTTACTGACCTGCCAGAGATTTTGTTCCTTGATTTTTTTTTGCAAATTCCGCACGAAATGGAAGAAGCAAAATTTGATTTCGCATCTGGTTCGTGAGCAGCGACCCTGAAAACCATTGGAAGCATGTTTTCATGACTTTTGAAAACAAAAAAATTTTCTTCAAAAAAGGGGGCAACCAACAACCATCGGCAGTATTACCTTCGCGAAAAATACGTTTTTTTGTTGTTTTACAAAATTTTTCGAAAATTTTTAAATTTGGGTGTTTTTCTTTTTTTTATTATGGCTTGGCGCCAAAACGTCGGCGCCAAAACGACCCTGGCGCCAAAACGTCGGCGCCAAAACGTCGGCGCCAAAACGATACGGACCCGTTTTTCATGCATAAAATTATTTGGAAAATATTTGGCATTCCGTCTTTGAGATTTTCAAAAAATGCAATGCGGATTCGGCGGGATTTCGCAGAAAAAAACCAAATTTGTGGATCCCTCTGCTGGATTGGAATTTTAAAAAATTTTCGGGTCCGGATCCATCGGGATTAATCCAACAAATCCCGCCTTTTCCAAAAATTATATGCATATAAAATCGCAAAATACGCACTAAAATAGTAAAATATGCACTTAAAAGGTGAAAAATATGCATATAAATTTTTCAATTTTTTAAATTCATTAAATTTAAAGAAAAACTCCTAAAAATAGCAAAAAATTAAAATTAAAATTAAAAAAACAACAAAGCTAAAAATATTTTGAAGAAAATTGGGAAAACATTGAACATAGTCCACAAATTAAAAAATGCCTAAAAACAACGGTCTAAATCGATAAGCAATTAAAAAAATCATTCAAACGGGCTTTTAAGCGCTTTTTATAGCGTGGTCAGTTGAGTGCCGGCTGGTTTTGGCACTTAAGTCCCGGCACTTTTTAGCCTGAAAAGGGCCGAGCGCTAGAGGTGCGCCGTGAATCACGGTCACGGTTACCGTGAATTTCACGGGTTTTTTCGCTCACGGTCACGGTAACGTTTCACGGTGCTAATTCACGATTATTCCGTGAAAAATTTACACTGGATAAAATTGAATATTTACGAAATAAATATTGTTTTCATAGAGAAATTTGGTCATTTTTGGGCTAAATTTGCTAAGAAACAGAGCAAAATTTTGAAAAATTTTCCCGGCGGCGCCTATCGGCACCGCCGGCCTCCTCCCCTATTCCTGAAATTTTTTGAACAAAGCCAACTACCTATATTGTACGAAAAACAAATAAAAAGCAAAGTTTCAGGGATCTCCATTTAAATAAAAAAAAATTACCGTGCCGGTACCGACTAACTCTGCGTTAAGTGCCATTCCATTCCCCCTCCCTCCGAAAAATTAAAAAAATACCAAAAAGGAAGAAATACCATTTAAAAAATAGAGATGAAGAAAGATATTGAAATTTTCTTTTAAAATACAAATCCTTTTTGAACTTGTCTTTTTTTTCCAGTAGCAGATGTCCGTTCTGTCTCCTTCCCATTTTTTGTCATCAACTTTTGCCGATTTGACTGTCCATCCAAATTCAAAAAGATAACTTTCCCTCTTTGCCCTCAGACCTCCCCTAATTGTCCCACAATTTGTGCCTTTCCTTTGCCTCAGGCAAATCAGTTTTTATTGCCGATAATCGCCTCAAATTGGCGAAAAAGTCCTCTGCGCCTCTAATCTTGCGTTCGACAAAACTCTCCCCAGAGTTCAAAGAAAAGCGGAATAAGGGTACATATATTTTCCGCTTTCCCTACCTACATATCTTCTTTTTCACTTGGAATACGGAAAATTGTGTTAATTGTCACATAATGAACCGACGGTATCAAAGTTTTCATTAACCCTAAAATATTTTCCACAATTTCAGCTGGGTGTGCAACGACGTTTGGATGGACATTTTTCCTCTTTTTGACCATGCCAAACTCGGCCTAAAAATGGCATTGCTTTCGCCCCGTTTTGATGTTTTAGTGGACAAACATTGGCAATCATGTCGATCATTGGTCCCGAAAATTTTTTTTTTTTAATTTTTTCTGAAAATTCTTATAAAATGTTTCTAGGGGTGTTTTGAGGCGCTGAGCACGAATCCGACCTCCATTTCGTCCTATTTCCAATCCCGAACCCGAATTCGAACATTTTTCGAATTTTCTTTTTTAATTTCAAAAATCATGAAAACATGTTTCGGGGGGTTTTCGGGGTCGCTCATCACGAATCCGGCATCCATTTCGATCAATTCCGAACCCCGAACCAGAATTCGAACATTTTTTGAAAATTCAAATTTTCAATTCTATTGCATAAAGGCACTGCGTTGGACATAAAAAGCGTAAGTTCATGTTAATCTTTGTTTTGTAAACAAATAAAATGATGAATAACAAAGGATTACGCATTCACGGGATAATAATAGGCAATAATTGATCAATTTTCTATCATTTTCCCTTGAAATACGGTACAAATCAGTCCTTTTTGAGATGTCCAATTTTGACACCCTAATGACACTCTGCGGGTATTAGTCGTAGACCAACCATTCAAAAGGCAATTCGGTAGAGAATTTTGTCCTCTTTCTGATAGGCCTACTCAAATTTTCTAGAAAAATTTTCTTAACCCCTAGGAATTTTTTCGAAAATCTCTCCGGTTTCAAGGCATTTTTGGCTTTTCAGATCACTATGAAGGAGTTATATGATCAAGTTGGTGTAAGAGATTAAGTTTTTCAAAAGTTCTAGCCAAAAAAATGAAAAAATTGTCATAACTTTTCAAAACTTAATAAAATTTTTGAAATTTAGCAAGCTAATATTGCAATTCAAGGGATATCGTATGATACCAATATTATGCAATTTAGTTGCGTCTGAGAAAAGTTATTGATAAATTTATGTAAAAAATGAGCACAAAAGCGGAAATTTCGCTTTTGTCGCATTTGTGGATAATGGTTGGAACGCAACTGCTGCTTTCCAAGCACACAAATCGGCTTTAGTATCCGGTGCTATGTCGAAGGACAAAAAGTGCAAAATTTGTTAAATTTTTAACTAAATCACTCATAACTTTTCTCAGACGCAACTAAATTGCATAATATTGGTATCATACGATAGCCCTTGAATTGCAATATTAGCTTGCTAAATTTCAAAAAATTTTATTAAGTTTTTCAAAAGTTATGACAATTTTTTCATTTTTTTGGCTAGAACTTTTGAAAAACTTAATAAAATTTTTGAAATTTAGCAAGCTAATATTGCTATTCAAGGGATATCGTATGATACCAAAATAAATTGATTTATTACTTCAAAAAATCAAAAATATTGGAATTGAAGGAAAAATTCATAATTTTTTAACTAACTTTTTAAAAAATCGGAGTTTAAGGTTAAAATTGGCGAAGAATTGTCAGAAAATTTCAGAATATTTTCAGGAGTGCCCCAGGGAAGCTGTCTTAGGGCCATTACTCTTTTTAATTTTTATAAATGATCTGCCGTCCTTTATTGCAAATGAAGCGGCATCAGTTGGCATAAAAATGTATGCCGATGATGTTAAATTATATTATGCACATGAAAACGATGACCATTCAAATCAGTTGGATAAAGCAATTGAGGCTTTGGAAAAATGGTTAAAAATAAATGGGTCAGAAATTTCAACTGTAAAATGTTTTGTTTTATATTTAGGGAAAAATAATATGAAAAAAGAATATTTTATTAACTCAAAAAAGATTTCTGAGTCGGATAATGTTCGTGACTTGGGCATTATAATTGACTCGAAACTTAATTTATCAGAACATATTAGCAAAATTGTACGAAACGCATATCTTAGAAGCTTTCAGATTTTGAGTGTTGAAAAGCAGGGAAATAAAGACTCTAACAGCAGCTTATAAGACTTTTGTACGACCTCAATTAGAATATGCTACCGAAGTTTGGAACCCTAATTTAAAAAAAAGATATAGACAAAATTGAGCGGGTACAAAAATTTTTCACAAGAAAAGTTTTTGGAAAATGTGGATTTGTGTACAAAAAATATGTGGAAAGACTTAAAATCGCGGGTTTACATAAATTAGAAGAAAAATTAATGATTTGACAACAGCTTTTAAAATTATTAAAGGGTTCATCAGCCTTGATGCTGGGAAAAATTTCTTTTTCTCAGAAAGGCCCAGGAGGCCTTTACTTTTACGAGTAAAGCGCCACACGGCCAAAACTCAAAATAATGTTTTCCATAGGATAGTAAAAAACTGGAATATGATTTATTTTTATTACGGTATTCATTTTGTATTTTTTATTTGATCAAATTTACTGTTTTCTTTTTGGCACCATGTAAGAGCACTAATGTGCCTTTGGTTTGCTCGATAAATTTAAATGTGCAACAGGCATTTACGAAATGCCAAACCCAAACTAATTTGCAATGAGGTAGTGTTTTAGACTGCATTCGCACTTTTTTCTTTGCCTATTTTCCTTTTTTCTTGATATGGCACAATCGGTTCACTTGGGCGATGGCATTTTCTTATCTTTTTGTGCATTTTACTGTCGGAATGTCCACTGTCCGATTGTTCGGGAGCCTATTCAAAGCCATTGTGCGTTAAAAGCGATTTACTTTCCTAGCCATGGCGTTTTGAAACAATTTCCAAAAAATTTATGTGCTGAGGGGCCCCTTCTGCTGCCCCTCAGATGAATCGCTTGACACAAATTCTGATCCTCGGGAAGTGCCATTGTATAAGGCACGTAAAGCTGCTTCCGCTCGACGATGTAAAAAATTTAAATTGTAAAAAACCGAAAATCTTTGGGTAAATTAAACACAGAAAACAGAAAAAATTTATAATGGACAATTCCCATCTTAAGTTATTCATGAAAATATTTTTATTCACTTTCATCCTATGTATTAATGTTTATGTAAACAGCAGATGTGCAGACTAAAGATAACGATTTCAAAAAGCTGATAAATGTTGGCTAATTGAAATTATTTTAATTAACATTTATCTCAAATTATTTATATAATAAATCAGTGAAAAGTAAATACATACTAATAATTTAGTCATTTACTTTTTAATTTATTTATTTTTCCATTTGCTTATTAATTTTTTTTTCTTTTATATATTTAACATACAATATAATCAACGGTAAATATTGATCATATGGCCCAGAGCCGAAAATGGTCGAAATATATACCAATCGATAGCCCTAGGTCTGTAATGGAAGAATCCAAAAGAATTTTTTTGCGGCAACCAATCCCTGAAGAGTTACAGATCCGAGACTGAAATGGCCAAATGGCTTTGGGACTGAACCGTCCAACAGATAAAAACGCATTGAATTGCGACAAAATATATACCAATCGATTCCTCTCGGCATGTAACAGGGCTGGGACGCGACCGCGATCCGCGATGCGCGATCCGCGGCGTTTTTTTTGCGCGATCCGCGATCCGCGACCGCGGCAATTTGAATCCGCGATGCGCGATCCGCGACCGCGGGATTTTTCTGTGCGCGGCGCGCCGCGCATTTTTTAGGGCAAAATTTTTATAAAGAAAATTTATTGAAGCGATTTTCTTTTTTGAATATTTAGATTTCGGTCGGGGTCGTTTTCGCGTGGCCATTTTCGCGTGGCCGTTTTCGCGTGGGGACATTTTCGCGTGGCTGGGGTACGTTTTCGCGTGGCCGTTTTCGCGTGGGGTACGTTTTCGCGTGAGTACCAGGGATGGGCCAAATTGAAAAATAAAAAGCGAAATGCGAAAAGCGAAATTTGCGAAACTGAAAAATGCGAAATGAAAAAAAAAGCGAAATGCGAAAAGCCAAAATATGCGAAAATGCGAAAAGCGAAATGCGAAAAGCGAAATTTTTTCTACAACTTTTTAATAGTTAAAATCATAAAGCAAAAATCATTTTTTAAAATTTTATTCCAACTTTAAAAATCAATAAAACGCTTTTTTGAGGCGCGCTTTTTCCAAAAAAACTTTTTGGGAAGAGGGGGCAGGCGCAGCCGGGAAAATTTTTGAAAATTTGATTAAAATTTGTTGACAGATTTTCACCAAAAAATCTTCAAATTTTGTGATTTTTGTATCATTTTTCTAATGAGAAATAAGAGTTTTGGCGCGCCGCTGAGAACAGTTTTTCATCAAATTACCAAATTTTGCGATTTTGGGCCATTTTCTAAGAAAAAATAGGAGTTTTGGGGGCGCGGCGGTGCCGATAGGCGCCGCCGGGGGAAAAAATTGGAAATTTTGATCATTTATAAACAGTTTTTCACTGAAAATTAGCCAATTTATAGGTAAAATTTTGAAAAATTTTATGGGAATTTAATCCAATTCTTAGGGGTGTAAAAGTCGCATTTCGCGCCAAAAAGCGAAATGCGAAAAGCGAAATGCGAAACGCCAAAAAATGCGAATAATGCGAAAGGCGAAATGCGAAAAGCGAAACCTCGGCCCATCCCTGGTGAGTAACGACCAAAATTCCAATTTTCTCGCGCATTTAAATGGAATATGCAATCAGAAAATATTTATACATTCATCGTTCATTTTATAGACAATTTTCCTCTTTGTAATTTAGACCAAATGACCAACGAAAAAGACTCTATTTGGTTTTATTTTGACAAAATTCACAATTCTTCTTATGCCAAATGTAAGACATGCAACTATAAAGTTGACACAGGGCCGAAAAAACGAACATCGGATTTGGAACGTCATTTAAAATTGAAACACTCTGAACACTACAAGCAAAAGGACGAAGCTTTACGTAAAAAGAAGGAAAAAATTGAGAAACACAACAATTCTCAACCGAAATTGGTCTTTTTGAACGAAAGGGAAGACAAATGAATCTGAAAACGATGGTTGGGACGGCTTATGAGAAAGTATCATAGTGCGCCGCCGGGAAGTGTTGAGTCGGAACGCCTGTTCAGCTGCGCAGGATTTATTTTGAATGACCTCCGAAAAAGTCTCTCGCATGAAAATCTCGAACGGCTTATTTTTCTTCATCATAATATTATCCTTTACAATTTTGATTATTGATAATATGGGAATTTTCTAATTATGCTTTTACAAATGTGCGATCCGCGCATTTTTTGCGCGATCCGCGGCGTTTTTTGCGCGATCCGCGACCGCGGCAAATTGAATCCGCGATGCGCGATCCGCGACCGCGGGATTTTTTTTGCGCGATCCGCGACCGCGGCAAATTGAATCCGCGATGCGCGATCCGCGACCGCGGGATTTTTCTGTGCGCGCCCCACCCCTGGCATGTAACCCACGAATCCGAAAGAATTTTTTGATGAAAAAGAAATTGAAAAAAGTTATGGGTCATCAAAACCTAAAAAATGACTGATAAAAAAAACAATTTAAGTGAGCCAAAAAAACGCTTAAAACCACTTTCAGTCTTCGAACTTCGCAAAAGGGAGCATGCGAAGACGGAGCAAGTAGTGGGGCGAGACGGAGGGCGGAGGAAAAAGTCTGACGAGCGCCACAGGCGGTTGACTGCGGGGGCCCGAAGGGCCACCGCAGTCAACCGCCTTCGGATCACGCGCGGACTTCTTCCGTAGCCCGTAGTCTCGCCCCACCTACTGGCCGCCGTAGTCGAGTGTGCGGCGGTTTTTTAGCGCAATAACAAAACTCAATTTTTCAAATTTGACGAAATTTTTTTTTGACTGAACCGGTTTTGAGGACTCATAACTTAGGTAAATTTAATTTTCATCCAAAAATTCTTTCGGATTCGTGGGTTACATGCCGAGAGGAATCGATTGGTATATATTTTGTCGCAATTCTATGCGTTTAAGGCTTTGGACGGTTCAGTCCCAAAGCCATTTGGGCATTTCAGTCCCGGGTCTGTAAGTCTTCAGGGATTGGTTTCCGCAAAAAAATTCTTTCGGATTCATCCATTACAGACCGAGAGCTATCGATTGGTATATATTTTGGCCATTTTCGGCTCTGGGTCATATGATCAATATTTTCCTAATCAACAAATGCATAAAATTTAATTAACAAAAATATTTTTTAATTTTTTAAAAATTTCATTGCTTCCCGGTGCCCAAACTTCCCCCCCCCCCCTCCCTTTTTGGAGGGGTTAAAAAGGATTTTTGAAAATGAGAATTTTTTGTTGTTTTAAAAATTTGTGAATTTTTGGATACAAAACTTTAAAAAGTTGAGGAAATTTAAGGAAAATTGGGACTTAATGATAAATGGAAGATTTTCGCCATAAGCTGGACTGGACCAGGACTTTGTCAGGACTCCTGAACCAGGTCCTGGGTTTTGAAAACACCGGGACGAGAGTCCCGGCAAATACGACTTTTAGTTCCGATCTCGTTCACTTTGACTGGGACTAGCTCGACTAAAGCCAAATCATAGGACCTCTCCTGCGCTGTCCGGCTTAAATTCTGCAAATGGACTGAAGAAATTTTAAGGACGAAGTGTTCAAATAAAGACCTACACAACATTACATCGAAAAATATTTATAAATTTTTAATTGAAAAATGCAATGAATTCCTAATGTAACCTTTAAATTTATTCAAAATGATCGATATCATTTCTCAATTCATTCTTTCACTTCCTTCCGCTGACCGCTGGGCCCGGGATTCATTGGCAGACAATCTTTTGCGTTGATTTGATCCTCTACTAGTGGACACAAAGGCCTCAATTAAAATTTAGTATTAAAGCAAACGCTTTGCTATTATTAACCCCATGCAATTGTTGTCACCATAAAGCAAAATCTGGATGTTGTTCAAATTGTTCGAATTTGGGCTCTCCCATCGGACCGTCGCCGTCCCCCCGAAAATTGGGCATCGCTTCAGCAGCCATTTAACAAAAATTTCATCAAGGATTTTTTTCTCCAGAGTCAACTTTTCCTTGGTCCGTTCGTTCACCAATTCAAATGGCATTAACGCGGGAACATAAAATCAGGGGTCGGATATGTCCTTATTTATAAGAAATGTTCTGATATAAGGGTCATAAAACAAAATGTAAGTATTTAAGAATTGTCTTTTATTCTGGGTAGTTACTAGAGCTCGACCTGGATCCAGACCTGGATTTTTCCTGGATCAAGGTCCAGGTCCAGGCCATTTTTCGGCAACCTGGATTTTCCTGGGTTTTTGTCCAGGTCCAGGCTTTTTTCAAAATGTCTAGTAGTTACACAATTTGGTATAGCTTCTTAAAATGAGTTTGATTGTTTAGGCATCGACGTTTTGGCGCCAAAAAAATGCAGAGGCAGAAATAGAGAGAATTCTCATTTTATTTTTTTTGGATGTGGGGAGGAATAGAATATTCAACCCCTGACAGAAAAGTCATGGATTATAAAAATTCTATCCGACCCCTGTAGAAAATTGAATTTCGTAGCAGGCAGAAGAGGCAGCTTGGAGAAATGCCTGAACAAATAAGGCCAATTGATAAGGCACAGTCCAAAATTTTTGAAACAAAAAGCGCGAGAAACAACCTGTTTTAAATTGCTGATCCATTTTAAGTTTCTATCTAAACCAATTAAGCATTGCAATTGCTTTGGCTGTCCATCTGTTTTCGGAGTGTGCAACCATTGGGACAACGCTTGGCCAGCAGAAGTTGCATTTGGCCCATTAAAATCACCAATCGCATCGGAAGACAGACGGACGAAATAGATTAAACTCAGGTTGAGAAGATCGGTGAGAATTGTTGGTGAGACGAAACGAAGCAAATGGTTCAGACAATCACAAGTTGAAAAGTCCAAACGGCGAATGTTTGGCGCAAAAATAGGACAAATTTGACGGGCCAAAACATGCCAAATCGAAATGAAATCAGCTTCGCGTTCGCATGAAGTCACAACAAACTTTAAATTGGTGCCGATTCTCTCAAAAACTTGCTGATTGGAATGGAGAAAAGTGATCACGGAATGATCGATGTACCTGTCAAAGAAATGCTTTTATCAGTTAACAATGCTTTGAATTACTGAATGCGAAGCTCCACAAAGCGAATTTTGTTGGGCAGCGGACGGTCCGGCAGCGGAAATTGGACATGTTTGAGATCTTCGTCAACCTAATGTCGTGTAAATAGTGTCCCCTTCTTGTAAATTATGATTGGTCTCCAAATTGTCAGTTCGCTTTTGCCATCGAAATGTGTGTCCACCAGCGCATTGAAACGAGGTGAAAGCAGTGCCAATTTGAGGCCGAGTTGAGCATGGTCAAAGAACGGGAAAATGTCCATCCAAACATCATTACACACCCCGCTTAAATAGCAAAAATAATAATTTATAGAATTACTTAGTCGCCTTTGCAATTGTGCGGGCGAAAAAGATAAAGAGTGAGATTTTTGAGGATTTTTGTGCATAAACTCACTTGATTTTTCCAATTTTTAACACATATTTTGACATTTTAGCATTTTTTATAACATATTTCAGGATTTTTAGCACATAAAAATCCCAGCTCTAATTATTTGATACTATAAATCGGCGGGATCGGGACTCCCGTTGGATTTTTACGAGATTCCCGTTCGGGACTCCCGCTCCCGGAAATTTTTTTTACCGGACTCTATTTGATACCAAATGAAACCTTCAAGCCTACAGAATTTTTTTGTATAACTAACAAATAAATGTAGTGTTAAAGGCAACAACAAAAAATTCATTTTCTAGGTTTTTAATGCAAAATTGCAAAATACGCATTAAATGCCACAAAGTCGCCACTTAAGAAATTTTAGCCCCCGCCCCTCTCCGATTTGCAATTTTATTGTTTGTTGCTCAATGTTACCAATGCCGTCGCATTCCACGCCTTCCAAAGGAAGTTGTCACAAATGAGCGCGGCAATTGCCGCTCAAGTTCTTCAATTCGGACAGAAGAAAGGACAGCGGAGAACAATTCTGGTTCCATTAAAAATTAATTTCCACCTGTAATAAATCTCTGAAAAATTTAGAGGTAAAAAAAACATTTTGATGGCACCCCCTTTAAAAAAAATTCAACCATATAAAAACATGTTTCCTGTTCCTGGGGTTTTAGAGATCGCTCTAATTATGAATCTGAGATAGAGAAGAAGCTTCCCCGAGAGGAAGATTAATGGATCAATTGTGGCAACAATTGATCCTATAGGATCGAGCAAAGTGGGGAGCTGGAGAGGGCAGTATTTCATGGCGGCTTCCAGTTCACCCAGCAGCAGCAGAGAAGCAAAAAAGAAGAGAAAGGACAAAGCAGGCACTGGAAGTGATCGAATCTGCAACATTCAGCCGAGCAGCAGCAGCTGACGCAGAGCAAAAGAAGAACATGGACGAGGACGTACATAAGAGAAGCCCGGAATGAGATAGAGAAGAAGCTTCCCCGAAAGGAAGATTAATGGATCAATTGAGGCAACAATTGATCCTATATGATCGAGCAAAGTGGGGAGCTGGAGAGGGCAAGGTCCAAATCTAACACCCATTTCGACTAATTTTGAACTACCGAATCCGAACAAAAGTCGAAAATTCAAATTTTTGAAATAGCATTTACGTTTCCAAAGCGGCTTTAAATATACGAAAACGAACAGAAAACCAGCAATGAGCATTTTATGGAATCAAATAAAATGCACCTTTCAGGCAATTAAATCACAATTGTAAAACACGAATAAATAACAAATTAATTTTCTGGTATCAAATTACAAAATGGCATTTTCTGGGATCAAAAAATAATTGTAAATGCTCAACGCCTATTACATTCTTGGTATCAAACGAAAGCTTTAAAGAATAGGGGAATATAAATACAAGAAACAATTTTTGCACAGAAAAGAAAAAATCGTTTTAAAATTGCTTGCTTCGAAAGATATTTAAAAAAGGGATTTTAATTTTGGTTTTTTGGAATTAGGATATAAAATTGAGGGGTCCACTGCGTTTGGGCGCGCTCGTTTGGGCGCCAGCATGTTTTCCATTATAGCTTTCTATAACTTTTTTCAATATCATCCAAATCGAAAATTTTTGATATCATTCGAAAACTTAATATGTTTGGAAGCTTTTTCTAAGCTATTGCTTCGCGATTAGACAATTACCAAAAAAGTTATACACTTAAAATTGCAAAAAGTCGAAATTTTTGAAGATTTTTCTTAATAAAATTTTTTCAGGCTTGAAAATCCTTTTTCTTTTGGTAAAGCTAATAGAGCATGTTAAGAGCTTTCGAATGATACCAAGATTGTTGGATTTGGATGCCAAAGAAAAAAGCTATCGTGGAAAAACGAGCTGGCGCCCAAACGAGCTGGCGCCCAAACGAGCGCGCCCAAACGGGTGGGTCCCAAAATTGAGTGCCATTTTCAGTTCAAAAATAAGATAAATAGAAAACTGCTTGGTATAAACCCCATCTTTATTCATATATTTTGTTGAATTTTTAAATTTTGAGGTGCAGGAACAAAAGAAATTTTGGCTAATTTTTTAGGCACCGTATTATCTCTAATTATCCCCCCGGGGGGATTATTTTTCAACCTCCTCATAAAGGGGGGGGATAAAAAAATAAAGAAAACTCGGAAGAATTTTATGTATATTATTGGGGTTTTCTAACTAAAGATGGAAAAAGTTTTTCCAGAAATTCTGGCAATTTTCGAACTCAGTTCTGAGAGTTTTCACTAATAAAAATAGTAGAAAAATCAGCAATTTTTTGCTTTATAAGAGTTATTTTATTTATATTTTTATCTCTTTTTGAAGAGTTAAAAATAAAACTCATTTTGAGATTCGGGACCATTGACAAAAATGTCAAATAAAAAATATTAATTCTTATATAAATTTTTTCATGCTAGGAATATACTGTCATTTATTTAGTATTTGGTTTGCAATTGTTAAGATAGAAAATTTGGCATTTTTTAAGTTAAATACATTAAGTGGTAGTTTTTAGTGTATTTTTAAGTCGGTTAAAGCAAATATTGAATAAATATACATTTTTTGGAATTTTTGAGGATTTAAAACTTATATTTTGGGAGTTTTTAGTCCATATTTTGAGCTTTTTAGTCCAATAATTTATAACACTAGCTATAACAAATGTACATGCACAACATATGCATATCTATCACTCATTAGCAGCAGAAAAATTAATTATTGCGCGATAGGCCACCAAAAAATGCAAAAGCAAAAAGAAGAAACAAAAAGACCATGCCAACGGCGGAGGAGAGGGACAAAAACAAAAAAAATTGAGTGATCATGATCATCATCGGAGAAAAACGGCGAAAACAAAAAAAAAGAGAAAAAGTGTGAACATCCGAAATTAAGAAAATCTCGCAAAAAGTACTGCGCAAATCACTTCTTGATCACCATCATCACCAGTCAGCCAGCCACGGAAATCCAATCGATCGGCCGGTGCCATCCATCAGAGCATTTTGCAGTCCACGCGCGCGGCACCGCCAAAAGCGCCGCTCCCGCCACCGGCGCCCGCACCGCAATTGGAGGCGGCGATGTTGCCGTTGCTGTCGTTGGACGAGGAGGACAACGACGAAGCGGAGGAGGAAGAAGCGGTGAAGGAGAGCACACGGGGCCCGACCCCGACGGTGCTGAGCACTGAAAATTGGAATTTGGCATTTTGAGATTTGTGGAAGAGGACTTTCAATTCCCGAGTTGATTTTAATTAAATAATTTAAGGCATTTTTTGTATGAAAACGGTGGCTTATTGGAGCCCAAACTGGAGTGTTCAAAATCCGGAAAACTCACCAATTTGTGATCTAAGATAGCAAAAAAAAAAAATGCCGAAAATTTTTCCTGCTTTTCCCCCTTAAATTTAGCCACCTATCCGCTCAATTTGGATGTCCCGCAGTTCAGCCCATGGAAAAGTTTCGCTGTTCGTTTCTTCGCTGCCGTTTTCGTTGTTCGGCTCCAACGAAGCATCCTTTCGAGAATCTTCTGAAAGCAAAATGGTTTCAAAACACACATGATTTTTATTTTAAATTGAAAAAAATGTTTGAAAAATCTTATATTACTTTATCTAAAATTTCTAAGTATTAAGAAACCTATAAAAAAAATTCCTGTTTTTTTAAATTCAAGGGGCAAGGGCAATTACTAGGTCGTTGCATAAAAAAGGGCGCTTTTTGAAGGAAAAAAATTTATGAACAAAAAATGAAAAATAACAATCATAACAAAGCCGATCAAAAAGCTACTTAACAAAGTAATTGCCCTGACTGTCTACAACCTTTTGCCGCCGAGATGGGAGTTTAACAATGCCCTTTTTGTAAAATTCTGTGCCATTCTTTGAACCTAGGTAATTTTCACTGGATCCACGACCTTGCCATATTCTTTAAAGAGCCTACCCTATAAGGAATTTTTGAGAGAAATAATTTAGCCATATTTTGTTGACCTTACCCAATTTTTTGGACTGTAACTTTAGATATAAAAGGACAAAATCAAAATTTTTGGCAAAAACATGACGAGAACATTCAGATAAAAGAATTACACACAAAAAAGACATAACAAACGTTAATCAAGTCTTAAAAAAAGTCATTTTGAAAAAGCGCCCTTTTTTATGCAACGACCTAGTATTTATTTTTTTGACTCATAATTATACAAAATTTTTTTTTAATTTAAATAAATTCAAAATTTCAGCAAATTTTTTAAAATTATCTCGGGGCCGGGGGGTAAAAGACTTGACACCCCTTAATTTTTTGTGCCCAAATTCACCCTCTTTTTCGTCCGATTGCTGTTGTTTCTGCTGCTCCGTTTGTGTTGCCGTTTCGCCGTTTTCAGAAGGAGGAAATGGGCACCCGAAGCTGAAGCATTTGGTGAACGCATGGCGAAGCAGGTCGAAGGTTTCCAACTGAAAAAATAATAATAATTAAAGAAATGACTTATCAATTACACAATGAAGAAGCATTTTAATGGATATGCTAAAATTAACAAGCCATTATTTCAGTGACACAAAATTATGTGTTCATTTAAAATGCTCCTAAGATTCGGAACTGTTTAATTTGAAAGCTAACGTTTCATTTTTCTTAAACTTGAAAATGTCAAGTGCAAAATATGACATTAATTTTCAAGTTTTATAAAAATTTTGCTGATTTTTTAAATATTTATATGTACGAGAACGAAACTTTTTAAATTTTGAATATAAAAATTTTTTTGCTAACTTAGAAATTTTTCAAGAAAAAATTCTTAGAAAGTTTTTTAGTAAGAAAATTCTAAGAAAAAAAATTTTTATGCTGAATTACTAAGAATTTTCAAAAAATTCTCCAAAAAATCGGTGAAAATTTTCGAAAAAAATTTTTTCTTAGAATTTTCTTACTAAAAAACTTTCTAAGAATTTTTTATGGAAAATTTCTAGGTTTGAAAATTAAAAAAAAAATTTTTTTGCGGCGACGTTATGTCCCGGCGACGTTTCGGCCGGCAACGTTTTGGGGTGTACCCAATTTTTTTATGGGCGCTGATTTGTCGGCACCGCCGGACCATTTGTTTTGTTTTTTTTCTTTGTTCATCATTTAACGCACTTCGAACAGCAGACAGCAGTTGGGCCCGGCGTCAAAAGTGTACGCGAGTCGCGTGCCGTAGCGCGTGTTGAAGTCGTGCACAAATTCGATGAGTGCATGCGAAGTGACGTTCAGATACTGCACGGGAAGGGGCAGGGGGATGGGGCTGATTATTTTATGCAAAAGGGTCGGAGCGGGGCCGGATAGAGCTAAGAAATGCCAAAAAATTGCACCAAAATGTTTAAAATTTTCCTGGCGTGGCGCGCCTATCGGCGACCGGCACCATTAAACTATCGCTTTTTGTTTCAAAATTTGACAACATTGTCATAAGTTGGCCGGATAAAACTAGTATATAATTCAATATTTTAACAAATAAAGCAACAAAATTGATTGTTTGTTTTTTGAAGCTCACAATCAGCAGTGCCGGCAATTATAAATTCGTTTTCAAGAATTTTCCAAAAAAAAAAAAATTAATTTTTAAAATTTTTCCTTGACGTTTTCAAGAAATTTTTTGTTTATAACATTGTTTTGTGAAAAAGTTTCCAAACTTTCAATTTTTGTTTTCAATTTTCGGGGAGGGGAAGGAGTCCCATTTATGAAATTACATTAAGCGGTGGGCTCGTGTCCATGCAGACAGCGTGCAATTGGTTCGCTAAAATAAAACGAAATTTTAAAATTTAAATACCCAATGTTTTTTAAACTGACATTCGGCCATTGTGATTTCTGCCAGCGCGGCAAAGTTTCGCTCCCGAATTGCATTCTTGAGCCTGAATTTATAATTGTTACAGGAAAAGCAATAAATTGAAGAGGGTCGGGGTGAAAAATGAGAAGAAAAATCGGCAGAATTCATTTCATTCAAACCCCCAAAAACGCGTTAAAACTGATTGCGAATATTTTCTGAAAAATTTTTTACCAATATTTTCTTACTAAAAAAACTTGAAGGAACTTAGAAAATCTACTAAAAAAGTTTTTAAACGAAGAAAGCCTCAAAAATCTACAATTCTGCTGGAAAGGCACGCACCCGTTCGCCCTTCCACAAAAGAAACACTTTTTAGTTTATTAACTTTTTAAAATTTTCTTAGTAAAAAAAAATATTTAAATTTTACAAAGAATTCTTAATTGTCTTTACAATTTAAAAATTTCAAAAATTATTTTTAACTTTATAAAAAACCCGAATTGTAAGTTGAAAAATATTAAAAAAAAAACTTTTTTTAAATTTAATTTTTTCGGGAGGGCGAGAGAAAATCTGCTCACTTCTGGTTGGATTTTTTAAGTTATTGCATTTAAGAGCCGCTACACCCCCCCCCCTAATTGTAAGAGAGACTGGTAGCAAAATTCTTAGTTTTATTAGCAAAAAGGGCCCAACTTTTGCCGGGGCACCAACTTTTGGGGCCCTGCCCATGCTTAAAAAACGCACTGTGCGACTCGCTTCGGCACCAACTGCTGCACGCGCGTGTCCATCAGCTCGGAGGTGCGCACTGTGTTGCGCATGCCCACGCTGCTGCCCACCTTTTTGTGCCCGCTGCTGACGACGATGACCAGGGCACGGAGTTGGGGCCAATGGGCGGTGGGCGCCAGTTTCTGAGAGGACGGAACAAATTCATTGTTAAAAAGCAGTTCATTCTCATTCTCGCATCCAACGGAATTTAAAAAATTAACTGATTTCATTGATTCGTCCCAAGAATAAAAAACTAAAAATAACAAAGATAGAAAATTAAAGAAAAATTTCGGTAAAAAATTCACAAAAAATCGGTGTTTTTCTTAGATTTTTTAGGGGGGGGGCAACGGGGAGGGGAAATGGCAAGGGGAAAGTGCATCCATTTTTGGATAGATAAAAGGAACTGGGAAAAAACTAAAGAAAACCTTATACATACATGAAAAGGGGGGGGGGTCAGCGGCCAATTTTGCGAAGGGGTCCAGCCATGCAATTTGACGACCTTTTTTCTTTTTTTTGCTTTTTAAAATCTCTTTTTTTTTGCGGCGCGGTTTTCTCAAAAAAATTTCGCGAACGCGGGAGCCGGCGGTGCCGATAGGCGCCGCCGGGGAAATTTTTTAAAATTTAAGTGGATTTTGTAACAGATTTTCATCGAAAATTGGCAGATTTTTGAGATTTTTAGCCAGGCGACGACTTTTTTCTTCTTTAAAAAACGCTTTTTTTGCGATGCGCTTTTTTAAAAAAAACTTTTTTTTGGCGAATTGGAAAAGCTAAACAAAATAAAAAAAGGAAGGAAAAGAAAGCCAGTGGAAAATGGGGAGGAGAAGGGCACGGGGGAGGGGAGGGCAATCGCTACTGATTTTCTGCTTTTTCTTCCCCTGATCAGAATAGCTTTTTTCAACGTCTTCGGGTGCCGTCCTCGAAGAACACTCCGCCGTCCACGGCACAGTATTTGGGACAGATTCCGCGCTCTCCGGGGTTGCCAGGCTGTCCGGGTTGGCCGGGCTGGCCCGGTGCTCCGCCGTTGCCTGGCTGTCCTGGGCCTCCAGGCGGTCCCTTCGGGCCGGGCTGTCCGGACGCGCCGGGCTGTCCAGGGGCTCCAGGCTGACCGGGCTGTCCGGGTGCACCAGCCTCTCCTGAAACAGAGATTAATTAGTCCGTTAAAAATTAAGCGAATGTCTGTGTCGGTCTACCAGGTGGGCCTGGAGGAGGGGGTGGGGGTCCGGCGGTGCCGTTAGGCGCCGCCGGGAAAAATTTTGTATTTTTAGTGCCATTTGCTACCAGCTCTTGACTAAAAATTGACCAAATTTTGAGATTTTGGGCTAATTTTGTTAAGAAAAGGTTTTTTTGAGTCCGGCGGTGTCGATAGGCGCCGCCGGAAGAAAAATTGAAAATTTCGGGCTGACCGCCAGGGCACGGGGTGCATGGAGGCTGAACATGGAAATTATGATTACACGTTTGATGCCAAATTCACGGGACTCAAGACTAAACCCAACCCGCATTTACCGGGTGCGCTCCCCCCATTCCCAATACAATTTTTTTCAAAATTTAGACGTCGATTGAGAAAGAAAAAATTCGCATTTTATAAAATTTTTATACTAAAAGTTTAGTAGTTTGAATAAATGTTTTAAAAAATTTACCCACATTTTGACAGGAAATTCCAAATTCTAAAGTTCGACCCGTATCACCCGGGTCCAGAAACCTGTATTTCTCTTGCTACCACATCCAGGAATGAGTCATTCATTTCTCGCCGAATCCAACAGAAATGCTACTCACCTCGCAAAGACAGTCCGAGTCGTTTTGCTGATGAGTGCCCGCCTTCCAGTGAACAAAACCGCCCTGAATGCTGCGACAAGCGGAGCCCGAGCCTGGGAAAAAGAGCACATTACAAAGACTTTGCTGCAGAAGAACTCAAAAATATAACTTTTCAAAGAAATTTTTGTCC
The DNA here is from genome assembly GCA_004148225.2 of Heterodera glycines. Taxonomy (NCBI): domain Eukaryota; kingdom Metazoa; phylum Nematoda; class Chromadorea; order Rhabditida; family Heteroderidae; genus Heterodera; species Heterodera glycines. Next base: position 16,953,467 of record CP049707.1, read on the forward strand.
CATTTTTTACATAAATAAAATATTTAAATTTTTCTGGTTAATAAAGTTTGTAAAGTGCTTTTGAACAATGCCAAAATGCTTAATTTGGTTTATTGTTAGAAAAGTTATGGCTAAAAATTCGTCCGACGTCGTTTTGTCCTCTACACCAAAATTTACCAAATTATCCCACTTGAAAAAAATGTGCTTTAGTGTAGATGCTAATTGTAAGAGACGTACCCATTCGGGCCATTCTGACAATGTCTCGCTCCGGCAAGCGGAAAATTTTGCCAAGCCCAAACGCAATGGCGGCAAAACCGGCGGCCTGAAAAAAAGGAAAATTTTACTTTTTTTTTTTTTGTTGGTAAATTGTGTTGGAATTTACGAAAAGCAAAGTGAAGGGAAATGCTTTAATAAACAAAAATCTCAAAAATTTAACAAAAATTCCCTCTTGACCGTCGCTTTCGACAGCATTGGCTCTAACCAATTTTTTGTCCCAAAAAATCGTAGCCAAAGGAAGAGGTATCAAAAAAAACATTTTAATTTTGGGATAACATTATCTTTTTGAGCTTGAAAAGCAACAAATTTTTGCTGGGAAAAGAAGAGAAGCGCTTACGGATGAAGCGAGTCCTGCCGAGGTCGGAAAATTTGTGCTCGACTCAATCTGTAACGAAGAATTATAGAAGGATGGTGCCGTTATTTTGGAAAATTCGATTATATTTTTGGCACTTCTATTAAGAAGGGGGTCGACAAAAAATCAGAGTAGGAATCGAAAAATTAAAAAAAAATTTTGCGAAACCAAAGGTGGACCCTTTTGATTCGCAATTTTTTTAAATTTTTGGTGCCTCCCTTCCCTGGTTTTTGCAACAAAAAATTTTAATTTCTAGACCTTTATTTTGATTTTGTCGACGACTCCTAACTCTATATAAATGCCTAATTTTTTTAATTTGCAAATTTCACTCTTTCTCTCCCCATTTTTTTCTCTCTCTCTCTCACCTTGGTGTGCCAACCCTTTGAAGCATGCTCGCCCTTCAGTTTTCGCTTTCTGTTTGAGTATTCACGAATTTGCTTAAAATTGGGGAAGGAGTTATAAATAATAATTTTAAAAAATGGATGAAAAAATATGAAAAATAGGAAAGGCACTTCTGTTGTTTTGTTTTTTTGTTACAAACAGCAACAGCAAGTAAACTTGGTAATCCAACGGACTTGGTGTCCCAACAAGAAAAAAAAAACAAATTTTCTTTGCACATATTTAGGGTAAAATGCGCTAACACGAATCCGAGAGCAGATTTAGCAAAACCCATTGATTTTTGTCATGGCTTTCATCAATTATTTGAAATTTTTAGGTTTTTATAAAATTAGTTAGCGGTAATAAACCCATATACTAAATGGTTTTATATTTCTGTAAATTTGAAAAGGTACCCCCCCCCCCCCCCAAAAAAAAATAAAAACCTGAAAAACGTTTCGAAACCGCGAACTGCCGGCGATGTCAATGCCGACTCCGTTCAATGTCACCGAGTCCGTGCTCACATCGGGCCCAATTGTGATGTGTGTGGTGGCGCTCAGCTCATCAATTGTGATAGCAATGGAATCGTTGAGCGGAAGGACGAGTTCCTGGGCAATGGACAAAATTAGGCAAATTATTAGGTGGTTTTAAAAAAGATTTTAGGTGTGGCTCGTCTTAAAATGTTTATTTTATTTTGTTTTAAATAGACAAACAATAAACGCTCATTTGTCTCCGAGATTTAGGGTTAAAAATTTATTAACATTGACCAAATTTTTGGGAAGTCAGTCACAGAGACGGTCCCGTGAATAAAAGCAAATCCCACTTTTTCCTTCGCCAATATAAAAAAGAAAATATGAATTTTTTGTTGTTTTCTTGTTGTAACTTTTTTTTTGTGGTTGATTAACCTAACCGATTAAGCCCGGTGTAACAGGAAAAAACAGATATGAAACCCAACGGCCCAAATCACAAAGGTAAATTAAGCAACTAATGGCATTTTAAAATTAAAATTTTTTAAACAAAACGTTTACCTCATTCCTCTTGCCCCAATATTTGATCAGTGCGATGTTCACTGGTGCTTGAATCGTAATATGGAAGCCACCGCCTCTGTTCATTCGAATTAATTGTACTAAGTTTTGAATTTTATCTAAAATTAGGTAATTTGAATTGTGTCATGTATAAGGGGATGAAAGGATTTCGGTAGGGCTTGGACTTTCACTTTCTTAGGCACCTGCTGATTTGATTGTGAGCCATAATTATGGGTAATAAAAATGCCAAAAAGTATGTTTAGAGTTGCTTTTCAAATCAATTTTTTACGAAGCATTTTTCAAAAATTTTTGGGAAGAGGACGGTGTCCGGCGGTGCCGATAAACGTTGCCAGGAACTTTTTTTGATCATTTCTTAACGGTGTTCTTAACAGATTTTTAAAAAATGACTCACCGCTCAATGTGCTTTTTCATAACGCCAATAAATTTATTGTAAATTTTTTGCGCTAATTCAAAAAAAGTTGTCACTGCCTTTTTTGACTGTTTAGTAGAGATTGGCATTTTCCGCACACATGGGCACGGGCTACGGGGTTAGAAACATAAAATTAAAAATGTTTTCGGTTTTTTGCTTGAAAATTTTTTTTCTGCTTTTAACAGAATCTTTTTATATCAGGGTTGCCATCCGTCCTTGAATGGCAAGGACGTCCTTGAAAATGGCCCTCTTTCTTGAAAATAAAAAATGTCCTTGTATGCAAGGACGTCCTTGAAAATGAGCATTTGGATAAGTTTAAAAAAAATCAAAGAAATTTGAGAAATCTTTGTAATTTTCAACAATATTTTGATTAAATTATGGCATTATTATGTCATTTAAAAATGTAATTTTTGAGAATTTTTGAAATTTTATGGCATTAAGTCACTAGTCACTATTTTTCTTAAAAAATTAGCCAAAAATCGCAAGTTTTGGTCATTTTTGGACAAAAATCTGTAAATAACTCGCATTAAAAATTACAAATTTTTCCGGACCCCCCTATCCCCAAAAAAATTTTTAAAAAGCGCGCCGTACCATTTAAACAAAAAAAGTCGTTGCATGGCTTAAAATCGCAAAAATTAGGCAGTTTTTGGTGAAAATCTGTTAACAAATTCATTCAAATTTTCAAAATTTTTCCCCGGCGGCGCCTGTCGTGAAATCTGTCAGCTTATAGAATCCCCCTCTGTCCCACAAAATTTTTGGAAAAAGCGCGCCACAAAAAAAGCGTTTTTAAAGCAGAAAAAAGTCGTCGTAAATGAAGAAAATGATAAGTGAAAACAAAAAAAATGTTGGAAAAAAACAATTCCGGTGAAAAATACAAGCCATTTGAATAAATAGTGAAAAAAAGTCCGAAATAGTGACGTTTTATGATATAATTCAGTCAAAATTAAGCAAAAATAATTTACTCACTACATTATTGTTGCAATTGAGGTACATTTCTTTCCTAATATTTTCTTAGCAAATATTGAATTTTTAAATCAAAAATTTTTGTCAAGAAAAAGAAATTTGGTGGATGAATTTTTGAGAAAATTTTCCAAAAATTTTTAGGTCTATTATTAGTGAAGTATTTTTTTGAAAAAAAATTTTGTTCGATTCTTAGGGGTGTTATTTATTTTTTTTTAGGTCGATTCTTAGGGGTGTATTTTTTGATTTTATGTATTGCATTTTTGTTAAGGAATTTTCCAAAAAATGTCGAAATAGTAAAAAAATAGTGACAAAATTTCACTATTTTAAATGAAGAAACGCTAAAATAGTGATTTTTAGTGACAAAAAATGACGTTCGAACGAAAAATTTTAACGCAGAAATGCTTTTTTTGAGCTCATTTCTTCAAAACAATTGAGCAAAAAAAAAAAAAGTTTTTCACTAGAAATCGCGGTCCTACATATTAACATTGTTTTAGAACGTTTTTTTAGGAAAGGGCCTATTTACTCTGACACCACATTTTCGCAATACACTTTTTCAAGAAAGATTTTTGGGGAATGAGGAGGGGGGGGGGGGGTCCGGAGGTGCCGTTAGGTGCCGCCCGTGAAAATTTTGAAAATTTTTATAGTAATTTGTTAACAGTTACAAAATTGCTAATTTTTGTAATTTTTACCAATTTTTTTTAAGAAATCGACAGAATTTCCCCACTTTTAATTGAAATCATAATTTTGGACCTGAAATTTTTATAAAAATTGCCATTAAAAATAAATATACTTAACAGAAACCTTCAAAATTCACTTCCACTTACAAATTTCAATTAAATTTTATGTATTTAATTGATTATTTTGGCGACATTAATCACCTAAATTCAACAAAATATCAATTTTGCTGGAGAAAAAACTCGTAGCCCCTGTCACTAAATACACTGGCACAGGCTACGGGGTTTGAAACAACACGGAGTACGGGGTCACGGGCTAAACCCCGTTAAACACGTGTCAGCCCAAAAAAAAACACGGGGTAAGTGGCCGTAAACACAGGTGTGCCCCTAGTCCGGCCTATATTGTTTATCAGCCATAACTTATCATATTAAACAACAATTTAGGTATCATTCGAAAGATTTTAATGAATAAAGATATATATCAGGGGTGGATCGTGGACACCATTTTTTAAAATTAAGTAGTTCTAGGTCCGAGGTCCTAGGCGTTGTTTAGGAAATAATGGCCCGATTTTTAAAAAAAAGATTTAATTCTAGGAAAACCGGCATATTTTTTTAAATTTTAATACGCCAAAACCTGCATTATCCAACACAGACATTTTTGCATATGCGACTTTATGCGCTTTCTTTGGCATCCATTTCTCGCGGCACTTCTTACAATTAATTGATTCCCAAAAATCTCTCCGTTCGTCACTCCCTCGTTATATTTTTGCCCTTATCCACGGCATTTAGCACAATAATATTTCCTGAATGATTTTCTTTTTATACACGTTTCAGCAAGGGCGTAGCCAGACCCTTGGCTTTGGGGGGGGGGGGCTGAAGTCAAAAATTCGATTTTTAGGGGTGTATTTTTCAGTCGATTTTTGGGGTGTATTTTTGGTTTTTTGAAATCCCGAATTATGGGGTGTATCCGTTGTCTTAGCCACTAGACCACATCCAGGGGACACCCTCGTTTCGGCGCCGCTCGTTTCGGCGCCAGCCCAGTTTTAACCAAATCTAACATTATTGGTATCATTCGAAAGCTCTAGTGTTCTCTATTAGCCTGCTAAGTTTCAAAAAATTTCTGAGATGACCGATCAAATTTTAACAAGAATTTAAACCAAAAACCATTGAATTAATTTGCAAAATAATGAAGAAATTTAAAACAAAATTATGAAGGATAAATTTTATTGGTATGAGAAAAAAAACTGCGTTAGGTTTTAAGATGCCCAAATTCAGAAAGATAATCGGGGAATATATAAACAAAAAAAAACTGTCGATTTTGATTACATAAGATATAATTGAATTATTTTACTAATATGTATAAAAGGAAAAGTAACACAAATAAATATTTAAATGGGGAAAATTTTGCAATATCAATAATAGAAAAATATTAATTTTACGGTTAAAAAATTAAGGAAATTTGAAACTGGAAATCGAAATTCCGAGCCCAAATCAACGGAAAATAAATAATTTTTACCCAAAAGCTCAATCAAAACAAAAATATGCAACTGTGGTAAATTGTGTCAAAGGTACCAACCCACACTGTTTCCAGATGATCTACATTAGAGCCCGGTAAAAAATAATTTAGCAGATTTTCAATAAAAAATTATTCTTGCATTGGGTATTTTTACTCCCGTATTTGGGTGAAAATTCACGGGAACGGGAGTCGGGAGTCCGAGACCTTCCGGGAGCGGGACTCCCGTAAACCCCGGGACTCCCGCTCCCGCCGAGCTCTAAATTTTAATGCAATAAGAAGAGATAAATGAAAAAAGATGGGATGGTTCTCTTAATATGATGGGGTGGAGAAGGCATAAAAAATAAATCAATGCAAAAAGATGACCCAATAAAGACAAATGAATTGGATTTTTTATCTCTTCCCACCCCATTTTTTATATTTTTATCCCAAAAATGAGCGAAATGCTGACCCAAAAATGTGGGAGAGATTTTCTTAACAGAAATGGTACCAAAATGTGCAATTTTACAAAATTAGGGGATTGCTTCCTCTTGTCGGAATGGTGAAATGTCGGGGGTCATTGGGTCGGGGTTGACCAAACTGGTCGAATCTCTGAGACCAAATTTAGGGTTTTATCTCAATTCTTAAGAGAATTATGAAGGATTTTAGAATTTGGGCATTAAATAAGGAAAAATTTTGACAATCGCGAAGCATATTTTATAATAAAGAATTTGGGCACAAATCCACATTTTCGAAAAACTTTTCTTGTGAAAAATTTTTGTACCCGCTCAATTTTGTCTATATCTTTTTTTTAAATTAGGGTTCCAAACTTCTGTGGCGTATTCCAATTGAGGTCGTACAAAAGTCTTATAGGCTGATGTTAGAGTTTTTATTTCCCTGCTTTTCAACACTCTCAAAATTTGGAAAATTCTAAGATAAGCGTTTCGTACAATTTTGCTTATGTGTTCTGAAAAATTATGTTTCGAGTCAATTATAATGCCCAAGTCACGAACGTTATCCGACTCAGAAATCTTTTTTGAGTTAATAAAATATTCTTTTTTCATATTATTCTGACAATTCTTCGCCAATTTTAACGTTAAAACTCCGATTTTTTAAAAAGTTAGTTAAAAATTTATAAATTTTTCCTTCAATTCCAATCTTTTTGATTTTTTGAAGTAATAAATCAATTGGAACAGAATCAAACGCCTTGACAAAATCAATATAGATGATGTCAATTTGCTGATTCATTTGTATCGAATTATATATATCGTCCATCGTTTTTAATATTTGGGTTGTAGTCGACCTATTTTTCAGAAACCCAAATTGTTCTTTATCAAAAAATCTTATATTGTTCAGAAATTCTAAAATTTTGCTACTCAAAATTCGTTCAAAAACTCTACAGACAGTGCTGGGACAAAAATAATTAATTATCTTAATCAATTGTCCGTTCCCAAAATGTTAAGATCAGCAGCATATCACTCAACCGGGGGGGGGGGGACGGGTTTTCCCCTTCCGTCCCATTATTGTCCGTATCTCAACAAACGGATTAAATTCATACAAATTACGAATTTTGTATTTTTAAGAATTTTATCAAAATTTCAAAGAACCGACTATTTGTTAAATCATCATAACGGTAATCAAATCTCATTTGTTGTTGCTTATTGGGTCGCGGTGTTTGTTGGCATAATGCTTAACAAATATGCGGCAACTTGGACAGCAGTGGTATTAGCCCTGTCGTAAACAGATTGAACAGCTTGACCAGCACAATGTTTTGCGATTGCTGCAACAGGGCCCATTTCAATGTCGCGCAGCTTAATGGTGTGCCAATATTGGACGATGTTTTGTCGGCTGGCCATTGTGGCACAAACATCACAGTCCTTGTAGCAGCCCACGTGGCTCGCATACGCCTTGGCTCGAATTGCATCACAATTGTTCGCCTGAAACGAGTGTTAAGCCCCGACCCGATGCGGGGAATTGCGAACGTCGGGGAATTTCCACCCGATCCCGCCTTTCTCTCCCTGAGGGCGGGGCTTAACCCTACTCGAAACCATAGCTTCATAAGGGTCAAATCCCGTAAAATTAACCGTCCCGACCCCAATTATCCCTTTGATTTCGTAAATAAGTGAAAAGCCACAAATTCTTTTCCTACCGACGACGGCATAATTTCGGCACCCATTTTCTTCAAAAGGCATTCCGCGGCACATTTGATAAATTGCTGCCCCTTCGGATTGAAAAGACCTGAGCGCTCGAAGAACCATGTGCAATAGCGATGGCCATAGCCACGCATGTATCCATCTGGGCCACACTGCACTGTTTTTTCCATGTCCAGATAACGCTGGCATTGCTCAATTTCCTGTAAAAGCAAGCAATTTTCAACAGGGATTGATTGCACGGATTTTTTCGTATCTTGATCCGTAACTGGAACTTTGGGTTATTTTTCGAGACGACGATTTCTTGCAAGACTTTTTTTAACTTTTTGAAAATTGGGATATAAATCCAACTCTAATTCAGATTTATGAAAAATTGTCATAAATCAAGCAAAAACACTCACTTTTGGCACACAAAGACCGTTCTCACATGTTTGGCCATTTCCACACCCCCCATTAGGTCCACATTCCTGCGCCCCATTTGGAATGCATTGGCGTCCGTGAGCGGAGCACGAATGGCCGGTCGGACAAAAATGGCCATTCGCGCATTCGATTGAGTGGCCATTAGGCACACAATCCCATCCACAGAACGAAGAAAACATTTGTCGACGCCAATTAGCGCAATAAAACCCTTTTGAGCAATGGTAAACGAAGATTCCACCTGCCATTGAATTAAAAATGCTTTTTTGAAAGAACCAAAGACCTTTTTTGAAATATTTTGAATTGTTTAATTAAAAATTAAATGGGGGTTAAATAAAAAGCATTAAAATAAAATAAAGTACTGCGTTCACAGACGACTGCGTCAGGAGGATCATATGGTGCAGTAAAACAAATTCCTCTGAAATTTTTGAACTAACAAATCGGAAGAAAGAAAGCTATACAAATTTCGGGCTCCTTAGTATTAGCTAAGATAATTATTTTGTCTTAATTTTTGTTAGATGGTGTATTGGGACGAGTTCCATGAAAATTAGACGTGAAATTGGACATTACAGAAAAAAATAACTTGAAAATTTTTATATCACTCTGAAATTTTTCGATTCAAAGGACTCATTTTTTATTTGTCGGTGTGATAATTATGTAGATCCCGAATTTTTTCGCGTTTCTTAAACTTGAAAATGTCAAGTGCAAAATATGACATTAATTTTCAAGTTTTATAAAAATTTTGCTGATTTTTTAAATATTTATATGTACGAGAACGAAACTTTTTAAATTTTGAATATAAAAAGCCCTTATACCCGGAATGGGCCAACTCCGCCTCGCCAACTCCGTCTTAGTGTATAAGGGGTCAACTGGACGACGGACGATTCGTTTTTGGCAAATTCGTTTTTACCTGATTCGCTTTTTGTCTTTATATTTATGTAGGAGTGCAGACAGCGAGAAGTCAGACAGTTAATATACATATAACAAAAAAAAACGAATCGGGGTAAAAACTAGAGTAGGACGAGACCGGGAATTTTTGCCAAAACCGGGACCGGGACCTGCCGGGACCTGAGATTTTCATCAAATTTTCTTCAATTATTTCAAACAATTAATCATTTTGGACTAAATGATGAATATTATTAGAAATTCAGATTTACTTTTCACATCACTTTTTTCGGCGCGCTTTTTCCAAAAATCTTTTGGGGAAGAAAGGGGGTCCGGCGGTGCCGATAGGCGCCGCCGGGGGAAATTTTGAAAATTTGAGTGTAGTTTGTTAACAGATTTTCAACAAAAAGGCTGGTTTTTGGGATTACTAGGCTCAATTTGTACGGATTTTCTTTAAAAAATGATAAAATGTGTCAATTAAAAAAACTATTAGGAATCATATTTTGTCGATAGGAAACCCATGAGTAAACGAATCGTCTTTTTACCGGGTCAACTTCGTCTCAGAGAAAAAAATATATGGAATTTTTAAAAATATCCATTATGATGGAAATAATTATTTTATTTTACCGTCACTAGATCTAAAAACACCTAAAGGTTTCGAGTGAATAGCAAAAAAATCCCAGCCCTAGTAACGTAGATTTTTAAAATTTCTTTTTTTTTCTCTGAGACGGAGTTGACCCCAAGACGGAGTTGGCTCAGGCGGAGTTGACCCCTACCGCTTATACCCATGGTATTTTGCGTGCCTCTCTTTTTGCCCAACTGCTTTCAGTCCACTGCTTTGCACCTGCTGCTGTTGCAGCAGATTCATCATGCAGCAGAGTAAGAAGAAGAAGGCGTGTTGTTGTTTGACAATAAAATGCATTTCAAATTTTTTTCCTTGGATTGAAATGAAAAATGTTTCCATTAATTATAATTAAAATTTTCCATCTTAAAATTTTTTAAGCAAATAAAAATCTAAAAACTAAAAAATTTAGGTCCAAAATTGTTAATATTGGTTAAATTAGAATTTTTTCCACGCGACGCATGTCGGCATCGCGAGCATCAAAATATGATCAAAAGTGATAAAAAAATGACTGATCTAACAAAAAAAAAATCGAGACTCCGAGACGAGAATAGACTTTTTCATTTTGTTATATAAAATAAAATTCGACTCAACTTACATATTATAAATGAACTGACAAATTAAAATTTCTTTTTAAATTTTGATTAATTATTTATTCATCAACCCAATATTGATAAAATAATATTGATAGTGAAATATATGAACGAGCTGGGGAAGCTTTTGAGGGAAAAACTATGGGGCGGGCCGGATTTTAACCGGCATCTCTGGCTTTCCGGACCAGTGTTCTACCAGCTCTGAACTACCGACCCTGCCTTCTCCAGCCTCTTTGCTCGATCATATAGGATCAATTGTTGCCTCAATTGATCCATTAATCTTCCTCTCGGGGAAGCTTCTTCTTCTCTATCTCAATGGTTTTAATTTTATAATCCTGGACCAAAAATAGAACTGCTATAAATCGAACAAATGGTTTTGTGTGGAGTGGAGCTGAGTTGTGAGTAAAAGCACCAGCGAATGTGCTAGAAGAAAGCGCCATAAGGAGGACGGACGATTTGATCAGCGTAAGAGAAAGAAAATGGAGCAATGAAACAATGCATTAGTGAGGGATTAATTAACGAGGGATTATAATTAATTTTTTAAGTTTTTGTTTGATTTTTATTTTAATGTTCTTTCCGATGTGTTTGAGGCAATGTTCCGTTATGACGCCAAAAAGGAAAAGCGGAATTCGGTAAAAATTAAAACATAGTTAATTCATTATTCGAATAAACGAACTGTTTCTGGATCCAGGTATGTTTTTCTTGGATTCAGTCCATGAACAGGTCTTTTTGTCGGCAAACTGCATTTTTTGCTGAGCTTTGCTAATTGCTACTATTGCTTATACAATATTTCTGTCTTGCTCGACCCTTCTTTGCCAGTTCCTGTTTCTTATTTTTGAAGAGTTTCCGATTTTTAAAATTATTCTTTAATTTTTAGTTATATTGCATAAAAACACAAAATATGCAAATAAAAGTCCCCATTTTTATACGAAATATATACCAAAAAGAAGATGCTTTTCCTTCTAATTTAGACTACGTAGAAACCAGGAACAAAAAATGCATTTTTTTTTGACAGCCCTGATAATAAATTTTGCTCTGAGAATTCGTCCTTTATTTTTTGCTGAGCTTTTGGGACGAAGCACAAATCCCAGAAAACGAGTCACAATACCAAGATGGACAATTTTTGAAAGGCTCTTTCATGTGAAATTTATTCTTTATTTGTTGCTGATGTTTGGCAACTTGGCATAGCGGCGATTACAAAGAGAAGCAATTAAGGAGGGGGGGGGGGAATTTGGGCGAATTGGAAAAGCTAAACAAAATAAAAAAAGGAAGGAAAAGAAAGCCAGTGGAAAATGGGGAGGAGAAGGGCACGGGGGAGGGGAGGGCAATCGCTACTGATTTTCTGCTTTTTCTTCCCCTGATCAGAATAGCTTTTTTCAACGTCTTCGGGTGCCGTCCTCGAAGAACACTCCGCCGTCCACGGCACAGTATTTGGGACAGATTCCGCGCTCTCCGGGGTTGCCAGGCTGTCCGGGTTGGCCGGGCTGGCCCGGTGCTCCGCCGTTGCCTAGCTGTCCTGGGCCTCCAGGCGGTCCCTTCGGGCCGGGCTGTCCGGACGCGCCGGGCTGTCCAGGGGCTCCAGGCTGACCGGGCTGTCCGGGTGCACCAGCCTCTCCTGAAACAGAGATTAATTAGTCCGTTAAAAATTAAGCGAATGTCTGTGTCGGTCTACCAGGTGGGCCTGGAGGAGGGGGCTCCGTCTGCGGTGGGCTGGCAGGTTGTCCGGGCTGTCCAGGCGCTCCAGGCTGTCCGGGTTGGCCAGGCTGGCCATTGGGCCCAGGTGGACCGGGCTCTCCCGGTTGCGGCTGTCCTCCTCCGGTACCGGGTTGGCCTGGTGATCCAGGCGCTCCCGGGGGTCCCGGTGGGCCATTGTTTCCGGGCTGACCGCCAGGGCACGGGGTGCATGGAGGCTGAACATGGAAATTATGATTACACGTTTGATGCCAAATTCACGGGACTCAAGACTAAACCCAACCCGCATTTACCGGGTGCACTTGCTCACAAGGCGTCTGCGGGGTTTGTCCGGGCTGTCCGGGTGAGCCGGGTGCTCCCGGGTTTCCGGGTCGTCCAGGCTGTCCGGGTTGGCCGGGCTGGCCTTGGGCACCGCCGGAGCAACACTCTTGGCAGCTACCGTATGCGCTACGCGCCGTACGGTTTCCGGAGACCAGCAGAGGCAGCCCCTTCAGCTGACTGACTTCGGACCAAATGTCTTTGGCATTGTGCTGAAAATGGCACTTTTAGCACTTAAATTGTGTGCCGTATTCTTTGCCTGGCATGAGCTGAGCTCAGAGTCCATTTTCATGCCCACGTTCGACACGTAACTCTTCAGCATTGGCAGTGTCAAGCACACCGACAAAAGTGAGATGATGGAGAAAGAAACGGTCGTGTAAGCCACGAAGCGGTAAGCTTTGACACGCCCTTCGAAGTCGGCCATTTTTTGCTAAGTTTTCTACCTGAAGCGCCAGGGGAGGGAATTGTTAATTAGTTGGGACAATGCTTAATAGAGTGAAAGGAACGAAGCGGTGGGCCCAAAAGGATGAGGAAAGGAATGAAATTTTCTTGAGGACTTTTAGGATATTTAAGGGAATAGAATTTTGTAATAATTGCTTCTTGAAGGGCAGGCTGATTGTTTGTCCTAATTCAAGAAAGCTTAATTTATAGGGGGCCGTTATGGAAGGAATGGGGCCAAAGTGCCCTTTTTGTGATGCAATTAGCAATTAGAACCATATTCAATTAGTGAGACGGCAGGAAAACCTGATGAAATGACTGGATAATTAATTAGTGATAATTTTTGGGGGATATTGAGACATAAAGTCAAACTTTTGGTTTCAATTGTGGGATTCAAATTACTAATTGGAATATGAGTGTTCGTTCCAATGAGTGGTGATGATGGGGTGGAGGAAGCACAATTTATAGGGTGTCGCTGTGGGATGGGGCGGGTGTACCATTTTTTCTGGCACATAACAAATGGCCTCAGGCGCGGGGACGGGCGGGGGAAGGCATGCCCAACGGGGCCCGGCCCGTTATTTCGTTTCGTTGGCTGTTTCTTGTGCTGATCACAGTTTCGTCCGTCGTGTCGTCTCCCCACCAAAATTTTTTTCGGGGGGTGTCATTTTCAATCGGTGCTGTGTTCCTAAATTTTTTTTTGTTCTTCCCCGCCTCCGTCATATTTCATTGTTTGTATGTTTTTTTCTCGCGCACTTCCAATTAACTTTCGATCGCAACAAGTCGCGCCGTCCCCCGCCGACGTGGCCAAAACGCGACCCAAAACGGACGGACAAATTTTTGTTGCTCGCTCGACGATGATTTTGACGAAAAAAACGGTGCTAGGTCGTTTCGTAAAACTGCCAATTTTACACTTTTTCGAGAAAAATTTGTCAAAACTTTTTTAAACACAACCTAATTAAATAATTATTTGATATCATACAATAGCTCTTAGATTGTTCTATTAGCATAAAAAATTTCAGAAAATTTCATTTTAGTTTTCAGAAAGTTCTGACCAAAAAAAATAGGCATAACTTTCTGAAATATTCTAAAATTTTTTATGCTAATAGAGCAATCTAAGAGCTATGTTACGAAGATTATTTTTTTGGTTGTATTTAAAAAAAAAAGTTATGATGGATTTTTCTCGAAAAATCTGTAAAATTGGTAGTTTTTATGAAACGACCTAGCACGTAAAAAACGAGGACGGACGACAACGACAACAATTATGTTAAAAAGCGCCTAATCGTGGTAAGACTGCTGAATGTGTTTGGAATCTTCGTGTGGCTGATCGCGGTGAGCCGGGCGTTTCCCTTTTCAAGCCATTTCCCGAAAATAACGCGAAACGGAATTTCGGGATGGATTAGCTTCCATCCCTGCCGGTGAAGTTGGCAACCTTTTGCCACTGGTGATTTGATTTTGATGAAAAGGCCCACTATTTAGCTCCTTGTCTTTGTTCCATAGTTGCCAATATTTGCAGTGGAATGCCCTTATTTGTTAGCTACTCGTTCGCCCAAACGTTCACTTCCGACCGGCCCTAGTGAAATTCGGAAAATTTGCCAATTTCCAACCAAAGCATTCCCCTGCGGATGCTGTGGTTCGCCTCTCTGCTGGGAAATGCCGTAAATTGTAGCGGTGGGTGCACACCCCGATAAGTTCAGAATGGGCATTCTTTTTTGTCCAAAAATTCGTTTGGATTTATACATTAGAGACCGAGAGGAATCGATTGATATATATTTTGTTGCGTTTTATGCGTTTTAAGGCTTTGGACGGTCCAGTCTCGAAGCCACTTGGCCACTTTAGTCCCGGGTCCATGACTCGGTTCAAAGTGCTTTCCGCCAAAAAAATTCTTTCGGATTCGTGCATTACAGACCGAGAGGCGTCGAATGATATATCCATTCGTTGAATTGGTGAGGTACACATAAGCACAATTTTACCTTAAGTTTTTTAATTTATGATTTTCTTCTGTTTATTTGATCGGCTTATAAAGGCCCATTCCGAAAGCTGAATAAATTTAATTAAATTTTGAATAATATTTCTTTTAGCTTTTCAATGAATTGTGATTGAAAAATTTGCTTTACCGAACAAATAAAATTTGATGGAAATAATATTAAAATACGGATATTTCTCTTTTTTTTTTACTCTTGCGTTATTCAAATTGAAAATTGAAGAAAAGTTTTAATAAAAATTTTTGGCGTTCGAGTCCAATAAAAAGGGAAATAAATTAGGACCAAATTCCAATACTTCAAAGGACCCCAAAAATCGGAATTTACTTTTTTTATGTTTTATTTTTCGGGCCAGCCTACTCTCCACAATTTTTCTACGAATGTAAGACCACTCTGGCTAAATTTTTAATATTTTTCTATTTTTAAAATAAAATTTTATGCTGTTGAAATCATTTAATGTTGAAAATGACGGGCGAACATTTAGCCCAAATTTTATTATGCCTTTTTTGCCTTTTTCGGGATTTTCGTGCCTTAAATGCCTTTTTTGGCATTTTGCCGTTTTGATGCCTTTTTTTACGTTTTTTTCGATTTTGGTGACTTTTTTGGCGTTTTTCCGGAAAATTCCATTAAAAATGGAATAAAATCGGGAAAATACACCCCCTAAGAAATTACTTGAAAAATTTTCAGAAAATACATCCCTATGAATTGAAAAAATTTCTCAAAAATTGATCGCCAAAATTCATTTTTTTCTTAATTCCTTATTCGAAAAAACATAATAAAATATTTAATAATCATTTAAATGACCAAAATTAATTTTTTGTATAAGTTTTACGTCTTTTTCTCACAAAAAAACGTTATAAAAATTTTTTTAAATGCCTTTTTTCATGCCTTTTTCGGGATTTTCGTGCCTTTTCATGCCTTTTTTTCAATTTTTTGGTGCCTATTATAGTGCCTTTTTCGCATTTTTGGTCCCTTTTTTTGCGGTCTCTGCTAATATATTAATTTTGCGTTAACTTTTGGGCTTTATAAAATAAAAAACCAAACGAAAAATTATTATTTATATTTTCCCTTGAAATAAACTAAAAATTCACGAGAAAAGCCTTTAAAAAATGCGGCTTTTACATAGATCATATTCAGAAAGACTTGAAATCTGTCAGCTTATAGAATTAGCCAAACGAAGAAATATTGCTGACTTAACTACCGCTTTTAAAATTATGAAGGGTTTTACGAGTCTTGATGCTAGTAAACTTTTTACTTTTTCTGATCGATCCACTCGTAGGCCATTACTTTTGAGAGTGCGGCGCACAAACGCAAAAAGTAAGAATAACTTTTTTAACCGTATAGCCAAGAATTGGAATAAATTACCAATTGTTCCAATTCAGGCAGATAAGGCAAATCAATTCAGTGCATTGCTAAAAGCTATGGTATGAGTTCTAAGGGTACATATATTTTTCCTGGACTATGGGGAAAAACATGTTTTTAGCTTGGCAATATCCATATTTTTCCATATTTCGCTATTTTAGTCCATATCCCATATTTGTCCATATTTTGGCATTATGACCATATCAAAAATAAGCAAAAAAAACGAAAATTTCGTTTTTTGGGTTGTTTTTTCGCTAAAAATTAGTAAATTTTAGTTTTATCATTTTTTTCCTTTTAAAATGATTTTAATACCATATTAGCCATTTTTGAACGTTTTACTTTACATTATGTAAATTTGAAGAAATTTTGAGAAAGTATACCCTTAATTTTGAAAAATTTATGTCCATATTTTTGCCATTTTATGGCCATATTTCGCGATTTACCTAATCATAATGTTGTATTTATTTTGACATTATTTCTTTGGATTTTCTTTTTTTAATGCGCCACATAAGAGCAGCTGCACCTTTTGATGGTCGTCAAATCGGTCAATGCGGTGGCATCGGTCTCGTCAGCTTCTGCAGTGGAAGAATCCAACGAGGCCCACCATCCAATTAATTCCCGCACCAGTAAGCAAATTTCCTAAAACTGACTCATGGGCGTTTACTAAAAATTGACATCATCAGCGTTTCCTAATTTAGTTCCATCAAAACTGCCACCATGCATGTTTCTTAAAACTGCAAATAAGACAAAAATACTTACAGATTTTTCTTTATTTTTTAAGCTTTATCCACTAATATTGTCCAACCCTGAAGCGAGTTATTAATTTCTAAAAATTAGCGTAAATTTCCTTGGCTCAAAAAATGAAAAATTTCAAATTCAGAATTTTCTGAGAGGTTCCTATTCGTATTTGAATATTTTCGGGGTTTTGTAAATATTTTTGTAATTTTTCAAATTTTTCCCGCAAAATTCAGAAATGTCTAACAAAAATGCAACAAAAAATGATTTTTTTCTGACGCGATTACATTTTTTGGCGACATGTTCAAAAATGTTTCAAAAATTTTTCACTAAAAAATCCGCAAATGTCCATTTTTGCTGTGCGGCGCAAATGGCGCGGCGCAAATGTCGCATCACGCCCCAGTGTTAGACATGCTAATTTTTCCGGTACAAGAGCTCATTTTCCGGACGCTGTGTGCCATAGTTATAATGACAAATTCTAAAGATAATAAATTTTTTTAAGACGACTACAGTAAATGCTCTTTTTATCCACCATATCCATTAGTTCCCCAATTATCCCCCATTCTGTGAGGAGGTTGAAAAATAATCCCCCAGTCTCTAATTATCCCCCATGAGGGATAATTGGATTTTTTATTTTTTCGTTAAATATTTTAAATTGAAACTTTTAAATATTTGATAAATAGGGCTATAAATTAGGGATGTGCGAGAGTCTCGGTTCTCGGTTCCCGACTCGGGAAATTTCTCGGGTTTTTCGCTTCCCGGTCTCGGGTTTTTAGTCTCGGAAACCGATAAATTTTTACACTGTTAAGGATGGCTATTTCGGGGGAGGAGGTCACCAGCGAAGGGGGAAAAGAGGAAAAATTAATGAATTTATTATTTAGGCGAAAAATTGGGGTGGAAGGCCGGATTTGAACCGCCGCTCGGGGCCCCTTACGTGGATCCGTTGTCTTAGCCACTAGACCACATCCAGGGGACACCCTCGTTTCGGCGCCGCTCGTTTCGGCGCCAGCCCAGTTTTAACCAAATCTAACATTATTGGTATCATTCGAAAGCTCTAGTGTTCTCTATTAGCCTGCTAAGTTTCAAAAAATTTCGTTAATGCTCAAAAAAATTATGACTAGAAGAATTCAAAAAACCAGGCCACATGTGTACTTTTGGCCATAACTTTGTTCAAAATTGATCAAATTTTTTGGAATTATGCAAAATAATAGAGCATCAGAAGGGCTCTCGAATGATACCAACAATGTTAGATTTGGTGGAAAAAGAAAAAAGTTATAGTCCAAAAACTGGGCTGGCGCCGAAACGAGCGGCGCCGAAACGAGGTGGACCCACATCCACCACTTGAGGGATGCCTGTTGTTTTGGGGTCATCTTTCCTTCATTTAGGCCCCTGTTGGTTTTGCTCCCACAGCGCTTTCAGCTCCCACAGCTATTTTCGATCAGCCATTAAAAATTCATGAAAAATCCCAAAAAAATTCCCGTTGGCGCCTACCGGCACCGCCGGACTCCCCGCCTAAAAAAGAAAGTCTTTTGAAAAATTGCCGCAAAAAAGCCTTTTGAATGGAAAATGGTCGCCAATTGTCTCAAAACCACAAAAATTGATCATTTTTATTTTTTGAAACAAGTAAATAGAGAATTCTTACAAATTCGGGCTATCGAATGGCCTAGAGAATTAAAATTTGCTTCTTTCGAGCAAAGTTATATGAAATAATTTTTAATTTGATGATAGGAAAAGAAGAAAATTTCAGAAAATTTGACTAATTTTTATTTACGCGGCCGGCGGCCGGGCTTCTAACCATTTTAAAAGTTCGTTTATTTGTTTAATTAAATTTAAAAAGCAAAACCTTTTACTTGGCTGCTCAAAAAAAAGTCCGCATAATACTAATTGGTTATGTAAAGCAACGCCAAAATTAAAATTAATTAGTGACTCCGTCTGGCATTTTGAAAGCCCCCCCCCAACCAAGGCCAGGACAGCTTCTTCTTTTCAAATAATTTTTCATGCAATCCATATGTGTGCAATTAAATTTAATCAAAACCTTTTCTTTGGTGGTTTCTGTGTGTGTGCCAATTTAGGCCATAAATTTTTCATATGAAATCCTTTAAAAAATAAAAATAAATTTAAGATAGGAGTTTAATAAAATGGATAATAAATAAATGTTTAATATTTTTATATATTCCATTTTATTTCGACCTACATACCAATTAGAGATAACAAAAATTTTTGAATAAATTGCCTCTGAACATTGGCTCAAAGGTAATGAATGTCAGTCAGTCTTATGCTTGGTTGGATATGCTGAATTTGGCAGATACGAAGAAAAAAAAAATTTAATTTACTCTTTTTATTTGAGAGAAAGTTTCACATTGGGCATAGAAAAACGAAAATGGCATCCGAATGTGCCAAAAAGGAGTGCCAATTGCCCATAAAATTCCCATAATAAAAGCTCGACTACTGCCCATTGTTTGTCATTTCGTATTTATACATTCAGTGCGCCCAACTTTTGTCATTAAAAAACTTTTGGCTATTCACAAGGATATTTTATTCACTGGAACGCGCCTATTTTCTCATATTATTTTACTCATGACAAATTTCAAATGTTTTATAAAATTAAGGATAATCATTTTTTAAAACTTTCCAAATTTCGAAATGCTTTTCCTCTCTTTTCCGACCCTCGTCCTCCGCCAAATTCGCCCTTCTTTCTGTCGCTGCTTTTCCTTTCTGCTGATGTTCGCCATGCTTTTTGATCTGATTAACAGCGGCCGATCACTTCCAATTGGTCCAACCAACGACAGAATTTACTTCTCCAACGCATTACGGTAGGAATTTTAGTTTTTACAGTATACTGTAATAGAATCCCTACAAAAGTTTACAACTTTTTATTTTAGTGACCCCAAAGATATTGTGCTTCAATTGGTCACTGTTCCACCGCCAATGTTTAAATTTGCCGACTTTTCCAATAAATTTGTTCGGTTGGAAAAGCGTCGGCGACAATTTGGTCCTGTTCAGGCCAAAAAATATGAAAGAAATTGTAAGTTACTTTTTTTCATTTAAATAATTAATTAATTTTCAAATTCCTTAGGCTTTTTCTCGCCAGTTCAGTGCATGTTGGTTTTCAGAGACGGCTCCAAGCTTTACGGACAGTAAAATGATTGAACGATATTAATATTTCGATAAACACTTAACATTAACATCCGAATGTTAAAAGATACGCTGCTATAAAGAATAAATATTTCTTTATTTCATTGCTTGCAATATTTACTTTTCATATTTATAATTTATTTAATGCCGAGTTAATTGATGTTATTTTTTTGGTCTTCCTTCTAATTAAATAATTAATTGACTGATTAATTTGTTTGTTTACTGTTGGAGATAATATGCGAGAAATGAAGAAAAGTGCGTGGGTGGCAATCAGTTGACATTCTTGCCCATTTGCTTTTGTTTTCGCGCACCTTAACAAAATATAAACATGGGATAATTAGGTCGTTAAGCAATTCCATTTCATTTTGGATCGTTTTTATTTTATTAATTCATTTAACAAATTAAAAAATAAATTTTATAAGCATTATATTCCAATGCAAAAATTTGTTTTCATCGTTTTTCTGCTGCTTCATTTCTTTTTGATTCTGTCGTCCGTTCCATTTGCCACCGGCACGGCTTTACCCAATGAGAGGAAATTGATGAAGCATCAAGTGATCGGAGCACACGGCACGGGGGCGGGCAATGACGGGGGACTGCTGCTGGGGTACGGATGGTAGTGATGGCAAATGGGCAAAAAATGGCACGACACTGAATGAAGCGGAGGGAAAGCGAAGCGATTGGGCCAACGGATGGCATTTGATAGAGAGAAGAATAATTATTTTTACTAATATAAACATATTTATAATAATATGATGTGATTGAATAAATTGCAAAAGAATACTAACCCCTGCCAAAAAATAAAACCTCCCAAAATTAATCTCATTGGCTTTAGGAAAATAATAGAATTTTGCCATGGATGTAAAAAATGGTCACTTCATGGAAAAATTTAAACTTTTCGGCATTCTATCAAAAAAAATTCTCTCTTATTTTTGCTAAATTTTGAAATTATTTTCTCTTTTTATCAATATTTTTGGGTCAAAATCTGTTAACAAATTGCATTCAATTTTTAAATTGGACTCAAAAATTCACAAATTTGTTGAAAAATTTGTTAAAAAAGCGGACTAAAAATCACAAATTTTCCCGGCTTCGCCTATTGCGCAGCCGGACCCTAAAAACTCCTTAATTTCCTTTAAAAATAATCCACTTTTCTGACATAATGCATATGCAATGCATACTTTGACATTTTCGTGCGCATTTTTTTACTCTTTATTATTGCATATTTTATAATTTTATGCAACATTTATTATTTATTGATTTCTTTGCCACCCCAGCTCCAAAAGTGACCAATTGTTTGTTTTATTTGATATTGTTTCATTATTTCTTTATTTTTCGGCGTCACACTTTTGCGTATAAATGATTGATTGATTGATTGATTGATTATTCCAGCATTAGTTTATTATAATCACAATATGTTGAATTCTTTCAAATTTTGTTGAAACACAGAAATACCGTATATGCTCTAATTATAGCCCATGGGGGATTATTTTTCAACCTCCTCAGAATACAGGGGATAATTAGAGACTGCGTGATTAATAGAGACTGTGGGATTATATTTCGACTGATTTGTTTAGTGAAAAATTTTTGAATTTTTTTTTGAACATGTCGCCAAAAATGTCAGCTCGGCAAGGCGCTACTTGCAAAGAGCGCTCTTTTGAATTTTATCAAAAAGTAAAAACAAAAGGGGGGAGGACCCTTTTGGTTTACAAAATTTTTTTAATCTATGATCATGAAAATTTGGCCCCGGGTGTTTTTGGGGTCCCTGATCACGAATCTGTCAACTATTTTGACCAATTCCTATTTCTTAACCTAAATTTGAACAAAAAATCATAAATCGAAAAATTAAAATTTTCGATTTTTCTTCAAGTTCGGGAAATTGGTCAAAATAAATGTCAGATTCGTGATCAGCGACGACTAAAACCCCGTAGAACAAATTTGCATTTTTTTATCAAAAACTTTTTTTTCAAAACAAAAGGGTCCCCCCTATTGTTTTTGATAAAATTCAAAAGAGCGCTCTTTGCAAGTAGCGCCCTCGGCAAAAAATAATTAACCGCCACATTGGGCGTTTCTTAAAACCGCCAGGGCGTTTCTTAAAACCGCCAACTCATATGATTATGTATGTATATCCGTTAAATTAAATATACAATAATATCTATTAATTTTTATTTGTTGTGCAAGTAAGTGTCAGCCGGAAATATTATTAGTCTAGCAGTGACAGACTAAAAATCTTTATTAAATTAATTTACAATTATTACTTAATTTTTATTTGGTTGTACCAATAGGTGTCAGCAGGAAATATGAGGCTGGCAGTTTTATTACAATTTAAATGGTATAAATAGCTAAATTTCTTTAACAGTCATATTTTTGGAGAACGTTTTAAAGAAGGATAAAAATAATTATTTTATTTTACCGTCACTAGATATGCATATGTATTTTAAATTTTTTATTGTTATGTAAACTTCTAATATATATATATATATATATATATATATTTATATACATAATCATATGAGTTGGCTGTTTTAAGAAACGCCCTGGCGGTTTTAAGAAACGCCCAAAGTGGCGGTTTTAAGAAACGCCCTGGCGGTTTTAAGAAATGCCCAATGTGGCAGTTTTTAAGAAACGTCCCAGCACCCATTAAACATATTTCATTATAAATGATATTATGGCGGCATTTATAATTGTTTTTGCTTTTGAAATTAAAACCGGCAAAATTCGACCAAATTTTGATGAATTTTTCGGCAACGAATGGGACAAAAATGAAAGTGAAAAACAAGTGATAAAAATTGAGCGAAATGAACGAAATGAGAACTCGCAATCAGCAGCAGTTGATCAAATGGGTGAAGAAATTGGGACAGACCCAATTGATTAAATCAGCGAATATTCATCAAAATATGATCAAAAGTGATCAAAATATAAAAGAAGAACCAAATGATGGAAAACCGTGAATTGACCCCTGAATCATGACCGAAAAAAAGTGAAACTCTATTTAACGATACAAAGTTTTTTTTAATATTTATTTGATTAAAAAAAGTTATAAATTCTTCAGGGGAATTTTCGGTGCTAGGTCGATCCACAAAAAAACTCAGTGTGGGCGATCCACAAAAAACTCAGTGTGGGCGATCCACAAAAAATCTCAGTGTGGGCGATCCACAAAAAACTCAGTGATCGATAAAATTAAATAAATAAATTAATTATTCAATTCACAAAACACGGTGCCGTCTGGTTAATACTAATGTACGGCGGGACGCAAGTCATTTTCAAATTTTTTAAATTTTTCAATTTTTGACATCACTTCTCGCCAATTTTCTCCATTTGTAGTAGACATAGCCTGACGCCATTGATACCATTTTGTAGAGCTCATCGAGATGTACAAAAAAGCCGCTGGTACCGGCAAGCTTAGCTTGGGTTGGCCATCGACAGGGTCGGGGGCGAGGCTGAGGGTCCTCCGGCAGATGTGCCCGACCCATGACGGGCTCCAAGTGAATGGATTAAGAACCGGACCCGGCCTGGGAGATAGCCCTTAAAAAACTGAACAAAAAATTGTTCTTAACCGGGCCGGTCCGGGTTCCGGATCAGGCACTTTTGGTGCCCGAAAGTGGTGCGATAGGCTTCCGGAAAATGACCAATCAATCACTGAGTTTTTTGTGGATCGCCCACACTGAGATTTTTTGTGGATCGCCCACACTGAGTTTTTTTGTGGATCGCCCACACTGAGATTTTTTGTGGATCGCCCACACTGAGTTTTTTTGTGGATCGACTCTCCACGGAATTTTCTGATACGGAACTGATCCTTTTCATCACAGAACGACTCCGATTGCACATAATTGACATCAGAAGTTAGCCAAAAATGGAAACAGAATGCCTCAACATGCTAAATGGTTGCAAATTTCTTTTTAATAATTATGCTTTTTATTTTCATATAAATTAATGCCCGCTCCAATGAGTTCTTCGTTAATAAGTATATTCAGTAGGCTTTTGGTCTCCCCTTTTACACTAATGTGAATAAGAAATTATTATTAATGGGTTGAATTTTTCAAAACCACTAAATGTTTGGATTATAAATTTTTACTCATTTTTGCAAAAAACCATTCAAACCCTCAAAATGGGCCGCAACTACTGAATAAATTGTCCATGTTTTGAGCTTTTCATTATTTTTTGCACTGCATTCTTTTATTTTTATTCAATAAATATGTTACTAATATTTGTTTCAATATTTCGGCATTTTCTTAAGATAAAACCATATTTAAAGTTCCGTACTTAGTAAAATTAAAACACAGTTGGCCAAAAATGGAAACAGAATGCAGAAATGCCTCACCTCTTTTTTCTTATAAATTATTGCCCGCTCCAATGACTTCCCACCAAAAAAGATTATTTTAGGAGCTTTTGTTCCCCTTTTCCATTAATGTGAATAAGCATAAATATTAATGGGTTCATTTTTGTAATTTGTCTTATTTTTTAACATACTTGGGTCAAAAAAATGTCTTTTATATTGGGCCCTGATAAGTGATCACACCCTAAAATTCACTTCTATGGATCGACCTAAAATTGTTTAAGAATAAACGAACGAAAATCGCAAAATTTTTCAATACCACTAAATTTTTTAATTTAACAAAATGTTTGGCATTAAATTTTTACTCATTTTAAAAAATGCATTTGAAACTCTCGAAACGCAACAATTTAACAAAATAATAATTTTTGTCCCCGATATGTGCTTTTCATTTTTTTTTTTGCACTGCACTCTCAATATTTATATATATATATTTTTTTTTGCTTTTTTATGAATATTTTTTTAAATATTTCGGCATTTTCGTAAAATAAACTCGCACCTTATTTAGTTATTAGCGTCAAATTTTACGCTAGAAAATATTTAAAATAATTTTCGGGGGGGGACGAGGGAGTCAAAACTTGAAATACCCAAAATATTAGACTTTTAAATTTATTTAAATTTTCGTACTTTGTAAAATTAAAACCACCCAAATTGCGCGTGAGATTTCGTACATAATTTTTGGTATGACGGAATGAAAGAAATGGGGAAATTCATTTATTTGGCACAAATTATGCTCCCACCAAAAAAGCTACTTAAATTATGGCCGTAAAACTTTGTAATTTGTAAATTATTTATGCCCAAACTCTCCCACCGGCTTCTTAAATTCTTATGTAAATTCTAAACCCAGATTCTTATTATGAGATTTCGAAATGCTTTTCCTCTCTTTACGTCCCTCGTCCTCCGCCAAATTCGCCCTTCTTTCTGTCGCTGCTTTTCCTTTCTGCTGATGTTAGCCATGCTTTTTGATCTGATCAGCAGCGGTCGATCACTTCCACTGGGCCCAACCAACGAAAGGGTTTTCTTCTCCAACGCATTACGGTAGGTATTTTACTTGGGTTCGGCATACTGTAATAGAATCCCTACAGCAGAAATTTAACAAAATTTTTGTTTTAGTAACCCCAACAATATTTTGCTTCAATTTGGCACCGTCCCACCGCAAATGTCACAATTTGCAGAGACGGCCAATAAATTTGTTGGGTTGGAAAAGCGCCGGCAAAAATTCGGACGAATTATTGGCAAAAAATACGACAGAAATTGTAATTTATTTTCAATATAATTTTCACTAATTTTTTATATTTTGTTTAGGCTTTTTCTCGCCTGTTCAGTGCATGTTGTCCTTCAGAGAAGGCTCCATTTTTTGGACAATTACAAATAAAAACGAAAGATGAATCATCGAAACTGTCCTCCCAAATTTAATAATTATAATATCTTCCATATGAAAAATTTAAATGAATAAAGAGAAGCATTTATTTATTTTTTATTTTGTTTCTATTTTTACAGGATTGGTTCTGAATTTCCACGTTAGAACACTTTCATTGTCATTTCACCCTAAAAGTGAATTTAAGATCAAAATTCGGGTTCGGGTGAGGTCCAATTTCGTAAGGGGTTTTAACGGGACTCTCGGTCCCGTTATAGCATAAATTGTGTTATAAGTCATAACAAAAAAATTTTTAACAACACTATTATAATTTACCAATGAAATCCCTTAAAAAATTTCCACGTAATATGAATATCCTCGGATTTTTAGTCGTTTTATGAAATTAAAACAAAAAACATTTCTTAAATAACAAAAGCACAATAGTGAAAAAACAAACAATTTTTTTTGTTGTTGTTCATTTAGGCAACTTCAAAATATTTTAAATGGATTAAAAAGGTCGAAAAAATTGACACCAAAAAAAAAATCCAACGGACTGATCAGGCGAGACTCGAACCTCCAGGCGTTTAAGTATGATGCTATGAAAATATTTAAAATAATTTTCGAGGGGAAGCGGTCAAAAAACCTTGAAGTACCCAAAATATTGGTCCTTTTTAATTCATTATAAATTTCCGTACTGTAAAATCAAACCACTTCAAATTTCGCGTGAGATTTTGTACATAATTTTTGGGTTTGACGGAATGAAACGGGGAAAATTTTCATTATTTTCACATCAATTGCCTTCCCTTTCTTTTTCGTCCCTCGTCTAAATGGTGTGGGACTTTGTCCGTAAATTGTGAATAAAATCTGTGCTGAATGTTCATTACACAAGAAAATGGATTCAAAATGGACTACAAATGTGCCAAAACGGAAATAAAAAGTGCCAATTGCTTACGTAAATCCCCCAATAAAAAATCCGTTTGTCTGGCAATTTCGTATAAATTCAGTGTCCCCATCCCAAAGAAATCAGTCTTCAAATATTTGCAAATGCTTTTCCTCTCTTTTCCGTCCCTCGTCCTCCGCCAAATTCGCCCTTCTTTCTGTCGCTGCTTTTCCTTTCTGCTGATGTTAGCCATGCTTTTTGATCTGATCAGCAGCGGTCGATCACTTCCACTGGGCCCAACCAACGAAAGGGTTTTCTTCTCCAACGCATTACGGTAGGTATTTTACTTGGGTTCGGCATACTGTAATAGAATCCCTACAGCAGAAATTTAACAAAATTTTTGTTTTAGTAATCCCAACAATATTTTGCTTCAATTTGGCACCGTCCCACCGCAAATGTTAGGGTTGAAAAAGCGTCGGCCAAAATTTGGACGAATTGTTGGCAAAAAATACAGAAATTGTAGTTTATTTTCAATATAATTTTCACTAATTTTTTATATTTTGTTTAGGCTTTTTCTCGCCTGTTCAGTGCATGTTGTCCTTCAGAGAAGGCTCCATTTTTATGGACAATTACAAATAAAAACGAAAGATGAATCATCGAAACTGTCCTCCCAAATTTAATAATTATAATATCTTCCATATGAAAATTTTAAATGAATAAAGAAAAGCCTTATTTGTTTTATTTTTATATTTATTTGCTTTATTTTAAACAGGAATTGGATCTGTATTTCCACGTTAGAGCATTTTCTTTGTCATGTCATAATCCTAAAAATGATTTTGGAACAGAATTCGGGTCAAGGTGAGGTCCAATTTCGTCGGAATTTTACCGGGATTCTCGATCCTGTTATTCATAAATCGTGTTAGTAAATCATAACAAAAATTTTGTTAACAACACTATTATAATTACCAATGAAAACACTTTAAAAAAATTCCGCGTCTTATAACCTTCGAATTTTTTTTGCTTTGGTGTTGGTTGTTTTATGAATTAAAAAAAGTTTTTTTCTCAAATAAGAAAAGTCAGTAAAGAAAAAAAAAACAGTTTTTGTTATTTATTTAGCCAACTTCAAATTATTTTAAATGACGAAAAAATAAACAGCAAAAAAGAACAAATCCTGATCAGAGCCGATCCAATCTTTATGACGTTGACATTTAACTGAACATTCAGTTCACTCCTCAATTGCTGCTTCACGACATTTGCATCAGTTGTCTGTTGATGAACAAAGGACAGACGCCGACCAAATCGCTTAAATTTGACAATTAAAATGATTTAAATTGAAAATGGCACTCCACCGGACTCTGTGCTTGGTGCTCATACAATAGCAAGCATCGCGCGCGTTTTTCGGCACATTTTGCTGCTGGGTGCATTGGTTATAGAACAGTTTAGCCAAGGCACGGTCGGACGGAAGAGAAATGGCACAACTGAAAGGCGAAATTAAAAAATAAATTAGCAACTTATTCTAAAATTTCCTTTATTTTCTTCAAATACACAGATTAAATGAGAAAAACGTTTGCTCCTAATGGTTTTAAGGCCTAATATAAGCATAGAAAGGAATGTGAAACCATATAAAATGGCTCTGGCACATCCATTTGTTATTGTTTTAGAAAGCTTGGTCTCATCAAGCGCTTTTATGTACACGAGATTGACATTTTGGTTTGCTCAAAAATAATGTTTAAATTTATTATTTTTTAATTTTTGAAAAATAATTTAAAAATATTAATGTCATGGAGCGGACTCGAACCTCCACCCTTTTTGCCCCAGTGGGTTAGCCGACTTTTGCGCCGCGGACATTTGCGCCGTGCCATTTGCGCCGCGACACTTGCGCCGTCTAACAAAAACGACATTTGCGCCGCGAAATTTGCGCCGCTCATTAAAAAATTTATAAGATTGAACCAACAATTTTTCTAAATTAGAATCGATTGGATATTCAATCAAAATCGCGAGTTTTAATGAGAATATACATACATTAATTTCATCTTTTTTTTTGAATAAAAAGCAAAAAATCGTTTGTTTTTCTTGCAGAAAAGATAGGGGCGTTAAATGAAGAATTTTTGTGTTAAAAATGTGTTTCGTCTTTTCTCATAGAATTATAAACCGCAGAAAAAATAACTAAAAATCTAAAAATCTTTTTTTCGCGGCTTGCTTTTTCCTTTGGAAAATGATAGAAAAGGCAGCCAAAAAACATGTGTTTGTTCCTTGATTCTAAAAAAACCACAAAGATTAGTTTTAGCGATTTGGTGCCTTTTTTGGCGTTTTTCCCGAAAAATTCCATTAAAAATTCAATAAAATCGGAAAAATACACCCCTAAGAAATGATCTAAAAAAATTCAGAGAATATACCTTTATGAATTGAACGCAAAATTCATTTTTTTTCTTGATAAAAAATTTTAGGTTTAAAAATTTCCTTATTGAAAAACATTATAAAATATTGAATTATCAATAAATCAGCAAAATTTAGTTTTTGGTTAGTTTTTACGTGTTTTGCTCCATAAAAATCATTAATAAAAAAATTTAAATGCCTTTTTTCATGCCTTTTTCGGGATTTTTGTGCCTTTTTCAGTGCCATTTTGCGCTTTTTGGTGCCTTAATTGTGAGCTCTAGCCATAACTTTAGGGCCGGCGGTGCTGATAAGCGGCCGGGAAATTTTTTTGTAATTTTAATGCTATTTGTTAGAATTTTTTGTCTAAAAATACCAAATTTTGAGATTTTGGGCTAATTTTTTAAGAAAAGATAGCTTTTTGGAGAGTCGGCGGTGCCGATAGGCGCCGCCGGAGGAAAATTTTAAGAATTTTTTAATGAATTTTGTTAAAAAAATGACCAACTGATTTGTAAAAAAAAGTCGGTCGATTGTTGCGGTTTTTTAATTATTTCGGTCGAACGGTTTCGGTTAAAAAACCGAAACCGAAAAAAACCGAAAAACTCAAAAATTTCTCGGTCGGTTTTTTCGGTTAAAACCCGAAACCGAAAATCGAAAAATACCGAAAAAAACCGAAAGAAAAACCGACCGGTCCGATCTCTAGTTTTTAATGATTAAAATAAAATAAATTAATGCTTTAAGACTAGTGATTTTTAAAATTTTTCAATTCATTATTTTTATCGTTTGTTTTTAGTAAATCTATTTGATAATAGTGGAATTTTAATGAAGATAATATTTTTGACTGTGCGGTGCAAATGTCCATTTTTGCTAGGCGGCGCAAATGTCGCGGCGCAAATGACGCGGCGCAAGTGTCGACTTTGCTGAGCGGCGCAAATGTCCATTTTTGCTGTGCGGCGCAAATGGCGCGGCGCAAATGTCGCATCACGCCCCAGTGTTAGACATGCTAATTTTTCCGGTACAAGAGCTCATTTTCCGGACGCTGTGTGCCATAGTTATAATTTATAAATAAGAGATGCATTTTTTCTCTGCGCTCTCTAGTTTTTGGTTCATCTCTCGTTTTTTGGGAATATGTGGGCAAATGTTGCTGCACTTTTATTTTATTTTTGAGGTTAGACAAATTCAAAATTCCATTCGTTTCCTCAAAGAGTTGGGCAAACAAAATTTTCTATAATTGCTAATTCGAACTAAGTGCAGAGAAAGGTGGTGCTGAGACCGAACCGAAAATAGGCTCAATGTCAATAAAAATATTTAAATTTAATTACACAATTCAAATCGATGTCAAAAATAATAAAATTAACGAAAAAAGAAGGCTATAAAAGGATTCCATCTCAGACCAAAAAAAAAATCAAATCGAAATGAAACGAAACGAAAATTTTAATTTCAAATCTTCAAATTGATTGGCAAGTAAGCTTACTATGTAAATTTCATGCATTTTTCCCATAAATTTTCCTTCATTCCTATTCAGTTTTCCACTTATGTTAAAATTCGAAAATTGTTCTGAATTTATTAATGGTACGGAAACTAGCATTTATTTCGAGCAGAATCTTTGTAAGTTGAACGGTATTATATTTATTTGAAAATTTTTAAAATTATTATTAATATGCAATTAAAAAATTATTGCTTTAAAATAATTAAATTTAAACATTTTTATTGGCACTGAGCCTATTTTCGGTTCGCCCACACTGAGACTATTTTAAAAGAATGATTCCGATGCCATCTTCTCTCCCAGCCAATCTTCAAAAAAAGCATTGAAAAATACTTTTAAATGACTGTTTGGATCGATACTCGTCACAGCTTTTGTACGTTTCGTGCATTGTGGTCTT
>CP049707.1:16985178-17009426 GCA_004148225.2 Heterodera glycines
AAAAAAAAATGCCAAAAATATTTCTTCTTATCCAATAAAAAATATTTGAAAATTCTTACATAAAAGTCAAAATTGGAAATGAGAGAATTTAAAATTTTGAGAAGATTATTTTTTTTTGTTGTTGGTTTTCATAAAATAAAATATAAATTTTTTTTTTAAATTATGTATTTTCAAATTTAAAAAATCTGTTGAAATAACTTGAATAATCTATTAGAACGCCAATGAAAGGATTTCAAATTTAGTAACACATTATTTAAGAATTAATATGAATTTTTAATTTCAAGCTCGGTTCAGTGATTAAGCCGCCTCCACCTCCCTTTTGGCTTAATGGAAAAAATGAATTTGCTTTATGAAGCGGAAAGTTGTATCTCAAAGAGGCCAAAAAAAAAAAAATGCTGAAACAAAAAATGTTGTTTTTTTATTATAAAATGTGATGTAAATATATAATAATTAAATTTAAAATTAAAAATTTTTTATTAATAAATGTAAAACAGAATTCGTAATTAAAAATATAAATTTCCCTAGAATTTATTGCATTCTAATCGGTCAAAACTTATAAAATTGTTAAAAACAAAAAGGTAGTGAATTCAAAATTTCATTTGGGCTATCTCATTAATGCATAAGCCCGTTATAATTACAAGTTGTTTGTTCATTTCAGGGTGCCAAAAATATATTTTTTTAATTTGTTTTTTATTATTTGGCGAATTACGTACAAATTAACACTTATTTTGTTAATTCCTTACTGGATTAACAATACTTGGTTAATCGGCTTAGGAATCAATTAAGCAGATATTGAAAACACAAAAAGTGCTTTTCAAACAAAAAAAAATAATAATTTTAAAATTTATTTGCCAACGGAATGTGAAAATTGTTCTTCAAACATTGAAAGGAGAACAATTTTTATGAAATGAATGTGGTTTAAGCAAACAAAACAAAAAAAAAAAATTAATAAATTCCATTTTCAACTTTTTATGGACAAACAAATGCATAAAAAATATTTATTAACTAAATATCGAAATTTTTTATTAGAAGTAATAAAATATTTTTGTTGAAAATATTCGCTGCTATTTTCTTTAGAGCAAATTTTCCATTTCCTTCGAGAACAGACAATTAAATTTTTCAGGTTGTATGCACCATTAAATTGTTATTGTATCTGATGGGCGTGAAATTGGCTGAACTTGTTTACAGATAAAAAATAAAAATAATAATCAAAAATATAAAATTCATTTTATTGTCTCCGAATCGGGGACAATGAAAATATGCGATTTTTAAAAAGCTCACAATCTCGCACGGGATCCCGGAAAATCGAAATGCTGGATTAAAATAAATTTTATACCAAGATTAACAACGCTCTCATAAAAAAATTTGTTTTTCTTCGACCCCCGCGACTTTTCTTCCTCCCAACTTTGAATCCAGGCTTTTTCAAAATACCAACTCTAGAAGAATGTTTAGAGCTTTCTTTGTTTATCAGAAAAATTATAAACCGTAAAAGTAACCAACAAAAATAAACTACCCAAAATCCGCCATTTTTGCCATAAGACAAAATTATTATGTTCCAATAACTATTTAGGACATTGTTCATTTTCCGAGGTAGGGTTGCTGAACACAAATAAATTTTCTAATCCTTATTTGCAAATTATTGAAGTAAAAAAAGCGCTGAATTTAATTAATTTTTGAATTATTAGCCCAACTTAAATTCCTATTTTTAATACCCAGCGTTAAATTTGACAGTATCAATTAACACAATTCATTAGCTCTTTTTTGGTCGGACATTTCTCAAATGATCACTTTTTCTTCCGCTGATCACTGGGCCCGGGAAAAGAGAACACTTTTTCAGACAGCGGCCTAAATTAAGCAAAATTTGAATCGTCGGATGAAAACACTTTTGTAAAAGTAAAGCCCGGAGTTTAAAAAAAAAATTCGAACTAGAGGACCAGGGTTTCCGAGATGGACCAGAACGGCATGGACAAGATAAGCACTTAATTCCTGTTTTAATAGGAACCCCTGGGCCTGCCAAGATTCTGAGCAAGTACTGTACAGTGGATACTGTCCTGTCCGTCCGTGCTTTATAACAAAAATAAGGCCTCCTTTCTGCTCACCCAATGGCATCACCAATACTGAAAGACTCTGTGTAAATGGCCCAACTTTTCGCTTTCTTCTTCTGCTGAACCGCCGCCGTCTCCCCAATAATGGGAATCGCTTAAACACCCAATCCTTAAATTCATCATCGTAATTTCATCCTTGATCAGTAGAGCCCGGACACTATATTAATTAATTTTTGTGCGAAATATTAACAAAATTAATTACGTTAGTTATTAATTAAATTTGCCCTGCAAAGCATTAAAAAATGTTGTACGTATGTAAATATTTTTAATGCCTATTTGAAAGGATATCTTTTAAATGATGGACGGATATGGAGCGGATCAACGCCACTGGCGAAAACTTGAAATTTTGTTGCAAAATTTGTTAACAGTTTTTACCCATGCCTTAGGATTAAAATTTGGAGATTTATGAGAAAGTGGGTCCATTGGCGCCGGTAAGCACCACAGAGGGAATCAATCAATCTTCAAGCATTCATTGGTTGAATAGCAACAACGACTTCTGTTCCGTTGGATTGGATTAAAATGGGTCGAAGTACAGTAACCCCTCCAATATTGCCGATACGGTGTCGGTTGAACAGTTTCAGGTACAGCAGGCGGCAGTCCGCGCGGATTGTTTTGTTTAGTGCCAAATAAATGACGGGCGGAAAGCCTTCGGCGTAAAGGGAACTCATGAAAATAAATTAGCCAAAATGTGTTACAAATTTTTCATAAAAACTCTTCAACGTAAAGATTTTGATGGATTTTTGGGCAATCCCAAAGAATGGGGGTCCCTAATTTTACTTTTTTATTTTGGGCTTAAAATCAGTTTCCGGAGGTTTTCGAGGGTAAAAAATACAAAATTCAATTTTGCCTCAAAATTTTTGAAATTACGGGCAAGATTAATTGATGAAGAATTTGCCCAAAACTTGTGTTTTAGATGGTTTTTTGGGGTACTTATCAACAAAAAAATTATTTAAAAAAAAGTTAATGTACCGTACCATGCACATGGAACCTAAAATCAAATGTTCTATTGCCTTTTTTGGCATTATTTTTCACCATGAAAAATCGACAAGAGTAATCATCCATTGCCCAACTTCATGGCTTTGAACGTATACGTAAAGAGAGCCAGTCAATGTGTTCATTGCGGAGATCAGCAGAACTTGGAGAAATATCTAAAAAAATAAGTTAAAATTTGAAATGAAAGAATTTTAAATTTCTAATCCAAAAAATTAATTTTAAAATTATTTAATAGATATTTTAAATTTTAGTATTAAAAAGATAAATGAATATTGACTCGTATTTGGACGGAATCCAATTCGGAAACCAAAACGCCAAACTCTCTGCGACTCGTCCGAACATTGTAGAAAAGTTTAAGGGCAAATGCCAAATAAATGAGCGGACTCAGAATTGCCACCAGAAAATTGTGCACGGGGTGAAGCCAATGCTCGTACTTAAATTAATTCATAAATAGCTTCTTCCTATTTGGATAAGTATCAACAAAAAATGGGGGACTCAATTGAAAATATAATTTTGAAAACGGAAAATTGGACACCAAATTTTGTCTTTTGCAAAATATAAGAAATTAACTTGCTTAAGGTTAAGTAAATAAAATCAAATTCTATTCTGAATACAGGATTTATTTAATACAAGACCATTGCTGGTGTAAATAAAATAATTCTACGAAGGAAATAATTACAGTAGTAAATGTTCGAGAATACCGACAGAACATTGAGACAGAAAACAAATGTGTAATTGAATCATCGAGATTGGGATCAGAATCGAAATGTGCAATTCGGTAAGTAACAATCATCTCTATCAAATAAAATATTCATTTGAGTAGCACAAATAAACTTGCTTAGAAATTTACTCAAGGCATCGATAATTTTTAACCATTATTTGATCGTTGGTAGAATTATTTATATTTTTGATTATTTATTTTCTTTCTAATAGTGCCCCAATTTTGCCGTGTCCAATTTTCTGTGCCAATTTTAGATATTTTTGCGCATCCCATTCCCTAATAGAATTTATTTGCATCTACAAATGGCCGAATATCAAATAAATTATCTTTTTGGAATTGAATTTGATTAAGCATAAGGGCTGTGAGATGTAACCTTAATAATACCACCAATTAGCAAGGTTTAAATATGGACATTTTTACGAACATAAGTACCACACCTAGTTTAGACTTTTTATATTTTATCCAATATTTTGAAATTTCTTTGATGCCCACTTCCTCGTGCTGTTTTTGTTGTTGATCATCAGCGTTGTGATAACCAACGAACGGGTCGAAGAACCATCCGAAGAAAACACTGCTGTACACGGCGGGTTTGATGAACACGGCCCAGCCGAGGGCGTACAGGGAACAGGCAAAGAACCAGGCGAAAATGCGATGGCCGGCGAACAAAATCCGGCACAGTTTGGCGAAGCCGAGTTCGAGACAGCGATTCAGTGCCAACACCTAATTACTGCTATTACTGCCCTAATGAGATTATTGATTTTATCATTACCAAATCAGCGGAAGTTTCAGCAATCCAAAGAGCTTAAAGTGAGAGACGAAATAAGAAATTAATTGCTTGTGCCCGTCCATACATTTTCGACCCAACGCCTAAATCTCACTCGGCAAAGGAGACAGCGAGAGGGGAGGGTTCGCAGCAAGAATGGTTCGGAAAAAAAATCAGGGAATACTTCATCCGAAAGTCTGGAAAAAATTTCTGGAACCCGGAATTTTGGACAAAAAGGATCCGAAATTTCCGAGCCGGAATTTGAAGTTTCTCTACAGTATTATAAGAGTTTTTATATCATTTCGCAACAAAATTATAAATATTTCTTATTCTTTTGCCCATCCTGCTGGCGTAGATGGATGTGGGGATCGGCATTCCGAGGATATCATAAACGGGGAACAGAGACGGGGATGAAAATCCCGGCAATCTCACCCACGTGCCGTCCCACCTGCTCTCCCCCCCCCTGTTCCAATCCTACAGTTACAGTACACGTCACCGCGACTCCAACCAAATACATCAGTGTCGGACTCGAGCAAAAAACTGCGCCACGCAGACTAAGCAAACCGCTGTAGAAGCCGAGAATCCACAAAATGCCCAAGTCCGTGATGCCGATGTAGAAGAGCAGTTTGTAGCAAGAGTTGACGTGAAAATGCTTCCAAATGGAGTACATGCACGGCACATACAGAGCCTAGTAAACAACCCACAAAAGTTATCACTTTTATGTTTAAAGTCCGAGTTTGCCCAAAACGCAGTCTCGTGCACCTTTACTTTTACTTATAATCTTATAACTAAAGTTGACAATTTTTTGGACCAAAATTGTGAATTTTAATTTATTAAAAAGAGAGAAAATAGGATTAGAAGTGTATAAGAAAATTTAAAAAATTTATTGTCTCGTGTCGAGACTTTCTGGGGTTTTTGTGATCCCAATACAGACTCTTTGGTCAATTCTCGATCTCGGTTCATAGAAAATTTCTGCTCTCGAGCATCCCTACTGTTTAAAAGTTTAAATAACGTGTTGATTACTCACATAATAAATGGCGCACAGTACGCATTTGACAATTCCGCCGGCCACAAATTGCCGTCGTTCCAATGGGACGGAGTCAATGCGCAGCGCCGTGCAATTGTAAAGCCGTTCATATTCGGCATGGCGAAAGAGGAACAGCTCCATCAGTGAATTGTAACCTTAGATAACGCAGAATTTGGCCAAAAAAAATTAAATTTTCGGACGAACATTAATTGTAAGAGAATGGAAATTCCTTGACACTTTTCTTTTTGGGGCCACACTTATCAAAATTTTAAAAAATTTGCACCTCATTTTACTGTCTAAACACAAAAAGAAAATGCGGCCCCATAACGGAAAAGTGCAATTCTTGAAAAGAAAAGTTCACAAAAATTAAATTCTACCGGAAATTATGCGTCAGTGGAAAATTAGGTTGACAAAGTTTGATAGACTAATGGCAACATCATTTTGTTTATCTCACTTTTGGCTGGTCATTAACGAAAATATTTACCATATTTGTCCGATTTTGTACAAATTAATGAGGGCTAAATCTTTTCTCATTATGAAGACTTACACATGAAAATAAAAGTGCTAACATTAATTGCTAGGCTAGTTAAAGTGAGTTATGATTTTAATTTCATTGAAAATGAACAACTTTAGTCGATATAGTTGGATTTGAGCAATATGAATTATAAAGCTAAAAATCAGGAAATCAGACTAAAAGTCTCGATCAAAATTTGTGCCCTAGAAGCTTCGGCTTTTTTCTGTTTAAGGGAACGATTGATATTTAATAAATCAGCAAAGGGTGCTAAATTGCAAAAAATACATGCCACAATGCAAAATGCCACATTTAAGCCAAGATTTTCTAAAATGACTGTTTTTAATTATAAAATGGACCAATTTTTTTTTGTTCAATTAAAATAAAAAGGGCAAATTTAATTTACAGTTATTAAAATGTCAGTCGTAATCTTCTCGTCTGGGCAAATTATATAGTACATGTGGCAGTTTTAAGTAAATAAATAATAAAATTAGATGCAACGAAAAACTGAGCTGATTACGTAATTAATTATAGCTGTAGCTTAGAAGATAATAAACAAAAGCGAGTTGAGATAATAATAATAATAATAATAATAATTTGTAATGAATTTCAATTACGCAATGAGATTTTAATTTAAATTAACTTTTTAGTTCCTTTTATCTATCACCTTTCGGTTTGGCACAGCTAGGGGACAATTTCAATTCAGATGATATCCAAGATATGGACGTGTTGTAATAAATATATGTTTCAATTATCGCACCCAAAAATAAATATGAAATGCAATAAAGGGAAAACGGGGGAGGCGCACACGGTAAAAAAATTAATTAATTAATGGAAAAGTGATGGCATAACAAACGATGGCATTGGCACGAGTACGAACGGCATCAACCAAAGCGCAACCAATAGAAGCAGCGCAAATGGCATTGACATTCTTTTTTATATTAATTTAATTTATCAAGCAAACCAAAGGCACATTAGTGCTCTTACATGGTACTGACCAATCATTAAGCATCAGCCAATTTGGGCCCCGCCCCGTTCCTATTTTTGTGTCCCCCGTCCCTGGCCAATATTCATTCTGTTCGGGAGAGGGATTGGCTTAGCCAATCCCCCAATCTCTCTCCCTCCTCCCACTAATTATCCCGAGACCGAACTGGGAGTCCCTTCCCCATCCCACATTTACTCATCATATATAATTGTATTGTGCGCACATTACTGAAATAAAGATGGGAAATTCACGAGAAGAAGAAGAGGAAGAATACAAAACAGCGGGGTTGCCTACCATCGGAGGCGTAAAGTGCTTTAGATGTAATAAAGTAGGGCACTTCGCCCGGGATTGTAGAGCGATTCGACGTCCTTGGAATGAAGGACAGTCAGCGACAACGCGTGCTTGGAAAGGCGAAAAGTCGGCATCAACCCGCGCTTGGAACGAGGCCCAGAGCTCATCTACTCGACCATGGAACGATGGACCCGGCTCGTCGGCAACCTGGACCGGACCGAGCACATCGGCGACTTCGGCAATGGGACGACTGAAATAATCGCCTTGAAAATCTTTCCTGAAGCGCTCAGGCTTCGGCCAATAAAAGACTTAATTGACGGAAATGGTTGCATTTTTCTTTTTCAATTCTTTTTCAAAAAACACAAAAAAAAAAAAAAAAAAAAATGCAACAAAAAAATTAATAAATGATCAAAAATTCGCTTGTATTGTTGGGACAACAATGCCGGACCCCTGGGATGACCAATCATTAAGCATCAGCCAATTTGGGCCCCGCCCCGTTCCTATTTTTGTGTCCCCCGTCCCTGGCCAATATTCATTCTGTTCGGGAGAGGGATTGGCTTAGCCAATCCCCCAATCTCTCTCCCTCCTCCCACTAATTATCCCGAGACCGAACTGGGAGTCCCTTCCCCATCCCACATTTACTCATCATATATAATTGTATTGTGCGCACATTACTGAAATAAAGAGCAAATTCAAATGCCGCCGCTGGGATTTTTGGGGAGGGACCCGTCGCCTATTTCAGTACCAAAAAAACAAACAAAGAAAATTGAACAAGAAAAAATACAAAATGAATTTAGTAAGAAAAAAAAGAAAAAAAAATTAAAATATTATATTGTGTCAATATGTGACTAATTTCCCAAGTGTATATTTTTGGATATTGAAGAATTTTTTTACGTTCTCTGACACCTTTTAAGGCAGAAAATGAGGAATATAAATTTTTGAGAAAAGTGGAAAATGAAAATGAACTTTGTGCAAAAATGAATAAATTTTGAAAGAAAAGGAAAATGGACTGCTCCTTCAGCCCGTTTTCCCTGTCCCAACAGTCACTTCACAGTTCACAACATTTCGACCATTTCTTTTCATTAAATTCTCACAAATCGTTCGTTCACTTTCTGTTCTCTCTCTCTCTCTCTCTCTCATTTGTTGGCCTCATTATTCCCCGCCTCCGTCTGCTGAGTACTGAACAAAAGAGCCAAAAGTGATGAAAGGAGTGGCGATCGCTGGGCCAAGTGGCGGAATGTCAGCAATAAAAAGCCGATTGGCGAAAGGCAGCAATTAATGTTGGGGACCAACACACATTAAATTAAAGAAATGGACAAAAATAGGTTAGAAAAATGTACAAATGATGAAATGAGAGAACACAAGTTTTGGGCAATTAATTGAGGACAATTACGAGAATTGGAAGTGGACTTTGGTCCTTCGTAATTGTGTTAGTTACGTACAGCCGGAACAGGCCAACTCCGTCTGAGCCAACTTTGAGTCAATATAACTCTTGAAGTTTTTGACCGAATCAAACCATCTTGATATCATTCGAAAGCTCTTCACAGGCTCTATTAGCCTACTAAAAATTACAGAAAATTTCGAACTATAAAAAAAGATAGAAATAAAAAACTTTGAAAATTCTGCCTTTTTTGCGGTTTTAAACTGACAACTTTTTTGAGAGCTGATTAATCACTGAGAAATAGAAGAGAATAAATAAAACAAATTCTTGGAAAGTAAGCAGAGAAACAATTGGCAACAATTGCTCGTGATCATTGGGTCCTAGGCCAGGAGAATCCCTCTCTCCATCCCGCATTCATTCGCTTAACCTGCCAATTAAGCACAAAATTTTGTTTTCGTTTTTCATTTATTTCTCGACCTTAATTACTTAGCTGAAAAACAATTCAATTAACAATCCTTTTAAACTTTTCCCGGTTAATTAAAGCAAAAAGTAAAAGCTTATTATTCTGATCATCAAAACGGTTCAATCGTGACTGGAGAAATTTGAAAAGTTGTTGTCACGGTATAATCAGCATTTACAGTTGGAGACCAAATTTTCCAAGGGAATTAACAGCTATTCAGTTTGAATTTGGCCGTCTGCGTGTGGAACCGGTTTGGAAAAGGCGAAGAAGCGCAAGAAAGGCGAGGAGGTCACGGACAAAGTGTGCGGCGCGCGAGTGGCGTACGACCCGAACGCAAAGAGCCAACTGGTGTGAGTCCGCCGGACAGAAAGAGCCAATTGTGCCAAACGAAGAAAGTGCCGAGCACAGAAACAAAGTGTCAATTGACCAACGACGGACTGTCCCGGTAAAATTGTGAGATCGCAAAAAGGGACAATTTGGCGAAATTGCCCGTGAGATTTGGAAATTTATTTTTAAGAACGAATTTT
The DNA here is from genome assembly GCA_004148225.2 of Heterodera glycines. NCBI lineage: Eukaryota > Metazoa > Nematoda > Chromadorea > Rhabditida > Heteroderidae > Heterodera > Heterodera glycines. The sequence continues at coordinate 16,994,943 of CP049707.1, forward strand.
GCGGTGGCAACTTTTTCGTGTTAATTGGAGGGACTGTTACAAAATCTTAAAACTCTTTTCCAGTTCATACCGTCGCCGATCATCAACTTGGCAACGCCATTGAAGCCGATCAACCACAAGGACACAAAAAGCGGGCTTCTCAAACGGCAACGCGTTGCGGACTCAAAAAACCGAACATTGTCAACGGACTGAGCAATTGGTGGACCGTGGATTCAATTTGTGACAATTGTGAAAGGTGGGCAGTTTTCTCATCGGCAAACTGTCAGTACAGTAACGGCACAGAAAATCGATTGCTGTGACTATAAATAATTAAATTTATATCATTGGACTCGTTTAATGCCTTTTTATAATTACAAAGTTACTGAATTATTTTAAAATACGGTAATTGTCCATTCTGAACTCGTTTTGCATATTCACAAATTTACCAAATTAAAATTTAATTTCCATTACGGTACTTATCTATTCTGAACTCGTTTTTCCCAATTCATAAATTTTTTTAATTTTTGGGAAGTATTACAACCCAATACGAATTCACTGATCGGAAAGTACAGAAAATTGGCAGAGAGTGCATGTGTGGAAACTGATTGTTAGATCGTTACCAAAAAAGGATAAAATTGACAAGTGAATTGTAGTCAGAGTGATCACGATCAAGAGAAAAACAGTAAAAATTGTGCGGAAAAGTGAGTGTGCCCGTTGGATTGTGAGTAATCACGGCATTATTTGGCAAACAAATTGGTGTTAGACAGAGAGTGTACCGTCCCGACTGATCAGAGAGTGATCAGGGTTTATCATACAAAAGAGGCCGAGAGGGCGATACAATACATAACTTTGGCTTAACATATTACTAACCAAAATCAAAATACATCACACTCCTGACTACCTCGAAAGGCGTTTCAAGCATAAGCCAATAAGCGACCTTGAGCGGGAAAGACGTAAGCTTGAGAGAGACCGAAAAAGAAAAAGTGGAAAAAACTTAGGAGAAAACCGAAATATGGCCGATGATGATTTAGAAGATAAATATGTGGCATTAAAGGCAAAGGTCCAAGACTTAGAGGATCGCTTGGCCAATCGGGTCCCGAATTATCTTCCCCCTGGAGTTAAAATCCCGAAATATGATGCGAGCGGTGATTTTTTCAAGTTTTTAAAGGAATTTAATGTGCTTGCGACAGCGAGCAACTGGCATCCGCCGGATTGTGTCCGCTTTTTACCTCTGTTTTTGGAAGGGGAAGCTAAGGAAATTTACCAAAATATTCCGGCGGACAAAAAAACAAATTGGAGAACCTTAACTAGTGAAATCGCGGAGCTCACTAAGAAACTTGACGGACTCATGCAAATTTTTTATTCTTTAATTTTTTCACATTTCAATTAATTGTCTCCCCCATTGGTTCATTTCCAAAAGGTAATAAGCGGCTAAGAGAGAGAGGCGTGCGTTGTCCCAACGGCCGCGCCGGCGGCACGGCGCGGGGTCACGCAAGAATTCGGCACAAATGTAAGACAGCATTATTTACAAAGAAAAAAATACCAAGAATTCTTTTCCTCAAAGGCTTGTAGAATATGGTTTTTGGCCATTTGTTTCCATAAATGTCTTCCGCCTTTTCAAAAGGTTGACACCACACTAAGTTTAGATTAACAATTCTTAAAAATACTTACAAATTTTTGGGTAACAAAATTTTAGTGTTAAGTTCATAACTTCGCCCAAAATGAACCTAATTTTTAAATGGTAAAATTTTTAGATAGCCCCTAATTCTTTTCTAATGTAATGCAAAATTTAAAAAAATTAATTAACTTTCAAAAAAGTTATGGCCTGAGAAAATAAAAAAAACCAAATTTTGCTATCGAATGATAATAAGAATTAAAAATACAAAATCGGACTTGGAATGGGAATTTTGGAAATAATACGGGGAGATTTGAGAATTTCCGACCTCAAAGGGGAAATTTTGGGAATTTCCGAGGGAATTCAAGAGGAAGAGGAAGTGAAAGGCAAAAATACAAAATAAATGCGATTTCGGATGAGGCGGCTCAGCCTTCGGTATCCAACTCCCGAAGGTCCCTGACCCCGACAATGACATTTTTGACAATTTCAATGTTTCTGTGCTCATTTTTCGGGACTATTTCTGGTCAATACCAATTATGTTCTGATCGAGTTCCCACCACACCCATTTGGTTACCAAACGTAACAGAATGTTCAGTACCGGAGTACCAAAAAGCTGACGAGAGAAAAGTTACACTCTTTTTACCGGTCCGAATGCCAAAGCAATTCCCAGTTTATAACTGCTATCAGAAAACGATGAAAATTTGTACGGGAAATTTTCTTTTTTTCTGGAAAGACATAAAAAGTCAGGATTCGTACGTGAAGGGAGTAAGTCACCGAGCTTGTCAGGGATTTAAAGATAACATGGGACATACAATGAAGAGATTGACAGAGAATTTATGGACAACTGAGAGGCCTTCAAAAGTTGAATATGCATGGATTGGTGAAAGATGTGAGACAACAGTGAATGATTTCATTGAAAAAGGACAAGGCGGTATTCTGGATTTTTATTTGGTAACATCGTTTGGACATAACTTTAATCCGTACAACGGATGGGAAGAAGGACAAAAATGGACATTTATTTGGGAAATTCCGGAACCAAGTGAGGCTTATTGGGCAACTCATTTCCCGGTCGGTGATTTTGTGGCAGAAGTCATTAAGTAAGAAATGACAATTACTTGTTGGCTGATTGATCCTTTTTTAAAAAAGAAAAGGGCGATGAAAGAGAGGGTATTGTTGGCGTACCAGACGAGGCGTATAAAATGTCAAATGACGTTTTCATCCTGATACACACTCCGAGTCCACAAAAAGCGAGAGGAAAAAGGGAAACAAAGCAGAAAAGTGAACCTCAGAGAAAAGAGCGGCCAGCGAAACAGGAAGTGTTTCTGAAAATCAGGCCGGGTCAAAATTCAAAATTTGAAAATTTGGACCCAGCGTCCAGACCCAAAAGCAATTGGACACGGACAACTTTGAGTCCTAAAAGGAACACAACGGAGCTAATAATTTTGAGTACCCCGGTTCCCCAGTCCACAAGCACAGTGGGGAGTACATTCAAGGACTACTATTCATCCGTGCTTTTTGGTTGGTCCGCGAGCTGTACGGCGTCCAATTTGTCATATTTTACAACGACGTGACACTGGCCAACCACATGGAAAGCATAGGGGTGCCGGGGTAAGACAAAGAATTGCTGATCGAGATTGACTGGGGGCTTTTCTGAGAGAAGGCATTAAACATGTTGGATGAATTGACAGTTCATATTAATTATACAAAATTTTGGTCTCATAGCAATCTGAAAATGCTGAATTTGATAATACGGTCTATTTATTAATCCCTTTTAATAGATTTGTGGGGAGAAACTTTTAAAATTGCATTTTAGACAAAAAATTTATTAAAAATTAGATTAATTTTTGTGAATTTTTCCAACATTGCCTGTAGGCACCGCCGACCCCGTTCTAGTAATATTTAAAAATATAGTAATTCGGCAAAAAATTGAAGGCAAAAGTGGATAATTAGTGAATTATATCATTAAATTTCTTTGTTTTTTGGACTGACAATTCCATCAAAATCATTCACATTGACGTTCCATAATCTGGTCTCCGCTGCAAATAAGGACGACTTCAATCACAATCAGACGCAATGAAACTAATGGTCCATTTGCCGGGTACTATAATGAAAAGTTATTAATTCCATCCACGGCAATTACGGTTGTGAAGAAAATTGAGGACGAAAAAGTAAGAGAAGTGTCGGAAAAGACAGTAAAGAATAAAAAAAGTGAGGAAGAATACAGTCAGGAAGTTGAAGCTGAGGTCATTGAGAGCTTAGCTAATGATGGCAATGAAATGGAAGAATTTGAAAATTCATTCGAGGATGAAAGCGATGAGGAAGTTAGTGTGGAATTATTCGATGAGAATGAAATCTTCGACATGGATCGAAGAAAAAGAACGACAGTTACAACACCTGACGCCCGGTGGATTAAAAAAGTTGAGAAAAGCAAAGTGCGAAATAAAGCAGGACAGGAAAATAAGAATTTGAATACGCGAGTCAATTATGCATTGTATCGACTAAATGAGGAGAAAAGAAGGCAATACGATCATATTTATAAACAAGCGTGCGAAAATACTAAATTTCAGCTACAATTGGCCAAAGCGGTTTTACAAATTAATCCAAATGAGGGAGTCAGAAAAATATTTAATCGAGACGATTTAGTGGCACGATGGAAAGGAGATAATTTGGAAGTTGGTTTTTGTGCGCCGGTTACACCAGAAAAAATATTCTGGGACAGAAAAATGGGGAACGATTGTTACGAATGGATACCAATTTTCGCAGAAAATACAACATTTTTTATTCGGCCGGGTACCAGAGAATTGAGCATTATAGGCAAAAGAATGGAGTGTACAGAAATGGAAAAAACCAATAATATGAACAATGCGACACAAAAGGAAATTGTTCAAAGATTAACTGAAAATTTGGGAAACATTAAACCGAAATACAGAAACATACAAAATCCTTTGGTCCTGAGAGCGGGAGCCCTTTTTGAATCGGACAGCTTACGTTTAGAAGAAGCGATGCGAGAATATCGCTCTAAAATGAACAATTTGCCATTGTCAATTTTGAGAGTTGTTCAGAGACCTAATGTCTCTGATGTGATTCAGTTGGTCAAGGCCGAGGCAAATGAAACTTTGGACTTTGTTTTTGGCAAAACGGGAGATTGGTTTGAAATTATGAGAAACATACCGGAGAAAGCGAAGGAAATGGTAGGCAATTTAAAAGGAATTGCATTGGCATTGATTGCCATCCCAGTTATATTGTTAGGGGCACTATTGATTTATATTTTGGTAAAATACCGAGTACTTGTTTTTGCGGGTTTCAGAGCAGGGAGAATTTTGGTGCGCATAATCAGAGCACTGCTTGGGACGAAAAGAAAGAAAACGAGAGTGGCAGCAGTACCCACTGCTCCAGAATTGGAGTCAGTGGACCAGGAAGCGTACGTTTTGGATTACCTCCCTCCTCGTTGTGTGGCGGTAATAACCAACAATCCAAGGAGACTTCCTTCGATTCGAATTCATTTAAATGGACTTTTGACTTCGGCACTTGTCGATTCTTGTGCCTGCGTCTCTTACTGTCGGGAAAATATAGTACACAGAGCGGGACTGAAAATTTTGGAGTTAGAGGGAGAAAATTCAGAACTGACCGCAGCAAATGATTCAAACATAAAAATTGTTGGGAAAATAAAAGCGAAAATTCGAATTGAAGACTCAGTGACGGGTAAATTTGGAGAATGGGAAGCGACACTGCTTGTTTCACCCGACAAGCACTGTCCTGGACCAGTATTGCTTGGTTTACCTTTTCTTATGGATTTGAAAGGAGTTATTGCACTTGGGGAAAAGAAAGTTCGGTTGGGTGAAATTTGGACAAGCATAGTATCAGTGATAGGCACAGAACCACCAAAACTACCGAGAGTAATTTTACCAAAAAATGACACGTTTGAACCACGGACGGAAAATATTCTTAATGCGAGAATTGATGAAATTTTTCCAACTGGACAAAATTTCTTGGTAAGGGGTATACAGCATCAGTACCCTGGGATTATCATTGGAAGGACATTGGTTGCCCCAGGCGCGAACAAAGAAGTGATAATAAGACTTATGAATGCGGGAAACGCACCAATTAAAATTTACGGGAACTCACATTTGGCAGATTTGGAGCCATTACAAATTAATGCATTACCTGGCGATGAGATTGCGGCTAAAGATTTTATTCCACCTGAAACTCGGTGGAGTGAAAATTTGCCTAAATTACCCGTAAATGACATGAATCGGCCTCCTTCAGAAAGAATAGATTTGGAAGAGACAAGACTAAGTGAAAAGGCACAGCGAGAATTAAAGCAAATTGTGGACAAATATTCCGATGCATTTGTCGGTGATGACGGAAAAATTGGTCGTTACAATGGTCCAATTGTTCACAAAATCGATTTGACGCCCGGGGCATTACCATTCCATTTTAGACCTTATCGGTACCCCCCAGAGACTCAGAAAGAAATTGAGAGACAAATTAAAATGATGCTTGACCAGAATATTATTCGTGAGTCGGAATCCGAGTTCGCTTCTCCTATTGTGATGGTCCCGAAAGCGGACAAAAAATCATGGAGATTTGCGGTTGATTACAGGGCGTTAAATAAAATGACCAAAAAGAGAGTTTTTCATCTTCCGAATATTCAAGAGCTTTTGGATTTAATGGGAGCCAAAAAATATTACACATGCATGGACATGCAGCAAGGGTTTATGCAAATCCCCATGGCAAAGGAGGACATTGAAAAGACAGCTTTTATTTCTCATTTGGGCATTTATGAATTTATCACGATGCCTTTTGGTTTAACGGCAGCACCGGACACATTTCAGAGGGTAATGAATTCGTTGAGAAGACGATTGACAGCAGCAATGTTAATTTATTTGGACGATATAATCATTGGGAGTGAAACGGAGGAAATTCATTTGGTAGACATTGAGAATTTTTTGAGACTTTTAAAAGAAGTCGGATTGAAACTGAAAATTGAGAAATGCCATTGGGGAAAAGCTGAGATTCGTTACCTCGGGTTTTTGTTAAGTGAGAAAGGCGTCCGAATGGACCCGAGGCAGGTACAAGTAGTTCAAAATTTTCGGGCCCCCAAAAGTCTAACAGAATTAAAATCATTGCTGGGGGCTTTAACATATTTCCGACGATTTTTGAGAAATTTTGCGCATATCGCACGTCCATTACAGACTCTAACTCAGGATAAATTCGAAGGAAAAATTGAAGAAAATTGGGGACCAGAGCAAGAAAATGCGTTAAAAATTTTGAAGGAAATGTTGACCACAGCACCAGTTTTGCAATCGCCAAGGTTTGGGAGACCATTCACAATTGAATGTGATGCGTCAAAGAAGGCAATTGGAGCTGTACTTCTCCAAGAAAAGGGGCCTGTCGCGTTTGTTTCCCGCGCATTAAATCGGCATGAGACTAATTACCCATCGATTGAGCGAGAAGCTTTGGCATTAGTCTATTCAGTGAAAGAATTTTCACCTTATATTGTGGGATCAGGAATAAGTAAGATCATCACGGATTGTAGTGCTCTGACGGGAATAATGAAAGCGAAGGAGTTGAAAGGAAGACTAGAAAAGTATCAGATTACTTTGCAAAGTTTCGACATTGAGATAATCTTTCGTCCTGGAAAGAAAAATAAGGCGGCAGACTTTTTATCAAGGTATAATGTTCCGGGAATTGACAGTGAAGGAGAGGAGGAAATAAATAGCCAAAATAAGAAAATTCTGAGTACCGAGGATAAGGCGGAAAAGCATACTGATGAAAATGAACAGATAGGAGTACAAGAAAAGGCAATTTCTTTAAAGGAAATAATTGAAGCACAGAGAAAAGTGAAGGAATTGGCAAAAATTTATTATATTTTAAAAACGGGCAAATTTCCTGAGAATGTTTTAAAATGGAAGAGAGTCATTCAAGATTATGACTTAGTAAATGGCGCGATTTACTATAAGAGAGGTAAAAGTAACTCAGAAAAACCGAAATTGGTCATACCATACTCGTTAAGGGAGAAAATTTTCCATTTAATTCATGATCAGGGACATTTTGGGTTTGATAAGACTTGGCCTGAGATTAAAAGCAGATTTTATTGGGTTGGAATGAAGGATGATGTGAGTTTGTTGACCGAAACATGCGAGGGTTGTCAGAAAAGGAAAGTCCAACCCGGACAGGCAAAAGCGGCACCAAATATTCCGATAAAACCGACAGAAGGACCTTTTCAGCGAGTACATTGTGATATTATGGGCCCACTGAAAAAAACAAAAAATGAAAATTCTTACATTCTTTTGGCAATCGACAGCTTTTCAAAATGGATTATGGCAAAGGCCATTTCCGATCAGAAGGCAGAGACTATTGCAAATTCATTTGTCGAGATGGTCATACATCAGCATGGAACCCCAGAAATCGTTGTCACAGACCAAGGGAGACAATTTACGTCTCAATTGTTTGAAAATTTGAGCAAGATTTACGGTTTTGAGCACAATATGAGTACGGCATATCATCAACAGAGTAATGGGTTAGCAGAGGGATCAATGCGAATCGTGGCTAACATAATTTCTCAGAGCATTAACGAAGGAGGAGATAATTGGGATGAGATTTTGCAAGGGGCAATTTTTGCTTATAACACCTCGATTAATACGGCAACAAAAAATTCACCATTTTTTGTTATTCATTTGCGTAATCCTCGTTTACCGACGGATCAATTGTTAAAATTGCCCTCTTCTGACGAACTTTTGTCTGATGTGTCGGTCTATACCCGTACACATGTGGAAAAGGCAGCGAAAGCTTGGGAAATCGTGAGAACTGAGATTGTGAAAGCACAAGAAAGAAACAAAGAGGGAAATGACGCCATAAGAAGGGCCACAGAAAGAGAGTTCGAAATTGGGGATTTAGTTTTGGTTAAAAAGGAAGTGATGATAATAAAAGTCAAGGTAGAAGCCTTAAACCAATTGCAAATTGCGTTTTTAACTTAATATTCGAAAACTAGTACGCAGAAAATAGGCATATGCCTCAAAATGCAAGCTCTATTAATAATATTCAAAAAAAGTTGTATAATTCAAAATTAGTAATTACGCTTTTATTTTGGAGATCAGACTCCTGACTTTATTAGTGGGCGTATTATTAAAAAATGAAAATTGGGTTCACTTATGAACAGTTTTAAGCTTTTCGCTCGATGACTGTAGACAAATTTTGCAGGTGCGAGTCCGAGAAGCCTTTGTTTTGGTCGAAACAATTACTCGTTTTTTTGATAACTTTCTTAATTCCATTGGCACTTGGCAACTGAACAAGCACCGCCGATGTTGGTTAGATTTAATTTAAAGTGAAAAAGTTTTTTTGTCCTTTTTTTATATATATTTTTATGTCATAGAAGTGCATTAGATTAGAGACCGGGCGGGATCGGGATCCCGTGGGATTTTTTCAGGATCCTGTTAAATTCGTGATCCCAACCTCGGCATCCGTCCCGAGCGATTTGTTAAATTCATCGGGATCCCTCCCGACAATTTTGTTCATGTTTTTTTTTGCTGCTTAATTTGTTTCTGTGTAAATTCAAAAACGATGAATTTTTTAAATGCCTTTTTACCGGAACGTACTGATAAATTCTGTTGGGACATTATGTTAAAAAAGAGAAAATTGCTAACAATCATAATGGGAAATAATTTCGGGAATAAATGGAGTAATGTATGAAATAAACCGGATTCCAGAAATTTTCATAAGTGAAAAAGAAAATTATGACGACCAAAACGAGTTCAGAATGAGTATAAATGTCATAAGAAGTGAAAAAAATGAAGAAATGGGACAATTTATGAAAAATAATGAGCGAAATAAGCAGCTTTTAGGCCTAATCGAGAACATGAACAAGAAAGGCAGATTAAACGAGCCCAAAGAAAAGAACGGGAAAATTTACGAAAGCCATTCATTTTTCAAGATGGAATTGTTATCGAAAGAGGAGGAAGAATCTCTGAAGAGGTTGAAGAGAAAGCTCGAACATCAACTTCTGAAGGTCCAGCAAAGTCTGACCGAAAGCGAAAAATGGAAATCCGGAACGTCGGACGATGATCCAGTGGGACCACAGGAGTGGGAAGAAAATGAGGAAGAAACGACGAAAAAGGGCAAAGGAATGGAGAAAAAAGAGGAGGAGGAGAAGAAAGGAAGAGAGGAAAAAGAAAAAGAGACGGAAAAGAAGAAGGAAGAGATGAAGCAGAAGGACGAGACGGAAACCAAACGAAGCCTCAGCGTCGGAACAACGAAAGACGATGAAATCTCGATTGTGGATTCTGAAGAAAGAGAAAGAGATGCCTTCGAAAACCCGCCGAAGCCGACAAACGAGCGAATGGCATTTTGGGAGTCGACTTTGAACAATGAGGCCAAAAAAGGATTTGCGAGAGGACAAAGAGAAAGCCTTAAAAAACACAGGCCAAGGTATTGTCGTAAGCTCCAGAAAACGAACGATAAACGAAGTCGACCCGCCAACTCTGTCAAATGAAGCCGCCACGAAATTCGGGGAAAAAATGCGGCAAAGCATTGAACAGGATCAGAAGACGAAGGAGGCGCGAACGGTGCTCTCCATGCTCCTCCAAATCAGAGAAAGGGCACTGATTTTGGGAGATGAGGCACAAAAGGCATCTAAGGAGGTGCAAAAGTGGATGGAAAAGATGGGAAATTCACGAGAAGAAGAAGAGGAAGAATACAAAACAGCGGGGTTGCCTACCATCGGAGGCGTAAAGTGCTTTAGATGTAATAAAGTAGGGCACTTCGCCCGGGATTGTAGAGCGATTCGACGTCCTTGGAATGAAGGACAGTCAGCGACAACGCGTGCTTGGAATGAAGGACAGTCGGCATCAACCCGCGCTTGGAACGAGGCCCAGAGCTCATCTACTCGACCATGGAACGATGGACCCGGCTCGTCGGCAACCTGGACCGGACCGAGCACATCGGCGACTTCGGCAATGGGACCGCCAACTCTGACGCCTTGGGCCACTTTCCTGAAGCGCTCAGGCTTCGGCCAATAAAAGACTTTTGTGACGGAAATGGTTGCATTTTTCTTTTTCAATTCATTGACGACACAACTAACCAAAAACTTCTAAAAAAATGCAACAAAAAAAATTAACCCAATTCAATAATTCGCTTGTATTGTTGGGACAACAATGCCGGACCCCTGGGATGACCAATCAGGCAGCATCAGCCAATTTGGGCCCCGCCCCGTTCCTATTTTTGTGTCTCCCGTCCCTGGCCAATATTCATTCTGTTCGGGAGAGGGATTGGCTTAGCCAATCCCCCAATCTCTCTCCCTCCTCCCACTAATTATCCCGAGACCGAACTGGGAGTCCCTTCCCCATCCCACATTTACTCATCATATATAATTGTATTGTGCGCACATTACTGAAATAAAGAGCAAATTCAAATGCCGCCGCTGGGATTTTTGGGGAGGGACCCGTCGCCTATTTCAGTACCAAAAAAACAAACAAAGAAAATTGAACAAGAAAAAATACAAAATGAATTTAGTAAGAAAAAAAAGAAAAAAAAATTAAAATATTATATTGTGTAAATATGGCACAGAATTGCTGACTTTATATTTTTGGATTTTTATGACTTTTTTGGTGACTTTTTTCACCTTTTAAGGCAAAATGACAGTGAAAAAGTTAGAACCAAAAAAACTCTGGCGCTAAACGACTCCGACCGTCATTTTTATGTATAAATGTAAGCAAAAATACCCTAATTTTCTAATGTATGAAGAATGTTGATTCTTCAGTTTGTGATTTTTTGTTCCTTCGAAATTTTAATATAATTATACAGAAAATCCCAAAATATATAAAAATATGTAAATGAAAGTCCCGCTTTTTGAATGAAAATACAAAAAAAAAATATATATATATAATAAATATATTTCCTGGTGTCATGACAACTCGTACAAAAGGCAACTCGTATACACAGCGGCCCAATTTTGGGCTCCAAGTACAATTATGCTGGATTTTTCGTCTTAGTGGTCTGTGAGTTAGTCACCAAAAGGGGGGTCCCAGGTTCAAGTCCTCCCTATGTTGTGTGTTAATTTCAATTTCTTCTTTTAAAGAAGAAGGCAGAAATATTTTTTATTAATAAAAGTTTTCGTGTCAAAAAAAAATTATTTTCAATAAGAGTTAGTTACGTACAGCCGGAACAGGCCAACTCCGTCTGAGCCAACTTTGAGTCAATATAACTCTTGAAGTTTTTGACCGAATCAAACCATCTTGATATCATTCGAAAGCTCTTCACAGGCTCTATTAGCCTACTAAAAATTACAGAAAATTTCGAACTATAAAAAAAGATAGAAATAAAAAACTTTGAAAATTCTGCCTTTTTTGCGGTTTTAAACTGACAACTTTTTTGAGAGCTGATTAATCACTGAGAAATAGCTTATAAATATCTTCTAAACATCTAGGGCTTTCGAATGATACCATGATTGTGAAGTTTGGCCAACAAAGAAAAAAGTTATAGCTTTTTGAACATTGCTGAGACGGAGTTGGCCAGACGGAGTTGACCCCTACCGACGTACAGCATCGATAATTTTTATGAAATTTTTTAGCCTATAACTTTGTCAATACTAGATCAAATAAAACCATTTTATGCTCATTTTGAAGGGAAAATTCTAGAGAATATTGTTAGTTTTATTTGATTTGGCCTTAATTGCGCACTTGGCTAAAAAAGAATTAAAGTATTGAAATGTTTGCCATGGGAAAAAATTTTTTCCTGTGGGTAACTTTTTTTGAAATTTTGTATAGGCCCATATTTTGTCCCCCTCTATCGAATCACAGTTTATTTTTTAGCTGTCTAGTTTTTAACTCGAGATCGGCTCTTCTATTTTTACAAGGAAAAATCCCAAAAAAAATTTAAGTTTTGCAAAGTTTTGGCGTTCTGATTACTAAATAAATAATAAACCTATTTGCACTGAGAGCCCAAAATTGGGCCGCTGTGTATAATTGCTTAAGTTAGGGCGGTGTTTAGGCCTAAGCTTTCGGCTAGGCCTACGCTTAGGCTTGATTGGGTCTAGGCTTATGATTAGCTTAAGCTTTATTTTGTAAAATATGAGTTGCCTTTTGTACAAGTTGCCATTGAGACATTTTCCGATTATACAAAACATGTAGAAGCCATAAAAATCTCATCCCTACTTATTTTATTTATTAAGTAATTAATTTTTCTCTATTTTCAGTAAATTTATGAGTTCAAAGCGCAAATTACAGGTTTCTTATTTAAAAGATTGGCCATTAAAAAATTGACGAAACCCAACTCGTACTTGGCCAACACGTACTGCCCCAACTCGTACTGTTTGACAAAAAAATCGTCATAACTCTTGCAAAGTCGACTAAATTAAACTTTCTTGGTGCCATTCGATAACTCTTAAAGTTCTCCATCTACATGAAGCAAAATATTAGAAAATTTTATTGCTTTTCAAAATTTATGACCAAAAATGGTAAAAAAAATTTCGTTCATACTTTTTTCAAACTTGATCACATTTTTTGAAACTTGGTGGGTAGAATTTTAAGGGCTATTGAAGGGAGCCCTGCTAACAATCCCGATGAAAAAGTTTTTTCATAAATGAATTTATTATGAGTGGTTCCTCCGCTTTATTGTTTTTTTTTTGTGCTATGCCGAAGTGACAAAAGTATGAGTTGGGGGCATGGTCGGGGATGGTCATTTTAGCCCCAAAAAATGATTTTAATAATTGAAATTATTATTTTAATTAACTAGTTGTTTAAACGGCTTAAAAATTAACTATTTTAAGTTGTTTTTTAAATGTTGAAAAGATATAAAATTTAATACGCTTTTTAAATATCGGCATTTTCGTCACTTTTTCTATTTAGTCCTTTGTCCTTTGTCTGTTCCTTTTTGTTGCAATTTACAAAATTTTTTTTGCCAATTCTTAATTGTTTAATTTTTTATTTTTTCACATTTCAATTAATTATCTCCCATTGGTTCATTTCTTAAGGTAATAAGTTCGTCTATTCGTGTGAATCCAGCAGATTGTATAATTTCCAATAATGACACTAATGAATTAAATTTCTTAAGGGTTAGCAATAATTTGTTGAATTAATTTTAAAAATTCATTAAACAGTCATTCCTTTCTTCTCCATCATTCTCCGACACTTTTCCTTCCCTGCGGGGATAAATCAGCCAACTTTTGGCTCTCTCTTTCACTCCCTTAGAAAAATGCTTTTCATTCAAAAATTCATTCCAGCTATTGATTTCATTCATTTTATAGAAAATTAAAATGGATTAAATTTTATGAATTTATAAAATGTATTTTCTTAGTAAAAATATACATTAAAAACTATTTTGTTACTACGATCATTTTTGGTAACTTTAATTATTGGTTGCCAGAAAATTCCTACAAAGAGAAATTTTAATTCATTTTCAAAAAAATTTTTGTTAATTTTTTCAAATTTTTTATTCTTTAATTTTTTCACATTTCAATTAATTGTCTCCCCCATTGGTTCATTTCCAAAAGGTAATAAGCGGCTAAGAGAGAGAGGCGTGCGTTGTCCCAACGGCCGCGCCGGCGGCACGGCGCGGGGTCACGCAAGAATTCGGCACAAATGTAAGACAGCATTATTTACAAAGAAAAAAATACCAAGAATTCTTTTCCTCAAAGGCTTGTAGAATATGGTTTTTGGCCATTTGTTTCCATAAATGTCTTCCGCCTTTTCAAAAGGTTGACACCACACTAAGTTTAGATTAACAATTCTTAAAAATACTTACAAATTTTTGGGTAACAAAATTTTAGTGTTAAGTTCATAACTTCGCCCAAAATGAACCTAATTTTTAAATAGTAAAATTTTTAGATAGCCCCTAATTCTTTTCTAATGTAATGCAAAATTTAAAAAAATTAATTAACTTTCAAAAAAGTTATG
>CP049707.1:17010654-17025293 GCA_004148225.2 Heterodera glycines
GTGAGAGGGGTGACAATTAATTACTTTTGGGGGGACCCAAACCAAAACCTATTGAACCTTTTCAAATTAACATTAATTTTTTGATTGATTGTAAAAGTGACAGCCGAGGGGGAGGGGGGAAATTTTTTGATTGGAAATTTTTGATTGGGGGAAAATTATGATTGGTCATAAAGTGACAGATGAGGGGAAATTCAAATTTCTGATGGGAGGGGGATCGGGAATTTTGATTAATTATTAAAGTGACATTTGCGGGGAAAATTTAAATTTTGCTGTGAGTTGTATTTTGATAGATCACCAAACTGACAGCTGAGGGAAAATTAATTTTTTTGAGTTGTAGTACCACTTAATGACCTATTAGGTGGTGAAGAAATGGATAAAACACCAACACAACTAGAAGAATTTTCCCCCAAAATATCCTGTCGTGGGATAGTCCGTAACTCAAAATTATTTATCCCGATTAATCTACAAGTCAGAATCACAAACTCAAGCACTTTTTCACCAATCTCAGCTTCGTTTAGCTCCCTCTGCTTGGTTCTTTTTATGTTTCTTCAAATGTATTCCCCTTCTATATTCTTCGCATGCATTTTTTTGTTCTTCATTTTCTCACTCACTCTCTATATCCCTCTATGCTTTCACTTTATTTCCTTCCCTTTTCTCTAACTCTCGCTTCTATCGGTTGTTCTCTCTCTAATTCATCTAATTCAAATTATTTTGTATGTAAGAAGCGATCAGTTGAAGTTATTGTTCGTTGTGTATGGACGAATTATCTCTGACTAGCTTCACCATAATCAAACAGTTCTGTGACTCTAATGTCTATTGCCGAGTTTTCTCCGAGTAGTTCAGCACAACATTTGAGTCCAATCATTTTTCTCTATATGAGAATATAAACGAAATATTTTATTGTTTTTAATTTAAAAATAGATCATGCTTAGGAATCAATATTGGACAACTTTATTTTCTAAAAATGCTTTGTAATCAATGAAATTTTTTGAAAATGTTATAAATCAAAGTTTGGCCCAGGGTTGCCATTTGACTAGCTTCGATATCTGATATAAATTTAAAATTCCAAGCGTTGTGCCTTGATTAATAAATTTATTTAGTTTAATCTTGAACTATTTTAAATGCAATTTTCATTTTACACCGAAATAAAGGAGGCTTTTACTTTTGGCCTAAGCCTTTAGCTTTGGTTCGAGATACCATTTAACATGTATTTGTTTCTTTTTGGTTTAAGCCTGTTCTCTTGGTTAGAATTTAAACTTCCCACCATACTTAAAGTTTTACAAAAAATATACGTTCTGTAAATTTTATTTTGGCCTAAGCGTTTTTGTACCAGTTTGAATTTAATCGTCACTCATAGAGTATCATGCGAAACTGACGTTATGTAAATTTACTTTTGGCGCAAGCATGTTGACTCGGTTTAAATTTAAGATTCCGCCATTTTTGGCTTTCCATAAAAAATGGCGTTCTGTAAATTTATTTGTCTAACTTTTTTGTACCAGTTTGAATTTAATCGCCACTCATGGAATATCATTGCGAAACTAATTTTATATGAGTTTTTGGCTCTGTTTAAAATTTTAGCGCAAAACTCGAATTGAATTTTAGCGCCAAACACCCTGTTATTTCTGCTTCCCATGCGTTGTGTATAGCGTATTGTATGCCATTGCACAAAAATTTGAATTTAGTCAAGCAAATGCCGTAAGCTGGCGATGCGTGTTAAACAAATTATTGTGCATCGCAATTTGTGTCGTTGGCACAGTCGCGGAAAGTGAAGGGCACTGAAAGCACAATTCGTCAAACCGGAGATAAAAATGAAATCTAATCAAAATGAAAAATTGTATTTTTATGGTAATTAATAATTCGTGATTTGAGATGACGTCATTAGTCTGAATTACTTTTATTTAATGCTTTATATTTAGGTCAATTAAAGAAGCACAAATAAAAGATTCTTACATTTTCCACCATCACAAGTGTAGGTTTGACAAACAAAAGTGTCATCATCTTTAATATTTTCATTTATTCATTTTAATAATTTCAAAAAATTACCACCAAAACTTTCGTTGCCGCATTGCTTCGGTTCGAATACGCTGTTTTGGCCTGCGCTTTAGAATCATTAGGGATAAATAAGTATTTCTTGTAAAAAGGTTTTTATAAATAAACATTATTTTGTAAATTTTTAATTTTCTTTTACAAGTTTAAAAAATTAATGCACTTACGCGGGTCGGTCTCAGGATATTGAAGTGCGATGTTCACCTTCCCATTGGCACTGATTGACTTCAATTCGGTCGGCTGCCACTTCAGTTGGCGTTGCTCTGTGTACAAATGAGCACCCCTCGCGTCACGCCACTGAACTGCTTGGCCAACCAAGTCCAACTGCAGGCCGCGCATCTCATGCACGCGGCCCTGGACATATTTAAAAAATTAAAAAAACACCAAGCCATCTCACGAAAATATTTGAAAAAATTCAGGTGTAACAGAATTTTTGTACAGTAGTTGTCTAATTTTTCCATAACATTTTCCATTGACCTTATCAAATTCAATGGCGGGGAGTTGGAAGCTGTTTGTGCCACGATGCCACTGGAACGCGCAGAGGAAGCCATCTACAAAATCCGCAAGTCACTGCTCGAGGCCGCGGACTTCGACGGATTTTCATCTTTTCCTACCCCCTTCCCCCTCACAATTTTATTATTTACTCATTTTCAAATATTAAATAAATTAGAATTTTTGCTCACTCACATACTAATTAATTTAAACTTCCATTTTTTTCCCTTCCTCCCTTTTTCCTACCAAAATACATTTTATTTGTGCGATATTTTTTTCCCATTTATCGGCCATTTTACTTTTTCACTCCTTTTGGCCCTTTCTTTCCTTCCTTTTCCATTTTTACCTATTCGCCTCAATTTTTTTTCTTTCTTCTGCTGATCATTTGCCTCATAAAAAAAAATATTAATTCATACATTTTCATCCTGTTAAAATATTTTAAAAATGTGTAAACAAATTAACAATTGCTGTGAAGTAGAATTTTTTTAACAATTTGTGTGCCGTGTTAGAGCCCTCCCCCTTCTATGCTTTAAAATATTTTTTTATATAATTTTTTTTTATTTTATCTAACATTTGCGCACGGCACCCTCCAAAATTCCATGCTGTCGAGGCCTGAATGATGAACGCGCAGTTAACACAACAACTAATTCTTAAATTTTTCATTTTTAATTCTTTTTACTCTCTCTATCTCTCTTTCTCTCTCTCTCTCTTTCCCCCTCTTTTCAAACGTTCGCCTTACTTCTTTTCCCCTTTTGGCCACTGGGGAAAAGGATAAATTTGGTCGATCCAGAATTGGCTGAAATTGATCATTTGAAGCCGTTTTTTGCCAAAAAATGACCATTTTTGCCATTAAATTTTCAAATATGGTAAAATGGGGGCACGGAAATGCCGAGAATTTTTTATTTTAATGTATTTTGTCAAGATAAAGACGGCACTATTTTTTATTTCCAATTTATTAAAAATAAATTTTCAAATTTTTGTCGGCGCCTAAATTCAAAAAAATCCCCCCCCCCCCCTCTTTTTTTTATTTCAACGTTTTCTTTGCCACTTATCGCGCCTTTTCCACCGCGGCCGAAGATAATTTTTTTTGAATTTTTGAAAATTATTAATTTTTTAGAAAAAATAATAATTTTTTGAATTTTTTTAGGCAATCGAATCCAACAAAAATAACAACAGTTGCAGCAGCAGTACCTGGACTTGGAGTGCATTTGGAACAATGTGTGGTCAAAGAATGAGTCGGTCCGTGCCCTTTACCCTCCGGCAGTGTACGTCTCGCTCAAGTCGTTCATGGTCGGACTGTTGTGCCGGGAGGACAACCGAATCATGTTGGACGGTCAGTCTCCGGCCCAACCCCGAAATGTGTGGATAAACCAAAACTTTTTAAACTGAGATTTCTATGCATTTGACCAAAATTTTTTCAAAATTTCCCTCATGGCGTCTAACGGAATCACAGGGTCCCAACTTTTTTCAAAATTTTCTCAATCACATGGTAAAAATATGTAAAAATTTCTTATTTATCTCCCAGGGCGCCGAAAAGTTTTTGAAAAATTGTAATGGAAAAATATTTTTTTGGCCCGAAAAGCATAAATAAATAAATGATTGTCCCTCTCGAATTTTGTGTTGACCAATTTTTCCAAACAAACAGAAATTGACTGCTGCGAGTCCATCAAATGGTACTGGCTGAACCTGCCCGTGTTGGACCCGGAGATGGACGAGCTGTACTGCTCCGCGTCGCTGAACGGCACATCGGCGGGCACGGTGAGCATTTCGGTGGGTGGGGGTGCCATTGGTTTCAGGGCGGCGGTTGGCGGTGCCGTTGGCACACCGCGACGGCAGAGCCGAAGCGGCGGAGGTGCGGCATTGCATACGGCGGATGCCGGTGCCGCATTACAATTGGAACTTTGCGGCGGCGGTGCCGACTTCAACAACCGGGACTCGGCACTGGGCAGCGATGTGAGTAATTTCATTTTTTTGTGCCGTTTTTTGTTTTGTTTTGGAAATTGAGTGTTTCTGGCGGTGCCGAGGGCATCCACAGGACAATTTTTTGAAAATTTCTTACTCAGTTTGTCTGATGTGCTCTCACTCACAATCAGCACTTGTGAGTCAACAAAATATATCATTCATTTTTTACTTTTTTTTTTTTGTAAATTTTTTTAATTTTGAAGAAATTTCGTCAAAAAATTATTCATTTTTTTAGAACCCAACCAGCAGAAGTGGCACCATCCGTTGTCGGCATCCCCAAATTGACCCGGACACCGGACGATGTCGGACATGCTCATACCGGTGAGCAGAATGAACAGAGGGTCATCTGGGGAACAGTACGTCCTCCCCTCCCGAAATTTTTTTTTCAAACAGGAATTTAAGGAAAATTAAAGAAAAGGCATCTTGAAAATATCAGCGATTTCTTCTTTCAAAACTTTATGATGAATTTAATTTTTTTTTTTTAATTTTCTAAAATATTAAAATTTTCCTTGTGATTTATTGGTTTTCCAACTTCGTTAGAAACAAATTTCAACTGATCTTTTTCAAAAGACAAACATTTGTGATTTAAATAAATAAAAATAATATTTCTCTCCATTCCAACCCAACAAGTTCAACCCGTACAGCAACAGCAACTGCCACTCTGATGGACTCGGGTCGTCCGGTGGCGGTGGTGGCCTCAACGCGTGCGCTCCAACCTCATTCTGTTCGTTTTGAGGTAGGTGTGTATGTATGTGGTGGTTGGTGCTGCACACCAATGTTTTAATTTTAAAAAATTAATCCATTTTCATGGAAAATTTTCAATAAGATTTTTAAAATTTTTTTTTGGCGGATTGTTGGTGGGCGATTTTCATCATTTCCCAGCTGAAATGAAAAATAATATTTTGAGTCAATTGGCGTCGACCGTTTTTCTTCCCTTTTTTGCATTTGCCTTTTCATTTGCATTTATTTGTCCATTTTTTATATATTTTTCATCCATTCGTTTATTTTCATATATATTGTTTATTCATTCTTTCATTTGTTTGTCTTAAACAGATGGGTTCATCAACAAATTGTGCTGATAAAATCATTTTTTGTCATTTACCCCTCCTCCGTCGAATGATTTCTCTTTAATTGAATCAAAATTTACAAATATATATACCTAATCCTATTTTATTTTCCTTATTATTTGCACTCTCTCTCCCCAAAATGCTTTATAAAAATCTCTTTTCATTCAATTTTAGGTAATTAGGGTAAAAGCCGGGGGGATCGCCGCCAGTCAAACGGTGATAAAAAAAAATCACAATTTCACCGATAAAATTTTAATAAAATTGTAAATTAATTCCCTATTACTTTGAATATTGTACAGAAAAACAGCTCGACATTTCCAAATATACAGTATGCAAAAAGCAATAAAGTACTGTAAAATCAATGATTGAGAAAGAAGCGAGAGGGGGGGGGAGAAGTGACAAACTGAAAAAAACATTGTGAGAAAAGAGACAGACAGGGCGAGAAAAGGAGAAAGACGGTGGAAAAAGGAGAGGCAGAGAGAGAGGGAGAGAGAGAGAGAAAAGGGGAGAAAACAGGAGACACTGAGAGAGAGAAAAGAGAGAAAGAGTGCACTATTTAAATAACGGCAGTGCAAAAAAGGAATAAAATGATAGGCGATTGACTGACAATGGCGGACCGACGGGGGTGGGAGAAGTGACAAATAAACTGAAAAAACATTGTGAGGAAAGAAGAGAGACGGACAGGGCGAGAAAAGGAAAAGATGGTGGAAAAGGGAGAGTCAGAGAGAGAGAAGTGGAGAAAACAGGAGACAGTGAGAGAGAGACACAGAGAGAGAGAGAGAGTGTGCTATTCAAATAATGGCAATGCAAAAAAGGAATAAAAATGATAGATTCCCCCCGCAATTTCTTCATCGATTTGACTCTTTCGTTTCATTCATTTTGCTTAAACGTGTGCCAATATTTGTTATTGCCATTAATTTGCAATTAAATTAAATTTTAATTTATTTAAATGTAAAATAATCATTTTTTGTGACCTCCTTTAATTTTTTTCGACCAATTTTTAGTGAACATTGTCGGCGCAGGTCGTCTCTTCAAGCGTCAAATGTGCAAAGCGTTGGGGCAAGCGCCGGGCATTGTCACGCGGGAGGGAATTGCAAAAGGCGTGCGGATCATTGACAACGGCGGACAGTACAAAGCGGCAATTGGTGGCGAACGGTGAGTGGGGGGGGGGGGGCGACGGACGAACGTTGCGCTGGTCCAAAAACAATCGTTTGGGATGGGTTCGAGTCGACTTGGCCTAAAGGGTTTTTCGGGCATCCCATGGCATTCTGTTGTACCCTCATCAGTTCATATTTTCTTTCCCTTTTTTTTGCCTTTTCATTTGCATTTATTTGTCCATCTTTTAAATATTTTTCATCCATTCGTTTATTTACATTTTAAATATTGTACGTTTTTTATGAGATTTCTTTTCATATTCCATTTAAATAATATTAAAAGAATTATGGGATTTCGTACTCTTTTAAAGATTGCTTAGAACTAAATCAGCCAATGAAATGTTAAGATTTAAAATTTTATTCTGTCTATTAAACTTATTGTGAGAAAAGATGAGAGACAGACAGGGCGAGGAAAGGGGAAAAGACGGTGGAAAAGGGAGAGTCAGAGAGAGAGAGAGAAGTGGAGAAAACAGGAGACAGTGAGAGAGAGAGAGAGTGTGCTATTCAAATAATGGCAATACAAAAAAGGAATAAAAATGATGTGCGATTGACTGATAATGGCGGACCAATGGGGCGGGGGGGGGGAGGCGAAGGGCGACTGACGCGTTATTGCCATTAATTTACAATTAAATTAAATTTTAATTTATTTAAATATTGTGACCCATTTTAATGTTTTTTTCATTGATTTTTTTGTGCCAAAAATGATTGTCTTTCTGATTTTTTTGTTTTGTTTAAATTTTTTGTCATTTTACAGTGCATCTTTCGTCGTCCTGCTGCTGCTACTGCTTCAACTTTTGCTGCTGCTGGTCCGATGTTCAGTGTCCGCGCAACGATTGACAATGTGATCATTTGTTTGTTGTTTATTATTATTTAAATCCGAATTATTGTTTTAATTGTTTGGTGGATTTTGAAAAGTTTAATCATTTAATAGGCCCAATATTTAAATTTAATTACCGGAATTGCATCAATTAGTAGGGTGTCAAAAAAGAAATGCGAGAAAATCCGCACGGATTCAAAAAGTAATCAAAAATGAAAAAACTTGGCGTGGGTTTGAACTTTGACAAGCCAACACACCCACTTTTATCCCACTGGGCCATTTGTCACCATGACCATTTTTATTTTAATTTCCTAAATTTACATATTTATTTTTCCAACAGTTCAACGTGGTGTCCGAGCGTGTGATGACCAGCAGCAGTTGTTGGCCGAGTGATGGGCGGACTAATGGGCGCGCATTGTGGAAAAATGGGTAGGCAAATAAAACAATTTTATAGGGCGAACTAAAAAAATTTTCAATAGTATTTTTTGTCATTTTACAGTGCATCTTTCGTCGTCCTGCTGCTGCTACTGCTTCAACTTCTGCTGCTGCTGCTCTTCCATTGGCTGGTGCCGTCGTCGCTGCTGCTAGGGACCATCGCCACAACAATTTGTGTGTGATTTTGGAGAAAACGCGCTTAAAACTGGACACCACCGTGGAATGTGCTGCGGAACTGTGGCGCACCGCCGACGGCACGGCACAGGAAGTAGGACAAAAAAAAAATTTTTTTAATGAAACGATTTTAAATTTTTTTTTTCCGAATTTTTTAAAATTAATTTCTAATATATGAATTTATGTTATAATTAGACAAAAACGAAATTGCTTTTGATTTGAATATTGAAAAAAGTTTTGAGTGTGAGGGGTTGGAGTAAAAAAAAAAAGATTTTTGTTAGTTTGTGCGTCCTTTTTTATTTTGTTTTAAATTATTGATTGTGCAAAAAAACAGGAAAAAACAAAATTTTAAAATATGGTTTTCAAAAAAAATGTGTTGGCTGGCATGGAACCGAACACCGCCGATTTGGGAAAAAAAGCTTTCTGTCAACACAACAAAAATTTATCAAACAAAAAAAAAAAATCAAAATGTTTTTTTTTAAACACAAATTCAATCTGCTGGTTCTCATCTTCCTCCCCCTCTTCCTCATCCCCATTCTCTTCCACCGCTTCTCCCTCCTCTCTATCTGGCGCCGCATCGCCCCCATCAGCGTCCTCCTCCTCATCTTCGTCCTCCTCCTCCTCATCATCGTCTTCCTCTTCCTCCTCCCCCAACAAATATTCGGCGTCTCCGGGGTGGTTTTGTTCCCACAGCGAAGCGCCGAATATGCTTAACCAAATTTATTTTAAAAATTTTAAGGTGTCCTTTGGTGAACAACTGGAATGAACGCGTGATCGGAGTGGTAGCAAAAACCAGGTGGGCATTGTTTTTGAATTTCCTGGATTAATCCCCTTCCCCCTCGTCTGCTTGAGTTTTTTTTTTTGCTCGGCTTGTCCATTTTTAGCAGCAATTTTCAAAAAATTGCCCATTTCAATTATTTTTTAAAATTGGTTTTGAGGAGGGAGCTTTAACAAAAATGGACATACCCTCTGAGCTCGGCAGGTCCGGCGGTCTTTTCTCTCACCAGCAGCTCACAGAGCTGAATTAGGAAGCATCATTAATTAGCATTAAATTTTTTTTTTTTTGGAATTCACCCGCAACACATCCGGCCATTCGGCGTCCAACTCCTCCCGGGCCGTTCTCATGGCCCATCTCTCTAACCGCCGGACCTCCACCTTAACAAATGTCCTCTTCTCCTCCTCCCCTTCAATCTCCGCCCATCTTGCTGACGTCACGGCCAGCTTAAATTATAGATTTTTTTTGTTTTGAATTTTGTTTTCTTTTGCAATTAAACGGCAATGAATGTTTACTGGTCCCGAAGTTTTTTAAACTTTTTTTAAATGCAAAAACACGTTTCGAGGCGTGTTTTGGAGCGCCGATTAAAAGTCAGGCTTCCTTTTTTGGCCAATTCCGAACCCCGGATCCAAACATTTTTTCAAAATTTTTTACCAAAATCCTGAAAATGTATTTCAAATGGTTTTCAGGGTAGCTGATCGCGAATCCGGCATCCATCTCGACCAATTCTACTCCCGAACCCGAATTAAAACTCAAATTTGCATTTTTAATCCAAAAATAGTCGTTGAAACGATCATTTTCAATTCCCTTTTCAGTTACCTTGGTGGCGACGCGGCGCCAGTCCTTCTGGTCCTCTTCCCAGCCGGACGAATGCCCGACCGCCTTCAACTCGGCCACTTTTCCCGCCACTGCCAGCACCATGAGGCGCTTCATCTGCCCCCGGGTGTACACCTGCGGACTCGGTCCGCTGTGCAGTGTCCACCCTGCCTTCGCGCTCAATATTTTCATCTTAATCAAAATGGGATTTTTTTCAAGAAAACCCCAAATATTTTATATGAAAAATAACGGAAAATGCACTTAAAAAATTTTTCCATTTGTTCAAAATTTATGATGAATTGCTTAGTTTTCCAAATATGTATTAAAAAAAATTGCTCAAAAAAATTTTTTGGTGATTAAAACGACACGTGGGGGGGGGGGGAGGGCGGGGGTGATGAAGTCCACCCAGATACCCCGCCGTGAACAAACTTTCAGAAACTTCCTTGGGCTGTTACGCCAAGTTATTTTGGCGTGCCCTGCCTCATGTGCGGCCGTCCCGGCGAGGCTTTGGCGGCCCGTCGTCCGGGATCTCTTGGCAAGTTGGTCAAACTTGCGCTCCCATTGTCGGAGTGCCTTTTGCTTTCTTTTCTTACTTATTTTCCGTTCACTATAATATTTAGCCATTTGTTCTTTGCGCTAAATGTAATTAAGTAACAATGAAATTATTGTTCTTCAAATGGCATAAAGCAATTAATTCCTGCTTAAAAGGATTAAGCATCTTAATAATAATGTAAACTTTTTTGGCGTTTTGCTTATTGTTTTTCAAATTCAGATGCTGCTACGATAGGTGCCAAATACGAAAATTTTGAGGTTTTTTCCTAATAACTTTTTTAGAAGCTAAAATTTTTGTTTGTTTTTTGTAAGGCTAATAGAGCTTGTGAATGGCTTTCGAATGATACCAAGATTGTTAGATTTGGTCAACAAGAAAAAAAAGTTATAATAAAAAAACTGAGGCTGGCGCCAAAACGGCGGCGCCAAAACGACCGATTCCCGTTTTTTGCATCCCTGGTTGTCACTTTGTGGACTATTATTATGTTGATTTATTTAAAAATTTTTTTACTAAGCTAAAAGCGCTAAGGTGGCGAAATATTTGTTAAAGTTGAGGGCGATTTTTGCATATTTAGCTATACAAGACGTGTCACGAGACATTCAATAGTCCCATAATGTCGACGAACACGGAACAGGACAAAAAGGTGCCGTCGTAACTTTGCCGTGACAAAACGCCGCCGATATTTTTTTAATCGGACAAATTTCGACAACTTTGAAAGAATTTGCTTTTTTTGTTGGAATAGAGTAATCTTTGCTTTTAAATTGTAAAGCAATTGCATTATGACAGGGCGGGCCTCATCAGTACAGACCCTGTCAGAATGCTAAAGAAAATGTGTTTCGGCCCTGCCTGCAGACACAATAAAAAACAAAATAAATGTGTTCCAAATGTGATCAATCGATTTACTCAAATGCAAACTTACGCCCATCACGCCGATCCAATCATTCCGTCACGGCTTCTTGAATTGGCTGGCACGCTGTCTGACGGCACGCAGTTGACCACTTTCGTATTTGGCACCTATCGTAGCAGCATCTGAATTTGAAAAACAATAAGCAAAACGCCAAAAAAGTTTACATTATTATTAAGATGCTTAATCCTTTTAAGCAGGAATTAATTGCTTTATGCCATTTGAAGAACAATAATTTCATTGTTACTAATTAATTACATTTAGCGCAAAGAACAAATGGCTAAATATTATAGTGAACGGAAAATAAGTAAGAAAAGAAAGCAAAAGGCACTCCGACAATGGGAGCGCAAGTTTGACCAACTTGCCAAGAGGTCCCGGACGACGGGCCGCCAAAGCCTCGCCGGGACGGCCGCACATGAGGCAGGGCACGCCAAAATAACTTGGCGTAACAGCCCAAGGAAGTTTCTGAAAGTTTGTTCACGGCGGGGTATCTGGGTGGACTTCATCACCCCCGCCCTCCCCCCCCCCACGTGTCGTTTTAATCACCAAAAAATTTTTTTGAGCAATTTTTTTTAATACATATTTGGAAAACTAAGCAATTCATCATAAATTTTGAACAAATGGAAAAATTTTTTAAGTGCATTTTCCGTTATTTTTCATATAAAATATTTGGGGTTTTCTTGAAAAAAATCCCATTTTGATTAAGATGAAAATATTGAGCGCGAAGGCAGGGTGGACACTGCACAGCGGACCGAGTCCGCAGGTGTACACCCGGGGGCAGATGAAGCGCCTCATGGTGCTGGCAGTGGCGGGAAAAGTGGCCGAGTTGAAGGCGGTCGGGCATTCGTCCGGCTGGGAAGAGGACCAGAAGGACTGGCGCCGCGTCGCCACCAAGGTAACTGAAAAGGGAATTGAAAATGATCGTTTCAACGACTATTTTTGGATTAAAAATGCAAATTTGAGTTTTAATTCGGGTTCGGGATTAGAATTGGTCGAGATGGATGCCGGATTCGCGATCAGCTACCCTGAAAACCATTTGAAATACATTTTCAGGATTTTGGTAAAAAATTTTGAAAAAATGTTTGGATCCGGGGTTCGGAATTGGCCAAAAAAGGAAGCCTGACTTTTAATCGGCGCTCCAAAACACGCCTCGAAACGTGTTTTTGCATTTAAAAAAAGTTTAAAAAACTTCGGGACCAGTAAACATTCATTGCCGTTTAATTGCAAAAGAAAACAAAATTCAAAACAAAAAAATCTATAATTTAAGCTGGCCGTGACGTCAGCAAGATGGGCGGAGATTGAAGGGGAGGAGGAGAAGAGGACATTTGTTAAGGTGGAGGTCCGGCGGTTAGAGAGATGGGCCATGAGAACGGCCCGGGAGGAGTTGGACGCCGAATGGCCGGATGTGTTGCGGGTGAATTCCAAAAAAAAAAAAATTTAATGCTAATTAATGATGCTTCCTAATTCAGCTCTGTGAGCTGCTGGTGAGAGAAAAGACCGCCGGACCTGCCGAGCTCAGAGGGTATGTCCATTTTTGTTAAAGCTCCCTCCTCAAAACCAATTTTAAAAAATAATTGAAATGGGCAATTTTTTGAAAATTGCTGCTAAAAATGGACAAGCCGAGCAAAAAAAAAAACTCAAGCAGACGAGGGGAAAGGGGATTAATCCAGGAAATTCAAAAACAATGCCCACCTGGTTTTTGCTACCACTCCGATCACGCGTTCATTCCAGTTGTTCACCAAAGGACACCTTAAAATTTTTAAAATAAATTTGGTTAAGCATATTCGGCGCTTCGCTGTGGGAACAAAACCACCCCGGAGACGCCGAATATTTGTTGGGGGAGGAGGAAGAGGAAGACGATGATGAGGAGGAGGAGGACGAAGATGAGGAGGAGGACGCTGATGGGGGCGACGCGGCGCCAGATAGAGAGGAGGGAGAAGCGGTGGAAGAGAATGGGGATGAGGAAGAGGGGGAGGAAGATGAGAACCAGCAGATTGAATTTGTGTTTAAAAAAAAACATTTTGATTTTTTTTTGTTTGATAAATTTTTGTTGTGTTGACAGAAAGCTTTTTTTCCCAAATCGGCGGTGTTCGGTTCCATGCCAGCCAACACATTTTTTTTGAAAACCATATTTTAAAATTTTGTTTTTTCCTGTTTTTTTGCACAATCAATAATTTAAAACAAAATAAAAAAGGACGCACAAACTAACAAAAATCTTTTTTTTTTTACTCCAACCCCTCACACTCAAAACTTTTTTCAATATTCAAATCAAAAGCAATTTCGTTTTTGTCTAATTATAACATAAATTCATATATTAGAAATTAATTTTAAAAAATTCGGAAAAAAAAAATTTAAAATCGTTTCATTAAAAAAATTTTTTTTTTGTCCTACTTCCTGTGCCGTGCCGTCGGCGGTGCGCCACAGTTCCGCAGCACATTCCACGGTGGTGTCCAGTTTTAAGCGCGTTTTCTCCAAAATCACACACAAATTGTTGTGGCGATGGTCCCTATAGCAGCAGCGACGACGGCACCAGCCAATGGAAGAGCAGCAGCAGCAGAAGTTGAAGCAGTAGCAGCAGCAGGACGACGAAAGATGCACTGTAAAATTACAAAAAATACTATTGAAAATTTTTTTAGTTCGTCCTATAAAATTGTTTTATTTGCCTACCCATTTTTCCACAATGCGCGCCCATTAGTCCGCCCATCACTCGGCCAACAACTGCTGCTGGTCATCACACGCTCGGACACCACGTTGAACTGTTGGAAAAATAAATATGTAAATTTAGGAAATTAAAATAAAAATGGTCATGGTGACAAATGGCCCAGTGGGATAAAAGTGGGTGTGTTGGCTTGTCAAAGTTCAAACCCACGCCAAGTTTTTTCATTTTTGATTACTTTTTGAATCCGTGCGGATTTTCTCGCATTTCTTTTTTGACACCCTACTAATTGATGCAATTCCGGTAATTAAATTTAAATATTGGGCCTATTAAATGATTAAACTTTTCAAAATCCACCAAACAATTAAAACAATAATTCGGATTTAAATAATAATAAACAACAACAAACAAATGATCACATGGTCAATCGTTGCGCGGACACTGAACATCGGACCAGCAGCAGCAAAAGTTGAAGCAGTAGCAGCAGCAGGACGACGAAAGATGCACTGTAAAATGACAAAAAATTTAAACAAAACAAAAAAATCAGAAAGACAATCATTTTTGGCACAAAAAAATCAATGAAAAAAACATTAAAATGGGTCACAATATTTAAATAAATTAAAATTTAATTTAATTGTAAATTAATGGCAATAACGCGTCAGT
The DNA here is from genome assembly GCA_004148225.2 of Heterodera glycines. Lineage (NCBI taxonomy): Eukaryota > Metazoa > Nematoda > Chromadorea > Rhabditida > Heteroderidae > Heterodera > Heterodera glycines. The sequence goes on from CP049707.1 coordinate 17,025,166, forward strand.
CGCCCTTCGCCACCCCCCCCCCCCGCCCCATTGGTTCAATATTATCAGTCAATCGCACATCATTTTTATTCCTTTTTTGTATTGCCATTATTTGAATAGCACACTCTCTCTCTCTCTCACTGTCTCCT
>CP049707.1:17025393-17285003 GCA_004148225.2 Heterodera glycines
TTTTTTTGTACACTTTATCAGGCTTTAGAATCATTAGGGATAAATAAGTATTTCTTGTAAAAAGGTTTTTATAAATAAACATTATAAGGCATACTGTAGTTTTTGAAATGGAATATGAAAAGAAATCTCATAAAAAACGTACAATATTTAAAATGTAAATAAACGAATGGATGAAAAATATTTAAAAGATGGACAAATAAATGCAAATGAAAAGGCAAAAAAAAGGGAAAGAAAATATGAACTGATGAGGGTACAACAGAATGCCATGGGATGCCCGAAAAACCCTTTAGGCCAAGTCGACTCGAACCCATCCCAAACGATTGTTTTTGGACCAGCGCAACGTTCGTCCGTCGCCCCCCCCCCACTCACCGTTAATTTGTTAACAAAAATGCAAATAAATATGTATTAGGAAAAAAACAATGGATTTCGTTTTTTAATACCAAAATTTTTTCAATAAAACATAGGTAGTTTAAATAACCCATAAATCGTATAAATACCTCGTAAACTGTAGTCCGTAAAACCCGCATAGGTCTAAAAAATACGGATTTGGGCAACGAGTCCCTAAAAACCTGAAAATAGGTCAGCCGTATTCTATTTTTAATGCATAATGTAATGGAGGATTTAGTGAAACGTATACGGACTCTGGAGCAACACTTATAAATCGAAACAGGAGAAAATCTCACCAGCCAAAATGTCGACGGGTTAAAAATAAATAAAATGTTATAGTCAAAAAAAGAGTCGGGGTCGTTTTGCCCCACGTTTTGGCGCCAAGGTCTGGTTTTTATTTTTTCTGTGCTTGAATATAATGAAAAATATACTTGAGTTTTCGGTGTCGCTGATCACAAATTAATCATTTTTATAAAATGATACATTTCTATAATTACTTCCAAAATAGGTTATTTTTTTAGAGTTGAGCGGGACCGGGACCTGGTAACGGACAACTATCTAATTTTTTTTTTACTTTTCGCTAATTTTCATTAATTTTTGCATTTTTTCATGACTTTTTGGAGATATTTTTAAGATTTTTCTTGATTTAAATTCTCATCCCTATTAATAAGCACTATTTGAGCCTCAAATTTGAGCACACCGAAAGCCCTTAAAAATTCTTGTTAAGCCAACTTTTCATGTTGGTCAGAAAAGTCATTTATACCACGTTGATCAGGTCTCTGCTTCATGGTATCTGGTAGAGTCCGGTAAAAAAAATTTTCCGGGAACGGGAAAACGAAAAAGAACGGGACGGGATTCCCGAACTGGATTCCCGTGTTTTTCCCGTTCCCGTAAAAATCCCGTCAATTTTAACGGGAATCCTGCCGGAAACGGGAAAAAAATGTTTTCTAAAAAATATTGATTTTTTCTAATATTTTAATTTACTTATTTTTTAAGTAAAAATATTATATTTTAAACAATTAAAAAATTTATTTCTGTGTAAATGATTAAATATTGCTTTTATTAATGAATAAAAATTCAATAAAATTTAATTTTTGGTTCTTTTGTTTTAAAAATAAGCCGGTAACAATATTTTCGAGGTACCGGCAGAAACTGTTAATTTTCTGAGTTCTAAATTTCTAGAAAACTTTTTATGGTGCAATGATTTTCGTTAAAATGTCTATTTTTTTAATTCCAAAATATTCTTTTTGTGTTTTCAACTTATTGACAAAACCACGACTTTTTATGCTTTGAAAATGCTTTTTTGCGGCGCGCTTTTTTGTGGCATAAGGGGGGGGGGAGGGTCCGGCGGTGCCGATAGGCGCCGCCGGGAAAAAATTTGAAATTTTTAGTGAGATTTGTTACTTGTGTAAATCCATCGGTGTTTCAGTTGTAAATATTTATAATAAATTAGTTAGGTCGACCATTAAATGCTAAATGTGACAAAATTGCGAGTCCACCTCGTTTCGGCGCCAGCATGTTTTTCCACGATAACTTTTGTCTTTTGGCATCCAAATCCAACATTATTGGTATCATTCGAAAGCTTAACATGTTTAGAAGCTTTTTCTAAGCTATTGCTTTGCGATTGGACAATTACCAAAAAAGTTATACATGAAAATGTCAAAAAATTGAAATTTTTAATTTTTTTATTAATAATATTTTTTCCAGGCTTGAAAATCAGGCTCTAGTGCATTTTATGAGTCCAATAGATTTTATGAGTCCAATCAGAGTTTATGAGTCCAATTGAATTTTTTATGAGTCCAATAATTTTTTTATGAGTCCGATCAAATATTTGTGAATACATTAATTTACAATTTTATTTTACTTCGGAGATTTTTTCATTCAACAATAAAATGAATGAATAAAAAATTTCACTTTGTTTGCGCAAGCGCTAGAAGACTTTGTGTTTATAAATCATCGGATTTACTTCGTTGATCCTAATGACCCAAGAGTTCACACTCAAGGCATTGAGGCGACATGGAGAGCACTCAAAAATGGATTGCGGCACTTGCACGGAACTAACTCTGACATGTTACCCACCTATCTTTGTAAGTATATGTTCCGTCGGTTCCATGGAAATTCAAAAATTTTCCAAAATATTCTGGAAGAAATTCGATACCAATATCCACTATGATTGTGGCTTTACTTTGTGTATTGGCTATTTTAGGCTGACAATTTGAAAAAAATAAAAATTGGATTCAAAACAAATCATTGGACTAATAAAAAAATTATTGGACTCATAAATTTTCATAGGACTCATAAATATTTAATTGGACTCATATACTCTGATTGGACTCATAAAAATCAGATTGGACTCATAAAGTGCACTAGAGCCGAAAATCCTTTCCCTTTTAGTAAGGCTAATAGAGCATGTTAAGAGCTTTCGAATGATACCAAAATTGTTGGATGCCAAAGAAAAAAGCTTAAGTGGAAAAACGTGCTGGCGCCGAAACGTAAGCGGCAAAACGGATGGGTCCACAAAATTGCGGCGCGGAATTGAAGAATTGGACAGAATGCCAGAAATATCGAAGATACTTCGACATTTTGTATAAATATTTATTCCGAATTTAGTTAACGGTTTTCACCAGGGATGCAAAAAATATGCACGAAAAGTGGCCAAAATATGCACATAAATATGCAAATAAAGTCGTGAAATATGCACCAAATATGAATTAAAAAAGCTTAAAAATTAAAAAATTTCCTCATAAATTTTATCGGTTGTTTGCAATTTCAAATCAAAAATTTTCATTTTTTGCATGGAATTCGCTGTTGACTCACTCGCGCATCCATTCAAATTTTATTTTAATTTTAGGCATAATCAAAATTTTTTCCTAAAAAATATTCAAATCGGAAAATATTTGACGAAAAATGGCAAAATATGCAAAAAAAATCTGAAAATATGCACAAAAAATGGCAAAATATGCACGAAATATGCAGAAAAAGCCAAAATATGCAAATATGCACAAAAACCTCGAAATATGCAAAAATATGCAAATAAAAGTCCAGACTTTTATAAGCAAACACAAAAAAGAAAGTGTTTTCCTGCTTTTAGAGCATGGAGAAGCCAGGAAAAAATATGCATTTGCATGTTTTTTGCGAGTCTGTATCGTTTTGGCGCCGCCGTTTTGGCGCCAGCCTCAGTTTTTTTATTATAACTTTTTTTCTTGTTAACCAAATCCAGCAATCTTGGTATCAATCGAAAGCTTAATTTTTGAGTGCTCTCCATGTCGCCTCAATGCCTTGAGTGTGAACTCTTGGGTCATTAGGATCAACGAAGTAAATCCGATGATTTATAAACACAAAGTCTTCTAGCGCTTGCGCAAACAAAGTGAAATTTTTTATTCATTCATTTTATTGTTGAATGAAAAAATCTCCGAAGTAAAATAAAATTGTAAATTAATGTATTCACAAATATTTGATCGGACTCATAAAAAAATTATTGGACTCATAAAAAATTCAATTGGACTCATAAACTCTGATTGGACTCATAAAATCTATTGGACTCATAAAATGCACTAGAGCCGGATTTTCAAGCCTGGAAAAAATATTATTAATAAAAAACTTAAAAATTTCAATTTTTTGACATTTTCATGTATAACTTTTTTGGTAATTGTCCAATCGCAAAGCAATAGCTTAGAAAAAGCTTCTAAACATGTTAAGCTTTCGAATGATACCAATAATGTTGGATTTGGATGCCAAAAGACAAAAGTTATCGTGGAAAAACATGCTGGCGCCGAAACGAGGTGGACTCGCAATTTTGTCACATTTAGCATTTAATGGTCGACCTAACTAATTTATTATAAATATTTACAACTGAAACACCGATGGATTTACACAAGTAACAAATCTCACTAAAAATTTCAAATTTTTTCCCGGCGGCGCCTATCGGCACCGCCGGACCCTCCCCCCCCCTTATGCCACAAAAAAGCGCGCCGCAAAAAAGCATTTTCAAAGCATAAAAAGTCGTGGTTTTGTCAATAAGTTGAAAACACAAAAAGAATATTTTGGAATTAAAAAATAGACATTTTAACGAAAATCATTGCACCATAAAAAGTTTTCTAGAAATTTAGAACTCAGAAAATTAACAGTTTCTGCCGGTACCTCGAAAATATTGTTACCGGCTTATTTTTAAAACAAAAGAACCAAAAATTAAATTTTATTGAATTTTTATTCATTAATAAAAGCAATATTTAATCATTTACACAGAAATAAATTTTTTAATTGTTTAAAATATAATATTTTTACTTAAAAAATAAGTAAATTAAAATATTAGAAAAAATCAATATTTTTTAGAAAACATTTTTTTCCCGTTTCCGGCAGGATTCCCGTTAAAATTGACGGGATTTTTACGGGAACGGGAAAAACACGGGAATCCAGTTCGGGAATCCCGTCCCGTTCTTTTTCGTTTTCCCGTTCCCGGAAAATTTTTTTTACCGGACTCTACCAGATACCATGAAGCAGAGACCTGATCAACGTGGTATAAATGACTTTTCTGACCAACATGAAAAGTTGGCTTAACAAGAATTTTTAAGGGCTTTCGGTGTGCTCAAATTTGAGGCTCAAATAGTGCTTATTAATAGGGATGAGAATTTAAATCAAGAAAAATCTTCAAAATATCTCCAAAAAGTCATGAAAAAATGCAAAAATTAATGAAAATTAGCGAAAAGTAAAAAAAAAATTAGATAGTTGTCCGTTACCAGGTCCCGGTCCCGCTCAACTCTAAAAAAATAACCTATTTGGAAGTAATTATAGAAATGTATCATTTTATAAAAATGATTAATTTGTGATCAGCGACACCGAAAACTCAAGTATATTTTTCATTATATTCAAGCACAGAAAAAATAAAAACCAGACCTTGGCGCCAAAACGTGGGGCAAAACGACCCCGACTCTTTTTTTGACTATAACATTTTATTTATTTTTAACCCGTCGACATTTTGGCTGGTGAGATTTTCTCCTGTTTCGATTTATAAGTGTTGCTCCAGAGTCCGTATACGTTTCACTAAATCCTCCATTACATTATGCATTAAAAATAGAATACGGCTGACCTATTTTCAGGTTTTTAGGGACTCGTTGCCCAAATCCGTATTTTTTAGACCTATGCGGGTTTTACGGACTACAGTTTACGAGGTATTTATACGATTTATGTGTTATTTAAACTACCTATGTTTTATTGAAAAAATTTTGGTATTAAAAAACGAAATCCATTGTTTTTTTCCTAATACATATTTATTTGCATTTTTGTTAACAAATTTTGGGCAAAATGCCAAAATAGTTGAAAATAGTTTTTTTCAAAAAATTTATAGTTTTTTAGTTGCTAAAAATAAAAAACTATAAAATAGTTGCTAATAACTCAAAAAGTAGCTTAACAACCGCTGAAAAAACATGTTTTTCGTGCATTTCAGGCTACGAGGAGCTAAGGAAAAAAATAGTGAAAAAACTATAAATATTAGCCCTAGGCATAAGTCTCGTTAAATTTTGAATTTAAATGATAAGCACATGCTCTTATATATTGTAGAGGGCTTTTGCGAGTTTCAAATTCTGCTTCAAGAGCCTGAAGGTTTGCATCTTGGCATTCAAACTTGGCATCTGGTAACAGATTTTCCCACACGAATCAAGAATTTTATCTAGGAAATTTGTTGTATTTTTGACTACAGTCTATCAGGAGATATTTGTATAGAAAAAGTGAAAAAGAAAAATTTTTGACAAAAAAATCCTTTACCAATCTTTTTTTATTACTTACTTCAATTATAAATTTTGTATATGCTAATTGTATATTAATATTAATTCATATGTACAGTAAAATAAAAAGTACTGTCGAAACCAATCACTGTCGAAAACACCTGGTACGGTCGAATTCACAATTTTTCTGATGCTGTCGAGATCACTTATTGTCGAATTCACTCGCTGTCGAAATCACACGCAGACAGTGAAAAAAAGCAAAATAGTTTAGTGTCGAAATCACTCACTGTCGAATTCACCTGGCACGCATAACAGATAGCATACAATATTAATTTGGTTGATTTTGAGCCAAGTTATGAATTTATATGTCTTACATTTTTTGTTTTCCTACCCCTTGGCGGAAATTAAGAAACGATCCAGCACGCCTAACTTTGATGAAGTCTTTGGCCAAAGATGGGAAGAAAAAGCTGGTGAAAATGGAGAGTGAAATGACCAAAATGGAATAATTGGATAAACATTGATCAAAATGAGGCAAAAAATGAAGAAAATATTTAATTAAATATTACATATTGTAAGGCGCAATTTATCACATTCCGTTCAATCTCTTTCTCACGCCATTTATCCCCGTTTTTCCCCAACTTTATTCCATTCCATAAGTCCAACTACTTAATCGGGAGCATTTTATCGATAAGGGGTCAGTTGAGCGGCCAGTTAATCGGAGAGCGGAGCCGAGAGCAAAGCGCGGCAGTATTCAGCTGGCCAAGTGTTTATTAGTTCTTTTACTCCTTCTCGCCCATCCCCGCACGCGTATTTAGCACATGTTTCCGATTGGGAAAGTGCCAAAGTTTTGAAAATCTCAACAGCTTCATTAGCCAGATTTAAACTTTTATTAAAAGAAATGTTGAGTACTTGCATTTTTTAGTCGTTTGTCTTTTTTTTTGTTCTTTTTTCTCAGTTTTATAGTTGAGAGACACTGTATTTTTTACGTAATTATTGTGGATTTTTTTTGCGAGGTACAACAATTAACATTTTTATGGATAATTAATTGCTGGTGCCGTACAGTTGCAAATAGGATTGTGAAACAGAATGGCCGAAAAGCCGGCAATTGTCACACCGATGAGTCATTCGCTGCCACAATTGACAGGCTGAAATCGCGCAGTTCTTATAGGGTCTAAAAATGTAATTAAAAAAATAATTAAGAAATCATACAAATATGCATAATGGCATAAATTTAAAAAATGCCAAAAATTCAAACCAAAATTCATCATATTAATAAATAGACGCGCGGTTGGGCGCCGCTTCGCGGCGCCAACCACTCTTTTCTCATTTCTCTCTCAACCCTTCTTTCTCTCTCTCTTCCCTCTCTCTCTCTCTCTCTCCCTTCTCTCTATTCCTTCTCTCTCTCTCTCTCTCGGCCTCTCTCCGCCTCTCTCTACCTTCTCTCTTTCTCCCTTCTCTCTCAACCCCTCTCTCTCCCTTTAATCTTTCCTCCCCCCTCTCTTTCTCCCTTCACTCTATTCCTTCTCTCCCTTCCAGGGGTGCGATCGGCAAAACCCAAAAACCGGGCGCACGAGTTATAAAACCGGGCAAAAACCGCACAAAAATTTTCAAAAACCGGGCAAAAAACCGGGCATATTTTTTTAGCCAATATAGTAATTCAATGTAAAACAACGTAAAAACATTTAAACAACATATTTATCACTCGAGCCCGGAAATTTCAAATTTGCGGATCCCGCTGCGGGATTGGAACTCAAAATTTTTTGCGGGACGGGATCCCGCGGGATTAATCCCGCAATACCGCAAATCCCGCATTTAAAATTTGTGGGATCCCGTGCGGGATTGCGGGATTTTGGAAAATTCGAAAAAATTTCAATTAAATTCAAAAAATTTCCAAAAATCAAAAAATGCTGAAAAATAAATTTAAGGTCTGGCGAGATGCATTAAAAGGGGCTGATGGGTCGACTAAGATTTTTCGATTGGATCCGACGGTAAAAAGTTGATCGGAAATAAAATTATTAACGGTTCATAAATTTGACTATTTTTTTCTTTTCAAAACCACTTTTTTCGGTGCAATTTTTCAAAAACCGAGGAACAGGGGGTCCGGCGGTCCCTATTAGGGGAACAGTTCAACTCGCCGACGCCGACTCGCCGATGGTCGACTCGCCGACGCAACTCGCCGATGGTTGACTCGCCGACAACACGACTCGCCGACGTCGACTCGCCGATAAATTGTGCAAAAAATCGTGGAAAATTTTAATTTTTTAAAAGAAAAAAATTAATTTTTTAAAACGAAATTTTAATTTTGCCGTACTTAGATAAAAAGACAAAAATTGAAAAAATTGAATTCTCGCCAATAATACGCCTCGCCAACGCCGAATGATGTGCAAAAAAAAATTGAGGAAACATTAAAATTGTAGCCAAATGAAAGGCCAAAAACCCAAGCCAGTATAAAAATTTTGTTTGCATTCGCGTTTTTATCTCTGATCATACAGCAATTTATTTTTTTACAATGCAAAAATTACTTCATTTTGGTTTTTATTATGTTTGGCAATCCGTCTTTGACTTTTTCGATAAATTAAAAAAAATTAAATTTTCCACGATTTTTTGCACAATTTATCGTCGAGTCGACGTCGGCGAGTCGTGTTGTCGGCGAGTCAACCATCGGCGAGTTGGCGTCGGCGAGTCGACCATCGGCGAGTCGGCGTCGGCGAGTTGACATGTACCCCCCTATTAGGGATGGCATTCCGAGGTCCCAACAATTTTCGTAAGTCGGAAATTTTGCAAAAAATATACAATATAATAAAAAAATTTCTAAATATTTTAATAGGCTAAATTTTTAAATTCTTAACCAAGTAAAAGATATTTCAAAATTTTGCGATTTTGAGCAAATTTTGCAAGAAAAATAGGGATTTTTAGGGACGGCCGTGCCGATAGGCGCCGCCAGGAAAATTTCACAAATTTTGAATGAAATTTGCGATGAAAAATGAGTTAACTTTAATTAAATTTATTATTTAATTTATTTAAAAATATTTGGCATTCTGTCTTAGAAAATTTTTCAAAAAATCAATAAAATCCCGCATAATCCCGCACAAAAAAACAAATTTGCGGATCCCGCTGCGGGATTGGAACTCAAAATTCTTTGCGGGACGGGATCCCGCGGGATTAATCCCGCAAATCCCGCATTTTCCAAAAAATTCGGGATTGCGGAATGGGATCCCGCAAAATCCCGCGCGGGATCCCGTCCCGCGCCGGGCTCTATTTATCACCACTTTTCACCTGTTTGAGCAAATTTGGCATTAAAAGAAAATAATTGTGAACATTTAGGCATGGAATATTTGAATTGAATTTGATTGAAATTAGTGAGTTTAACAAAGGCATGCCAATACTGTTCCTCTTGTCCGTTTTGATGTTCTTCAGAACAGAAAAGACTGATTCACAAAAGGCATTGGAATGGAAAATTGATAGAATAGCAGAGACTAGTGATTTGAGCAGAACAAAATTGGGGTTTATGAAAATAGCCGCCCATTTTTGATCCACATTTTTCCTATTGAACCGGTCGCCCTCGAGCTCCTTCAGTGTCTGTTTCAACTCAGCGATCTCAGCAAACAAATCATTCATTTCATCAGCGGTCGTCCCACAAAAATGCCTATACGCCTTTCGAACTTTTTCTGATGTTGGTTCAGACTCGAAAATGACCCAGTCTCCGATCACTTCATCCGTGAATTTGATACTTACAAAAGTAAATTCGTTAAAATTCACCCCAAACTCATCACTCGAGATTGAAACGGCTAAATCAGAAATTGCTTCCTCAGCACTTGAAATTTGTTAATCGAAATTTTGAGTTGAAGATGATTGTTGAATGTAACTTTGGAAATGAAATCAGAAATAGATTTTTGACATTATTCTAAAATAGGGACTGAAGAGCAACGTTAAAATTTTTAATTACTTAACAATGAAAAATTAAGTTTTAGTTTGTTAATCTTGGCAAAATGTTTAATAAAAATCAAATAAATTATAGAAAAACAAGAAAATTGGAAAAATTAGGCAAACCCCTAAAAACCGGGCAAAAACCGGGCAAATTCAAAAACCGGGCAAAAACCGGGCACAGACCCCCTTTTCCAGGTAAAATCGCACCCCTGCTCCCTTCCTTCCTCTCCCATCTCTCTTTCCTCCTCCTCTCTCTCTCTCCCCTCTCTCTTTCTCCCTTCATTCTTTCCTCCCCCTCTCTTTCTTCCTTGTCTCTCAACTTCCCCCATCGCTTTCGCCTTACGGACACATGCGGACGGACATTTGCGGACAATTTTTTGAAAAAATTTAAAAAAATTCTTAAAAAATTCTGAAAAATGGAATGGAAGGATTGGCTACATCATAATGTCTCTTCTAAATTTTAGATATACAGAAAAACATTTTTAGTTTTTGAGACATGCTTAATCGAGAACAAATTTGTTTATAATTTCAAAATGAATAGGATATTTATACAAATGCTGAAGTAGCAAATTCCCTACAATATTTGACGGTATGGCTAGAGATTTGATAAATTTTTGTTGTGTTGACAGAAAGCTTTTTTTCCCAAATCGGCGGTGTTCGGTTCCATGCCAGCCAACACATTTTTTTTGAAAACCATATTTTAAAATTTTGTTTTTTCCTGAGCATTGCACTCAGTCCAATGAAATTAATTTCTTAGAAGTGTAAAAACAAGATACTGAGGCCTTAAAAACCAAAAAAAATTTTATTTAGTTTTGCTGTCGCCATTCCATGTTTTCAAAATTTCAAATAGTTTCTACCAGATCTCCAACAATTTCTTCAAATAAAATATCCCTCAAACTTTCTCTAAAAATTTTACTCAAAAAAAAAATTCGTTTGTTTTCTCTTCTATAACCCTAAAAACAACCAATTTTCCCTTTGTTGGAGGTCTGACTTTTCGAATTTCTGCTTCTCCATTCAAAATTTCAATTATCTTTTATCACTACTTTCCATTTCACCTCATTTCCGCCAAAAGTGTAAGCGGCACATGCCCTTCTTCTGGTTTTTTTTTTCAAATTTTGATGGGAAAGGAGATGAAGATGGACAAAGCAAAAATTGAGAAACAGAGGAAGAGAAGGAGGAGGAAAATAGCATTGGGGAAGGAGGAGAGACGGAAGAGAAAGAGAGGAAAAGGAAAAATTCGACGGCACAAGAAGGAGGAGGAGAAGAGAGAGAGGAACAGCAGCAAATCGATGCCCCCTTGGTGTGCATACATTTCGCCAACTTGACATCTCGCCAACTGACATCTCGCCAACTGACATTTCGCCAACTAAGCCAAAAACATTCATTTCGCCAACTCAGCCCAAAACATTCATTTCGCCAACTCAGTCAAAAACATTCATTTCGCCAACTCAGCCAAAAACATTCATTTCACCAACTGACATTTCGCCAACTGATCAAAAAAAGAATTATTAAGGAATAGTGTAAATAAGAGGAAAACGAATCTGTTCTGATATCAAATGCATCATCCTTTCTATTTTTTTATGCCACATTTTTAGAATTTGTTTTTTTTTCTATTCCGATTATATTAAGAAATGCCAACTGTTCGCGAAATTCTTGAGAGTTTGCAAAAGCCAATTAAACGGCCGAGAAATCCAACAAATGAAGACAGCGTACTGAATGCTGAGAGGACGGCCGCAGAACAACAAATGGAAGGTGTATCGACCAGCAATGATTTGAACGTCGGTGAGAGCGATGATGAAGAAAATTGTGAGCCTGTTCATTTCCAACGTGGCAAAACAATCCGAGGAGCGCTTTGTCTTTGGCACCAAGGTGTTAAAATTTTTTTTTTTTTTTGGTTTTAATTTTAATTTTTAGGCTTTCGCTTTTTGAAAATACGAAGTGATGGCAGCTGGTTCAGGTGCGAACGGCGTAATTGTCCTGCGACAGCAAAACTGGAGGATTGCATTCGCCACAACCATCAACTCCGACGATCCCATTGTCCGAAGAGATCAGCTTGCAGCTTATTCGACGTTGGGAACACGCCATTGTCCGTCCTCCCCGCTTCCCCATATCGTTTTGGAATGTGCACACCAGGGCTCAAATGGCACTTGAACGAACGAATAACGGCATGGAAGCCGCACATGGCCAATTCGCAGTATAAAAAATATTTTAAGAAAACATTTAATTTTTGGTAATTCAGCGAGAGCTCAACCACCATCCATCATTGAATGACTTCATTGCTGCGTTCACAAAGGACATCGACAAACAACTGGACATCGGACGCGCAGAACAGCTCCAGAAAAGTAGAAAACGACCGCAACGGTACATTATCAAAGAACAAAATGTGGTGCGGATCCTTGACGAGGCCGACTTTGAATCGGAAGAAGGATTGACAAATTCTTTGCACCTGCTCGGGCTCGTGATGCAAGGCTTTGCGGAGGGACTTCACGTCCGTGGAAATTCAGAGAGTGGTGAAGAAACTGAGGCCGATGAAAATTGATTTTAAACATTTTCATATTTTATTGTTTTTTTTGATATTTTATATATTTTATGAAGATTTCTTTGAAGCACTTTTAAAATAAATTTAATATCATTATATAGTTAAAATTCAATTTTCGACTAGTTGGCGAAATGTCAGATTTTGGCTGAGTTGGCGAAATGAATGTTTTTGGCTGAGTTGGCGAAATGAATGTTGGCGAGATGTCAGTTGGCAAGGTGTCAAGTTGGCGAAATGTCAGTTGGCGAAATGTCAGATTTTGGCTGAGTTGGCGAAATGAATGTTTTTAGGTTAGTTGGCGAAATGTCAAGTTGGCGAAATGTAGTCGTGCCGCTAGTTTAAAAGAGGTACTTTTTGAATTTTTTTTCACTTTTTTTTTGGTCAATTTTTTTTTGTTTATTTACACATAATTTGTTTTTTTAATAGATGGTACGCATTTTACGTTATTTAATAATTGAAAAAAAATTTAATATTCATTATTATGTGTAAAAAACATTAAAAAAAAATTATTTAAAAAAGTGCAAAAAAATTTCAAAAAGTACCTCTTTTAAACTAGCGCCGGGTTTTCTTCATTAAAATGCATTTGATCACTGATTTGTATTATGATCGATCGATCATTTCGTAATAAATTCATTCATTTCTTCTGCGGCTGATCACTGTTTTTGTTCGTTTGTCCGTCACTCATTGTCAGCAGAAGACGCCCCATTTGTGATGCTTTGTCCCGCTTTTTCTTTCACTTCTTCCGGTGGCGGAGACAATGGCCTTAATTAAGCGCAAAATTCAAATTCGGATAAAAATCAAATCCCTTTTTTAATTGCTTACCCAATGCAATTATTGGCACAAAAAAGATAAAAGAACACACGGTTACAATTGTTGTCCCAATTTCCGTCTTTCCAATGAAACGCCGCCGTCTCTCCAATAATTTTGCATCGTTTCATTATCCAATCGATGCGCCAATCATTTTCATTTGCTTTGGCCAATGTCAGCTTTTCCTTTGTCCATTCGTTCACCAATTCAAATGGCACAATTTGCATTGACGGCACACGAATAGTAAAACGAATTTGGTAGCTGACCGAAGAAATGGCATTGGCACGGAAAAATGCTAATTTGTAAGCAATTTGAAAACAAAAATAGAGGTAACAAAATCAGTGATTTGTTGAGATTACTGCCACACCTCCTTGAAACTGTTGACCCAATCGAAGTTCGCTTGTGCGTTGTAATCATAGCAATGAAATTGTTTGGGTTGACCATCTTTTCTCGGCGTGGTCAACCATTTAGACAACGCTTGGCCAGCAGAAATTGTTGAATTTTGCACATCAAAAACATCACCAATCGCCTTCGGGAACAGATCAGAACAGATCAAATGAATGGATTGAATTCAATTGATTCAGTTCAGTGAGAATTGTTGGCGAAATGAGTTAGGTCGACCATTAAATGCTAAATGTGACAAAATTGCGAGTCCACCTCGTTTCGGCGCCAGCATGTTTTTCCACGATAACTTTTGTCTTTATCCCAAATTGGCTGCACATCCATGGTGTGTGATGATGGATTCCACAACTCTAAATTGATGCCTCTTTTGTCAAAAATTTGGTGATTCAAACGAAGAAAAGCGATGACGTAGTGATCAATGTACCTAAAAATTGAATGAATGCTTTTATTGCGATATACTCTTATTTATAATTACTCAATCTGAAGGTGCTTAAAACGGATTTTGCAGGAGAACGGACGGTCGGGCAACGGAAATTCCACAGCTCTGTCATCAAACACTACAGACAGTTTTGGTCCAGATCCTTTGTCCTTGTGATGAATTTCGACCGTTCTCCAAATTGTCAATTCGCGTTTGCCATCAAAATGTTTGTCCACCAACGCATTGAAACGTGGCGAAAGCAATGCCAATTTGAGGCCGAGTTGGGCATGGTCAAATGATGGGAGAATGTCCATCAAAACGTCGTTGCAAATCCAACTGAAGGTAATAGTTTAGATGGTACCCCCCCCCTTTTTTTAAAATTTTTTTCAACTTTCAAAAAATCATAAAAACATGTTTCTAGGGGTTTTCAGGGTCGCTGATCACGAATCCCACATCCATTTCGACCGATTCCGAACCCCTGACCCGGATTCGAAGAAAATAAAAAAATTGATTTTTTAACAAAATTCACATTTATTGCTAAAAATCGATTCAAATGCACGAAAAAGAAAATAATCAATGTTCGCATGGATAAAACTCAGAGACATGCAACCAAAAATTGTAAAACGCATTTTCACGGTCTCCAAAACGCTGACGCCAAATAAATTCTGGGAAATAGGTGTCGTATGTTTCAGTCTTGTTCCCAAGCTGCTGTTTGAAATTCCTTTTCAATTTCTTCCACATCGATGGGTATGGGCAAGGCGATTGGCTGGGTTCACAAAGTTTTGTGAATGGTTCACTGTCCATTTGAGTCGCGGCGAACATTGATTATTTTCTTTTTCGTGCATTTGAATCGATTTTTAGCAATAAATGTGAATTTTGTTAAAAAATCAATTTTTTTTATTTTGTTCGAATCCGGGTCAGGGGTTCGGAATCGGTCGAAATGGATGTCGGATTCGTGATCAGCGACCCCGAAAACCCCTAGAAACATGTTTTTATGATTTTTTGAAAGTTGAAAAAAATTTTTAAAAAGGGGGGGGGGTACCATCTAAACTGTTCGGTCTGGGGTGTAGTCCACTCGGCCAAGTGGACTACACCCCAGACCGAACAAAAAGGAACTTCAAGTTCGGCTCCTCCTGGCGGCGGTTGATATTACAACCCAATTTATTAGTCCGCCACGGCAATATTGTGTTGTCGAAAAACACTCAGATTTAGAGTTGAATAAAAGGGGAGGAAGTAGGTGCGAAACATGAGAAACATGTATGGCACTGAAAAGCCGAGCCAAAATCCCCAATTGGGTGAGGCATATTAATTAATTCCTTCGTGTCTGGGTGATTTGGCTCTAACGTTAAGAGCAAAATCTTGAAGTTCCTTTTTGTTCGGTCTGGGGTGTAGTCCACTTGGCCGAGTGGACTACACCCCAGACCGAACACTTGAAGTTCCTTTTTGTTCGGTCTGGGGTGTAGTCCACTTGGCCGAGTGGACTACACCCCAGACCGAACATGTTCGGTCTGGAGTGTAGTCCACTTGGCCGAGTGGACTACACTCCAGACCGAACAAAAAGGAACTTCAAGTTCTATTCATTTTTGTGGCAATTGCTAGGATTTTTATGTGCTAAAATGCTGAAATAAGTACTAAAATAGGTGCTAAAATTCGAAAATGCAAAAATGGGTGCTAATCCTCCAGGTTTAGGTTTTTATGTGCTAAAAAGTCGCTCTAAATCAAAAATTAAAAATTGTTTAAATTGATGGGGTTTTTTTACTATCATAATTAGGGCCCCAACAAAATATGTAACTAAAATAGTGACGAAAAAGTGCCAAAATAGTAACAAAATAGTGAAAAAAGTCCAAAATAGTGACGAATAGTGACATAATTTTCAGCCAAAAATTAAGCAAAAAATTTTTCTTATTCACTGATTGCAGTTGCAAATCAAGTAAATTTACTTTCTAATAATTGCTTAGCCTTGTATAGTTACAGTAGAGATCGGAATTTTTCGATTATACGGGTAAGGGTAAGGGTTACGGGCTTGACATCTATACCAGGGATGGGCCAAATTGAAAAATAAAAAGCGAAATGCGAAATTTGCGAAACTGAAAAATGCGAAATGAAAAAAAAAGCGAAATGCGAAAAGCTAAAATATGCGAAAATGCGAAAGGCGAAATTTTTTCTACAACTTTTTAATAGTTAAGATCATAAAGCAAAAATCATTTTTTTAAATGTTATTCCAAATTTAAAAATCAAACGCTTTTTTGAGGCGCGCTTTTTCCAAAAAAACTTTTTGGGAAGAGGGGGCAGGCGGCGCCTGGAAAATTTTTGAAAATTTGATTAAAATTTGTTGACAGATTTTCACTTTAAAAATGATCAAATTTTGTGATTTTTATCATTTTTCTAATGAGAGAAATAAGAGTTTTGGGGCGCCGCTGAGAACAGTTTTTCATCAAATTACCAAATTTTGCGATTTTGGGCCATTTTCTAAGAAAAATAGGAGTTTTGGGGGCGCGGCGGTGCCGATAGGCGCCGCCGGGGGAAAAAATTGTAAATTTTGATCATTTATAAATAGGTTTTCACTGAAAATTAGCCAATTTATAGGTAAAATTTTGAAAAATTTTATGGGAATTTAATCCGATTCTTAGGGGTGTAAAAGTCGCTTTTCGCGCCAAAAAGCGAAATGCGAAAAGCGAAATGCGAAACGCCAAAAAATGCGAATAATGCGAAATGCGAAACGCCAAAAAATGCGAATAATGCGAAAGGCGAAACGCGAAACCTAGGCACATCCCTGATCTATACGGGTTACGGGCTTACGGGCTAAAAACCCGTAAACCCCTTAACCCGTAAAAACCCGTATTCAGAAATTATACGGGTCCGTATACGGGTAAGGGTTTTTTTCTTTTTGATAAAAATAGGTTTAATAAATACAAATTTTGAATATTTAAAGCTAAAAGACATTATAATAATAATTATTATAAATTTTAAGAAATAAAATTCAAAAAACACAACAATTCGCATCCGGCCGTGGCCGTTGGGCGCCTCTAGAAAAAATTTTAAAATTTTGATTGCAATTTGTTAATAGATTTTATAAAAAAACTAATTGTAAGCAAATTTTCGATTCTGGTGTTACTATCGGTCACTAGAAATCACTATTTTGGCATTTTGTCACTATTTCGACATTTTTTGGGAAATTTCTCAACAAAAACGCAATAAAAACGAAAAATACACCCCCTAAGAATCGACTTAAAAAATTTCAGAAAAATAACCTAAAAATCGACCGAAAATTTTCGAAAAATACACTCCTAACAAATGAAAAATTTTTTCCCAAAAATTTACTTTCTTGGTAAAAATTTTAATTAAAAAATTTTTTAGATAACTATTTTGGGTTTTTTTGCTCTTAAAAATCCCAGTGCTACTCATTTGCAACTGCAATCAGTGAATAAAAATTATTTTTGCTCAATTTTTGACTGAAAATTATGTCACTATTCGTCACTATTTCGCACTTTTTGACACTATTTTGTCACTATTTTGGCATTTTTACTCACTATTTTAGTTACTATCTCGACATTTTTAGTCACTAAAAGTATCATCCCTAATAATCATTTTATGATCAGATGTTGAAATTTTTCGATATTTTAAAGATAAATAGAGAATTCTTAGGGCTATCGAATCTCATTTTTGTCTTAATCAAAATATGTATTTTAGGCAAAAAACAGAACAAAATAAATAACATTCCCGTACAGTTTCAAGTTTTAATTTAAAATTGATACATAATGAATTGTTTGGCGAATTGACTGCACAAAATTTAAAAATTTAATCCATTTCACTTTAAAAATTGTATAAAAAATAACCCGTAATCCGTATCAAGAATTGTACGGGTAAGGGTAAGGGTTACGGGTTTGACATCTATACGGGTTACGGGCTTACGGGCTAAAAACCCGTAAAACCCTTAACCCGTAAAAACCCGTATCGGCCGAAAAAAATACGGGTTACGGGTTACGGGCCGTAAAAACCCGTATACGGGTCCGGCCCGTATCCGATCTCTAGTTTACAGGCTACTTTTTACACATATTTTTAGATGCCTATAAATGTATTTTAGAAATTAATGAAAATAAGTTTTAAAGGGTTTTCAAGGTCGCTGACCACGAATCCGGGCTCACATCAGCTCTACCGTTCACTATATGAGCTGTACAGAGACAAAAAATTGACAGGCTTACTGTACAAATAATACCCTCATTGGCAAGAGTCCATGAGGATATCATCCATACAACTCTCGAGTTTTATGATTCCTTTATAAAGGGTACCCGCATTGGCAAAATGCCAATGAGGATATCATTCATACGATTTTTCTAATTTCGTTTTTGTTCGATTTCGGGCCAGGGGTTTGAAATTGGCAAAAATGGACGCTGTATTCGTGATCAGCGACATTGAAAACCCCTTAAAACTTATTTTAATTAATTTCTAAAGCACATTTATAGGCATCTAAAAATATGTGTAAAAAGTAGCCTGTAACTATACAAGTACCTTGCTTAGCAAATATTTAACTTTTTAAATCAAAAATTTTGTCAAGAAAAAATTTTATGGATGAATTTTTGAGAAAATTTTACAAAAAATTTTTTAGGTCAATTATTAGGGGTGTAATTTTTTTTAACTTTTAGGTCGATTCTTAGGGGTGTATTTTTCGTTTTTATTGCATTTTTGTTGAAAAATTTTCCCAAAAATTTCGAAAAAGTGAAAAAATTGACAAAACGCCAAAATAGTGAATTTTCAATATACCCCTAAGAATCGACCCTTTACCCATGAAAATTTTGAAATGTATCTTATTTGCAAAGTATTCAATGAATAAGATTGTTTGCTTTAGCTTTTAACTTATTTACATAGAAAAAAACAGCAATTTAAAAAATTATAGCCCTAAATTTGGAACTTTTTCGCCATTATTTTCGCCCTTATTTACGACATTATTTTGGACTTTTTCGCCATTAAAAATCCGATTGGCCGACATTTGCGGCGCTGACACTTGCGGCGCAGACATTTGCGGCGCCCAGTCAAAGCGACACTTGCGGCGCAGACACTTGCGGCGAGGACATTTGCGGCGCCGACATTTGCGGCGCGACACTTGCGGCGCCGACAAATGCGGCGCCCAGTCAAAGCGACACTTGCGGCGCAGACACTTGCGGCGCCCAGTCAAAATGACATTTGCGGCGCAGAATTAAATGACCCCAAAAATATTTCAACAATTTATTTAAGTTAAAAGATTGTTATTTTAATAGTTCATTTTTTAACAATGACTAATTTAACAGTAATAGTAAAGCGCGCGTAGAATTACTTTTTTGTTAGGGGAAAGGGTGTAGCGAGAGGGGGGGGGGCTTTCCGAAACCAAAATGAAAAAAAATTTAACGAAAATTGGAAAACATTCATGAAAAATATACTGTTTTCTTAAGAAATTTCATCAAAAGTCAGCCAAAAATAAAAAAATTCGGTGCCTAACCCTACTCTTTAAAAAAATTGTAAAATTGTGGCTAAAAAGAAAGATAAGTTGCACGCCTTTTGGTGATTCTTTAAATTGTTCGCTTGTAGTCACATAACAGGAAAGTATCGTTTTCCGTTGTAACAGCTTCAGAAAACGTTTCACTTCGCCTCTCCAAGCATTTTTAAAGTATAAATGGGTACTGTAATAAAAATACTTTTATAAGGTTCATTATCGCCATTAAAAAGGAGGAAGGGCACCAACAAAACCGCCTGAGGCCTTACAGAATTAACCTAACTCGTGGGATTGCTCGCAGCGTTTTTATGTACACAAAAAAAACAAAAAGGCCTCGCTTAAAAAATATCTACGAAATGATGAAGCGATCCGTCGATTAATCATCGATTTTACAATCAGGAAAACATAAACGATTATGATATAATTAATCACATTCATAAATTGCAGTACCGCCTAGGGATGAAATGCTTTGAAGAATGGGACTGAAAGAGTGATTAAACAAATATTTTTTAATCAAAAAAATTTGTTTAAATGATTTTTGGGGTCATTTAATTCTGCGCCCCAAATGTCATTTTGACTGGGCGCCGCAAGTGTCGTCGCCGCAAGTGTCACGCCGCAAATGTCTGCGCCGCAATGATGACCATTTGCCGGGCGTTTTAGCCCCTCCCCCGAAATAAATAATAAATAGGGCCGCGATTTTTAGTGAAAAACTTTTTTTTTTTTGGCTTAATTGATTTGAAGAAAGGCGTACCAGGTGTTTTCGACATATGAATTAATATTAATATACAAATTAGCATATACAAAATTTATAATTTAATTAATAATGAATTAAATGATAATTTTTGTCAAAAGATATATCGCTTTCTCTTTTTCTATACAAATATTTCTTGAAGTACCCAAAAATCCAACAAATTTCTTAGATTAGATTGTTGATTCGTATGGGAAAATCTGCTAACAAATGCCGGGTTTGAATGCCAAGATGCAACCCTGCAGACTCTTGAAACAGAATTTGAAAATCGCAAAACCACTCTTAAATGTATAAGATAGAGTAGAGCGGGACCGGGAATTTTGGGCTGAACCGGGACCTTTTCTTTAAAATTCTCTCCCAAAATTTTTTTTCTTGCTCAATATTTTCTAAGAAAATATTGGAAAGGAATGAATACCTCATTTATGATTGCAATAAGTGAATAAAATTGTTTGCCTGTTGGCAGGGCTGGCAGAAAATGACCTTCCCATCAGTTGTTAGGTCGCTTTTCCACCAACTCTGCTGATCCATTCATTCAACCAAGCAGAGCGGGACCGGGAATTTTGGGCTTAACCGGGACCGGGACCTTTTCTGGTTGAAAACCGAGAATTTTTGGCTGGGAAAACCGGGAAAAACCCCGGGACTGGTCCCGGTCAAAACCGGGACCTCGGTACTCAGTTGTACTCTGTTGTCCGTGTTTTGGTCCCGGTCCCGCTCTACTCTAGTATAAGAGCTTGTGCTTATCATTTAAATTTTCAAAATTTAACGAGACTTATACCACATAGAACAAGCTTAGAAACAAACTTTACTGTCGAAAACTAACAGCACCAAGAAAGGAGCTCAAAAAACGCATTTTTGCATTCAAATTTTTCGATTCTGATTTAATTATCGGTCACTAGAAATCACTATTTTGGCATTATGTCACTAAAACTAAAAAAATCAATATTTTCGAAGTTTTTCATTAAATTTTTTCCAGGGTTGAATTTTTTTCTTTTTGTAAGGCTAATAAGTAGGGCTGGTAAAAATATGGATATAAAATCGCGAAATATGAACATAAAATTGCGAATTTCTAGCATTCTAAACTTTTTCTAAAATATTTATACAATTCTTACGCAATATTTCTTAAAGATATTGCCGAATGAATATTTCTTTTAGAATGTGGCAACATTTCCTTTAGAATGTGGCCACAATTTTTCTATGCAAATTATGATGGGCATAACTCTTCAGCAAATTGAGATAAAAAATAATTAAATACTCCAATCGAATGCTGCTCTTGTTCTCTACATGATGTAATAAAAAAATCGCTCAGATTCCTTCTAGGAACAATTTCTAGCATTCTAAACTTTTTCTAAAATATTTATACAATTCTTACGCAATATTTCTTAAACATATTGCCGAATGAATATTTCTTTTAGAATGTGGCAACATTTCCTTTAGAATGTGGCCACAATTTTTCTATGGAAATTATGATGGGCATAACTCTTCAGCAAATTGAGATAAAAAATAATTAAATACTCCAATCGAATGCTGCTCTTGTGCTCTACATGATGTAATAAAAAAATCGCTCAGATTCCTTCTAGGAACAATTTCTAGCATTCTAAACTTTTTCTAAAATATTTATACAATTCTTACGCAATATTTCTTAAACATATTGTCGAATGAATATTTCTTTTAGAATGTGGCAACATTTCCTTTAGAATGTGGCCACAATTTTTCTATGCAAATTCAGATGGGCATAGCTCTTCAGCAAATTGAGATAAAAAATATT
The DNA here is from genome assembly GCA_004148225.2 of Heterodera glycines. NCBI lineage: Eukaryota > Metazoa > Nematoda > Chromadorea > Rhabditida > Heteroderidae > Heterodera > Heterodera glycines. The sequence continues at coordinate 17,047,571 of CP049707.1, forward strand.
TAAATACTCCAATCGAATGCTGCTCTTGTGCTCTACATGATGCAATAAAAAAATCGCTCAGATTCCTTCTAGTAACAATTTCTAGCATTCTAAACTTTTTCTAAAATATTTATACAATTTGTTAGAGAAGGAAGTAATTATTGATTAGGTGTATGACCCCACGCCACTTCGCCATCTTCACCCTCCCATTCCCCTCATTCAGTTGTTATTGTGCCCACCAATTTTGACCTCCCAATTTATTCTCTGCATTTATTTATTATTTTATTTTCTTCGGCAAATAAACTTATTTAATTTGTTATCTTCGGACATAACAAATTTTGGCGCAGTCAGCAACTCAACGACAGCGTTTATTTTCCAAGCTTTATCTCGTGCTGATATTGCTTGTGGTGATTCATCATAAACCGATCTTTGCCATATTTTACGGCACGGTTTATCAACAATCTGTGCAACTAAACCGCATCTTTGCCATATCTTACGGCACGGTTTATCAACAATTTGTGCGACATAAACCGAATCTTTGCCGTATCTCAAGGCACGGTTTCATCTTCGACAGGAACCGATTTTTGCCAAATCTCGAGGCACGGTTATCGTCTATTTCAAGACAATTTTACGGCACATCATTTCTCCGATTTCGGCAAATTAAAGGGATTTATAAGCCATTGAACGATGGACCCGCAGCAACTTCAACAACTGCTCAACACACTTCAGCAAATGGTTGTAAATGCGGCTCCACAAAACGCTGCAACACCAAATTTGAGCAATGCCAATTTGGCAAGCTCTATTGATGCTCGGCTTTCAGCATTCCATTACAATCCGGAGGTCGGCACCACATTTGAAAGTTGGTTCAAACGGTTTGGGAAATTGATCGAGGACGACGGAAGCACACTGGCGGAGGCCTCAAAAGTGCGACTTCTCCTCGGCAAACTCGGAGAGGAGGAGTACAACAAATATCGGGACACGATCAGCCCAACCCAGCCGGACCAAGTGAATTGGAATGACACCATTTCGCACCTCAAACAGCTTTTCGCCGAGACACGATCTCTTTTCGTCCGCCGCTACGAATGCTTCAAAATTCGACAGCAACCAGGACAGGACGTGTCGTCACTTATTGCGCAGATCAACGCGTCATGTGAAAACGCAGATTTGAGCCTGACAAAGGAACAACTCAAGTGTATTATTTTGGTCATCGCGCTCAGCGATGAACATCATGATTTGCGACAAAAAGCATTGAAAATGTTGGAGGACGCTCAGAAAAATGGCACCAACATTTCGCTCAAGAAAATTGAGGAGGAATTACGGGCAATCCAAATTGTGAAGGAAAGCGCCCTGTCGCTGGTCAACCCGCCAATTGTCACCAACGCCATTAACACAAGGCCGCGGCAATGGACCGACCCAGCACAAAGACAAAGCGGCACAAATCAACGGCAACATAAAAATGCCAATTCAAGCGGAAAGCCAACGCGTGGTCAACCGACGCATCCATGCGGATCATGTGGCAAATCCGACCATTGGCGCTCCGACTGCACATTCAAGGACGCCACTTGCCTCAAGTGCAACAAAAAAGGACACATTTCAACAATTTGCCGGCAAAAGAAAGCAAAGGCACCACCGAACAGCCACCGGTCATTCCACACTGTCAAAATCGACGCAAATTGCTTAAATGTCGGACGACTCAAGGACGATGGTGGAAATTGTGCATTTTGATTAATGGAAGGCAAACGCAAATTCTGATCGCCTATGTGAGCGGCGAAGTCAGACACAATTTATTGGGATTGCCATGGATCGAAGCTTTGGAGATCATTCCCCGTCAAATTTTATACCCGACCAATAAATCGGCTAAAAATGCGACAAAAATTATCGACAATTTTTCAACATTGAAGCCGCCAAACAAATCGATCAATGATGTGTCAACACTTAAAGCGGCACTCCAAAACGATTTCCCGGAAGTTTTTGAAGAAGGACTGGGACACTGCTCAAAGGCAAAGGCGCATCTCATTTTGCGGTCTGATGCAAAGCCTGTATTTTGCCGAGCTCGCCCCATTCCAACGGCGCCATGGAAGCTGTGAATGCCGAATTGGATCGTCTTCTTCAAATTGGCGCAATTAAGCCGATTGATTTCAGTCATTGGGCCGCACCGATCTTGGCCGTAAAAAAGAAAAACGGCAAGACGAGAGTCTGCATCGACTTCTCGACCGGCTTCAACAATGCATTGGAATTGAACCGCCACCCACTGCCAAGGCCAGACGACATTTACGCCTCACTGAATGGCGCGAAATTTTTCTCAAATTTGGATTTACGCGATGCGTATTTGCAAATGGAAATGGATGAAGAATCCAAGCAATTGTGCGCCATCAACACACATCGCGGACTTTTCCAATGCCAACGCCTGCCGTTCGGAGTCAAATCGGCACCGGCAATATTTCAGCATTTGATGGACCAAATTTGTGCTGGCATCCCTGGTGTTTTCGCGTATCTTGACGATGGATTGATCGCAACGAAAACCCTGGAGCAACACATCACGGCACTTTACACTCTTTTTGGGCGCATAAAAGAGTACGGTCTCCGAATCCAACTCGACAAATGCAAATTTTTGCAGCCCGAACTTTTGTTCCTTGGGCATATTGTGTCAGCAAACGGCATTCGTCCTGACCCGTCGCGTTCAGACGCAATTCGGAAAATGCCCGCACCGATCGACAAAAGCACCCTCCGATCATTTTTAGGCGCTTTGAATTATTATGGCAGATTTGTCAAATGCATGCGTGAGTTGCGTGCACCGCTCGACCGACTCCTCCAAAAGGACGTAGCTTGGAATTGGACTTCTGAACAGCAAAATGCTTTTGAAAAAGCAAAAGAAATGATGACATCCGATTTATTGCTGACCCACTAAGACCCGGCACGCCCAATCGTCGTATCAGCAGACGCGTCCAAAGATGGAATCGGCGCCACATTAAGCCACACATTCCCCGACAAAAAGGAAAAAGTGGTCGAACACGCCGCATGTACACTGACAGCAGCGCAGCAAAATTACAGCCAAATTGAAAAAGAGGCATTGGCCATTGTGTTCGCCGTTCAGAAATTTCACCGCATGGTGTACGGCAGAAAATTTATTTTGCAAACGGACCACAAACCTTTATTGGCAATTTTTGGCTCCAAAAAGGGCATTCCGATCTATGCCGCGAGCCGCCTCCAGTGTTGGTCCATGATCTTAGCGAATTATGATTTTGAAATTCGCTACGTCAACCCAACGTCATTTGGCCAAGCCGACGTTTTGTCTCGGCTGATCGCAAATTATTCGCGTCCAGAGGAGGACATCCTGATAGCAAACATCTGTGCCGATACGGATTGCTACATTAATTCTGTTTTCTAAAACCGAATCGATCAACTCCCAGTGACAACTACCGAAATTTCTTCAGCCATGGCCAATGATCAACCACTTCAAACGGTTCTTCAATTTTTGAGAAATGGATGGCCAACCAAAGTCACCGATTCTGAAATTAGTCCATATTTGTGGTCCGTTTGCAAAATAAATTTTCTGCCGTACACCATGCGGTGAAATTTCTGAACGGCGAACACAATGGCCAATGCCTCTTTTTCAATTTGGCTGTAATTTTGCTGCGCTGCTGTCAGTGTACATGCGGCGTGTTCGACCACTTTTTCCTTTTTGTCGGGGAATGTGTGGCTTAATGTGGCGCCGATTCCATCTTTGGACGCGTCTGCTGATACGACGATTGGGCGTGCCGGGTCGTAGTGGGTCAGCAATAAATCGGATGTCATCATTTCTTTTGCTTTTTCAAAAGCATTTTGCTGTTCAGAAGTCCAATTCCAAGCTACGTCCTTTTGGAGGAGTCGGTCGAGCGGTGCACGCAACTCACGCATGCATTTGACAAATCTGCCATAATAATTCAAAGCGCCTAAAAATGATCGGAGGGTGCTTTTGTCGATCGGTGCGGGCATTTTCCGAATTGCGTCTGAACGCGACGGGTCAGGACGAATGCCGTTTGCTGACACAATATGCCCAAGGAACAAAAGTTCGGGCTGCAAAAATTTGCATTTGTCGAGTTGGATTCGGAGACCGTACTCTTTTATGCGCCCAAAAAGAGTGTAAAGTGCCGTGATGTGTTGCTCCAGGGTTTTCGTTGCGATCAATCCATCGTCAAGATACGCGAAAACACCAGGGATGCCAGCACAAATTTGGTCCATCAAATGCTGAAATATTGCCGGTGCCGATTTGACTCCGAACGGCAGGCGTTGGCATTGGAAAAGTCCGCGATGTGTGTTGATGGCGCACAATTGCTTGGATTCTTCATCCATTTCCATTTGCAAATACGCATCGCGTAAATCCAAATTTGAGAAAAATTTCGCGCCATTCAGTGAGGCGTAAATGTCGTCTGGCCTTGGCAGTGGGTGGCGGTTCAATTCCAATGCATTGTTGAGGCCGGTCGAGAAGTCGATGCAGACTCTCGTCTTGCCGTTTTTCTTTTTTACGGCCAAGATCGGTGCGGCCCAATGACTGAAATCAATCGGCTTAATTGCGCCAATTTGAAGAAGACGATCCAATTCGGCATTCACAGCTTCCATGGCGCCGTTGGAATGGGGCGAGCTCGGCAAAATACAGGCTTTGCATCAGACCGCAAAATGAGATGCGCCTTTGCCTTTGAGCAGTGTCCCAGTCCTTCTTCAAAAACTTCCGGGAAATCGTTTTGGAGTGCCGCTTTAAGTGTTGACACATCATTGATCGATTTGTTTGGCGGCTTCAATGTTGAAAAATTGTCGATCATTTTTGTCGCATTTTTAGCCGATTTATTGGTCGGGTATAAAATTTGACGGGGAATGATCTCCAAAGCTTCGATCCATGGCAATCCCAATAAATTGTGTCTGACTTCGCCGCTCACATAGGCGATCAGAATTTGCGGTGGTTTGTCGGCAAATTGGACGGTGCAGATGAATTTGCCAAGCAAGGCGAATGGCTGGTCATTGCAGTTTTTGGCATCGATGTCGGATGGAGTCAGTTCCGGTTCTCCCAACTCTCGCCATGTTTGCAATGAAATAATTGTGGCCTGAGCGCCGGTGTCGCCATTCATGGAAGTTTGCCTTCCATTAATCAAAATGCACAATTTCCACCATCGTCCTTGAGTCGTCCGACATGTAAGCAATTTGCGTCGATTTTGACAGTGTGGAATGACCGGTGGCTGTTCGGTGGTGCCTTTGCTTTCTTTTGCCGGCAAATTGTTGAAATGTGTCCTTTTTTGTTGCACTTGAGGCAAGTGGCGTCCTTGAATGTGCAGTCGGAGCGCCAATGGTCGGATTTGCCACATGATCCGCATGGATGCGTCGGTTGACCACGCGTTGGCTTTCCGCTTGAATTGGCATTTTTATGTTGCCGTTGATTTGTGCCGCTTTGTCTTTGTGCTGGGTCGGTCCATTGCCGCGGCCTTGTGTTAATGGCGTTGGTGACAATTGGCGGGTTGACCAGCGACAGGGCGCTTTCCTTCACAATTTGGATTGCCCGTAATTCCTCCTCAATTTTCTTGAGCGAAATGTTGGTGCCATTTTTCTGAGCGTCCTCCAACATTTTCAATGCTTTTTGTCGCAAATCATGATGTTCATCGCTGAGCGCGATGACCAAAATAATACACTTGAGTTGTTCCTTTGTCAGGCTCAAATCTGCGTTTTCACATGACGCGTTGATCTGCGCAATAAGTGACGACACGTCCTGTCCTGGTTGCTGTCGAATTTTGAAGCATTCGTAGCGGCGGACGAAAAGAGATCGTGTCTCGGCGAAAAGCTGTTTGAGGTGCGAAATGGTGTCATTCCAATTCACTTGGTCCGGCTGGGTTGGGCTGATCGTGTCCCGATATTTGTTGTACTCCTCCTATCCGAGTTTGCCGAGGAGAAGTCGCACTTTTGAGGCCTCCGCCAGTGTGCTTCCGTCGTCCTCGATCAATTTCCCAAACCGTTTGAACCAACTTTCAAATGTGGTGCCGACCTCCGGATTGTAATGGAATGCTGAAAGCCGAGCATCAATAGAGCTTGCCAAATTGGCATTGCTCAAATTTGGTGTTGCAGCGTTTTGTGGAGCCGCATTTACAACCATTTGCTGAAGTGTGTTGAGCAGTTGTTGAAGTTGCTGCGGGTCCATCGTTCAATGGCTTAAAATTCAGATGGGCATAACTCTTCAGCAAATTGAGATAAAAAATAATTAAATACTCCAATCGAATGCTGCTCTTGTGCTCTACATGATGTAATAAAAAAATCGCTCAGATTCCTTCTAGGAACAATTTCTAGCATTCTAAACTTTTTCTAAAATATTTATACAATTCTTACGCAATATTTCTTAAACATATTGCCGAATGAATATTTCTTTTAGAATGTGGCAACATTTCCTTTAGAATGTGGCCACAATTTTTCTATGCAAATTCAGATGGGCATAACTCTTCAGCAAATTGAATAAAAAATAATTAAATACTCCAATCGAATGCTGCTCTTGTGCTCTACATGATGTAATAAAAAAATCGCTCAGATTCCTTCTAGGAACAATTTCTAGCATTCTAAACTTTTTCTAAAATATTTATACAATTCTTACGCAATATTTCTTAAACATATTGTCGAATGAATATTTCTTTTAGAATGTGGCAACATTTCCTTTAGAATGTGGCCACAATTTTTCTATGCAAATTCAGATGGGCATAACTCTTCAGCAAATTGAATAAAAAATAATTAAATACTCCAATCGAATGCTGCTCTTGTGCTCTACATGATGTAATAAAAAAATCGCTCAGATTCCTTCTAGGAACAATTTCTAGCATTCTAAACTTTTTCTAAAATATTTATACAATTCTTACGCAATATTTCTTAAACATATTGCCGAATGAATATTTCTTTTAGAATGTGGCAACATTTCCTTTAGAATGTGGCCACAATTTTTCTATGCAAATTCAGATGGGCATAACTCTTCAGCAAATTGAGATAAAAAATAATTAAATACTCCAATCGATATTGCTCTTGTGCTCTACATGATGTAATAAAAAAATCGCTCAGATTCCTTCTAGGAACAATTTCTAGCATTCTAAACTTTTTCTAAAATATTTATACAATTCTTACGCAATATTTCTTAAACATATTGCCGAATGAATATTTCTTTTAGAATGTGGCCACAATTTTTCTATGGAAATTAAAATGATTTTAATTGTAATTTATTTTTCCACCTGCCTATTAATTTTAAATATATAATTATTTTATATTATTTATCTCTAATGCAATTAGTAGAAGAGTAATAAAAACTCAAAACTAAGTTTTATCAATTCAAACAACTGCTAATTTTTAATTTTTTATAATGCAAAAATATTCTATTTTGATTTCGAATAGAGACCGGACAGGATCGGGATCCCGCGGGATTAAATTCAGATCCTCCCGAACGATTTTTTAAATTCACCGGCATTGATCGGGATTTCATCGGGATCCCAAATCAGGATCCCTCCCGACCATTTTACCAATCCCGCGGGATCCCGCGGGATTGAAGTCACGAGAATTTTTCGAAAAATCTCGATTTTTTAAATAAAGATCTTGATTTTTAAATTATAAATTATTTTCCTTTGTTTATTTTTCTTTAAAAATCACTTAAAATTCATGGGTCTCCAAAATTTTACAAAAATTTTCAAAATTTGACGCAAAACTTGGCCATTTTGTGATTTTTATTTATCTCAATAAACAATTAACAAAAATTATTTTTTTTTAATTCCTAAAACATTATTCTAAATCTTATTAGGTAAATTTATGGCACAACGATTTTAAAAATTTTGTCAAAAAAATCTTGTCTACGTATTTTTCCTTCGGTGCCAATCGGCACCGCCAGACCCAAAACCCCACTTTTTTCTTATAAATTAGTTCATAATCATAAAATATGGACAGTTTTAGGATAAATTCTGTTATCAAATTACCTTACAAATTTTCAAAATTTTCCCGGCGGCGCCTATTGGCACAGCCGGCTTCTTCTCCATAAAGTTTTTGAAAAAATTTGCTGCAAAAAAAAATCCTAAAAATCTGATTTTTTGATTCCGATTCTCAAAATTATTAAAAATAATCATCTGAGGCGAAAATAAAAAAAAATTGATATTAATTAATTAAATTGTTAAAAGTTATTTAAAGCTATGTTGTTAAATGTACTAATTTTTGATCCTAAAATCTGATTTATGGGCATGATATTTTAATTTTGAAAAATTTTCTATAAAAACCTGATATAATTTCCATCCCTATTTTTCTCGATCGAATTGATCAATTATATGTAAATATTAGATAAGCATTTAAACAAAACCTAGCACAAAACGTAAAAAAAAATTTGAATTTTTTGCAAATCCCGATAATCCCGCGGGATCCCGAAAAATTCTTCGGGATTGATCTGGACCGGGATTCGGTCGCGATCCCGACTCGGGATCCGTCCGATCGTTTTTCCAAAAAGTTCGGGTTGATCGGGATCGGGATTCAGTCGGGATCCATCCGACCCCAGTTGTTCGGTCTCTAATTTAGAATGAAGATAAAATAGTATGAAATTTTTGCTGTTATTTGAAATTATGGTTATTAATAGGGCACCGATTTCCAGTGAAAAAACTTTTTTTTGCTCAATTGATTTGAAGAAAAGAGCTCAAAAAACACATTTTTGCGTTAAAATTTTTTCATTTGGACGCCATTTTTCATCACTAGAAATCACTATTTTGGCGTTTTGTCACTTAAAATAGTGAAAATTCACTTTTTTGGCTTTTTGTCACTATTTTTCATTATTTTGAGATTTTTTGTAAAATTTATTAATAAAAATGTCAAAAAACCAAAAAATTAGAAAAATTTTCTCAAAAATTCATTTACCAAATTTTTTTTTGAAAAATTTTTGGTTTAAAAATGTTAGTATTTGTCAATAAATCATTAAAAAAAAAGTAAATTTACTTCATTTACAACTGCAATCAGTGAATTAAAAAAAAATTTGATTAATTTTGACTGAAAATTATGTCACTATTCGTCACTTTTTTGGACTTTTTTCACTATTTTGGCACTTTTTCGTATTTTAGTTAACTATTTTGCGATTTTTCGTCACTAAAAGTCGGGGCCCTAGTTATTAATTTTTAAAAAACTTATTTTAATTCCCATAAATATAAAGAATTCTAAATATATTTTTTATTTTATTTTTCAAAATAATAATTTAATAATATAAAATTTATGGAACTGAAATTTCCCCTGAGGCTATGTCCCCTACCATTGGTGTCTGCTGTTCGCCATTCTCCTGTCCAAATTTTTGATGCTGTTTTAAATGGCATTTGTGTGATGGATGGACATCAAATTATATGCATAAGTATATTTTTACCTGAAAAAAAATTATTTAATTTTATACCAATAAGTTTTTTATTTTTTAAATATGTTTAGAATTTTTTGGCCGTGCAAAAATATATGAACAAAACATTTAATCGACTAAACTTCAATTTTCTGTAGTGATAAAATTCTGAAAATCCCTGCTAATTTGTAAGCTATCTTTTGGTCCTGATCAAAAAAGAGGGGGGGGGGGGGCTGATGGGGCTATAGCCCCACCCTCCCAAAACCCAAAAAAGTAAAAATTTTCAGTAAATAATTCTTAACAAAATAGCATTTTGACGTTTCGCCCTTATTTTCGCCCTATATCGCGATTTTTTGGGAAATTTATTAACAAAAATGAAATAAAAACGAAAAATACACCCCTAAAAATCGACAAAAAAATTTTCGTAAAAATATACTCCTAAGAATCGAACTAAAAATTAAAAAAAATATACACTCCTAAGAAGCGACCCAACAAATTTCGGAAAAATACACCCCTGAGAATCGACCCTTAAATCCTGAAAATTTCTAAATGTATTTCATTTCTAACTGTAATCAGTAATAAAATGTTTGATTTAATTTTAACTAAATATACATAGAGAAAACAGCAATTTTAATAAATTTCATCCATACATTTGAAATTTTTTCGCCCCTATTTAGGTCCCTATTTTGGATTTTTTCGCCCATAAAAATCACATCCCTACTGATCACGAATCTGACTTTTAATTTTAGCTACCACGAGAAATTTTAAAAGTTCAAAATGAAAAAAAATTAAATAGTTCGCATAAAAAATTTAACAGGGGGGTGGTAAAACCCAGAGTACCCTTGTCAAGAAACAAATAAATAAATTTTAGAGACGAATTTTTGGAAAATTTTTCATTTCTTAGGGGAATATTTTCTGAAATTTGTCAATTTTTTTATTTTTTGGGAACGATACTTAGGAGTGTATTTTTCGTTTTATTGCATTTAACTATGAAATTCTGGAAAAATGTCAAAATAGTTGCTAACCGTCCGCCCTGTTTTAGGTTTTTTTAGGTACTAATAAGTCCTTTTAAATCAAAAATTATTCGTAGAAAATGTGTTTTCATGTTTCTCTCATAAATTACTATGCGCAAAAAACAAATAGGTTAAAACCTAAAAATCCGGGCTCTAATTATTAATTATCAATATAAAAATTAAATGGAACCTAACACTCAAATCAATGAAGATATTTGCTTTAAACGAATAAAAAATAACAATTTAATAAAAATGTACTTAATTAATGATGTGTTTTTACTCTTCTAATAATTGCTTTTGATAAATTTTAAAAAGAAGTATATTTAAACAAAGTTAATTAATAGGTTGGTTGGAATGTAAATTTCAATGAAAATAGAATAATTCAATTTATTAAAATTATTTTATGGCACTTGCTAAGACAATAAAATACCCCTAAATTTTTTTAATTAAGACTATTGACAAATTGACTCAAATTTTCAAAATTTTCCCTATTTTTCTTTCGCAATTAGTTTGCCAGTACTTTGGAATTTTGCTCTGTCGATTTCACATCATGTTCTTATATTTAATTATTATTTTGATGCGCATACATATCTCTCAATTCCATTGTAACAAATTATTAATAATTACTTCAGTTCAAAATTCGTTAATTATTTCGTTTCAAATTCTTATTGGTTAATTGTTTTCTGTTTCATTCCAAATTATTTTCTCTTTATTCCGTTATTCTTTGCCCACAAATGCTCCGCCGAACATCACTTCCTTTGCGCTTTTGACGAGAAAAAAGGCGAACGGATGGTCAGCACGGAAAACGGGCGGCGGCGGCTTTTGGCCCATGGTAGCAATTGGCTTGAATTTTACAACTGTCGCGGCAGCCGCTTCACAGCCTTTTTCATCCACCTAATTATAAATTAATTAGTTCAATACAGATTAATTATTATTTTTTAGGGTTCCTCCCTGATCTCTCGGATCAGAATAAGAAGTGCTAAATTGTCATTGACCACAAGGGCGCAGCGAGGGGGGGGGGCTGACAAAGGAGGGGTTGGCAAGTGACCGTGGAATTTCAAATGAAACTTGGTTAGTGGGTAGAGTAAATCATCAATGGGTTGTTTTGTGAAACCATTTTTGCAAATGAGAATGAATGCTCCAAGTTATGACGTACCAAATTTAATAAACAAACAATCAAATAATTATTTGTAAATTAAGCAGTATCCAGTGGTATAGAGGTAATGCGTTTTTCATTGTTATTTAACTCTCAGGTTCGGATCCCCAATATTCAAATTCGTTTTTTAATTTAATTTTTTGCTTTTTATGAAAATTCACCCAACAAAAACTTTTTTTTTATAAACTTTATTTTATTTTTTTCTATTCATTTTGATACTTAAGATAACTCAATAGAAAACATTCAGGATATTTATTGCATCTTTATGTTTTAATGTAATTTTATTAAATTTTTGTTTTTTAAATAAATTATTTGATAATTCTTTGCATTTGGCGGGTTTAAGAAACGCGCAAACCCATTTTGGCGGGTTTAAGAAACGCGCAAACCCATTTGTTGAATTTTTTTCTTTTTGTAAGGCTAATAAGTAGGGCTGGTAAAAATATGGATATAAAATCGCGAAATATGAACATAAAATTGCGAATTTCTAGCATTCTAAACTTTTTCTAAAATATTTGGCGGGTTTAAGAAACGCGCAAACCCATTTTGGCGGGTTTAAGAAACGCGCAAACCCATTTTGGCGGGTTTAAGGAACGCGCAAACCCATTTTTTGGTGGACAATCCATTGGACCACCTACATGACTAAGGGAAAAGAAAAAGTTTTGGGACTTTTTGACATAAATTTTCCAATTTTTTAAAAGTTGGTTTGAGAAAATAAGAAAGAATGCATTTTTTGAAAATTCTTCTATCCTTTTCCAAAACATGATAAAAAATTGTTTTTTTTTCATGCCTCTTAGGCCCCCCACTATTTCAGGGAAAAAATATACATCATATACAATAATTTAATGTTTTTCAGTTCTTTTTAATACAATTCAGTTATTATTTAAAATATAGAAATATTAAAATATCTTTAGAATTATTTATATTGATGGGAATTAAAATAAATTTTAAAAAATTTAATAAATGTAAATTACAAATATATGAATAATTATTTCGCTTCAAAATTCTTCTTGGCTTCGTTCGGTTCTTTGCCCACAAATGTGCCGCTGAACAGCACTTCCTTTGCGCTTTTGACGAGAAAAAAGGCGAACGGATGGTCGGCACGGAAAACGGGCGGAGGGGGCGGCGGCGTTAGGCCCATCGGAGAAGTGGGCGGGAATTTTATAACGGTCGCAGCAGCCGCTTCACAGCCTTTTTCATTCACCTAATAATAAAGTTATTAATTCAATAACGGATAAAAAAATCCTATGCATTCGCCTAATTATTATTTCTTTATTTAATCCATCGACAATGTTGGTAATTGGATTATACTTCCGGGCTTTAAATTACTTTATAATTTTTAAAATTCTGCCCTTTAATGCAGAAACTGTTAAAATTTCCCAAATCGGAGAAATCTTCCTTTTTTCACTTTAATCATCCGATTCAAATTTATTCGTTGGTGCCAGTAAAAGTTCGTCCAAATTGCCATTTTATAACAAGGGATCCCAGGCCCCAATTTTCAGAAATCGGAAATCGAATTCCGAGGCTCAATTTACTTTCGCAAATTTCGCGTTTCGCAATATATTTTCCGATTTGGCCCATCTCGGAAAAGCCTCAACTATAAATTTTTTTAATTTATACAAAGCTTTAATTAACTTTAGGGAAACGAAAATTTTTTGAAAAAAAATCTTTGTTAGAGAAAAATTATTTTTCAAAAACTTGGTGCTTCAAGCTTCGAAAACTTTGGGTTTTATGGGCTTCGAACTTCATGTTTCAAAAAAAATTTGGCTTCGCTTTCGGCTTCGAGTGCCAAGCCGAGCTTCGCCCGTCCCTGGTCGGTGGTCGGGGGATAGGCCCAAAAAAGTCGGGGGCCGGGGGGCAACCCAAACAAAAAGAATTGAAGTGTTTTTGATTTGTAATTGTGCAGAGAATTAGGTAAAGAATGAAATACATTTCTTTTATCAGATAAAAACCGAGCCTTGCTAATTATTTATGATTGGCTTTTTGTCTTACTGAAATCATCGCTTTCTGAAGCACATTGCCAATGAACAGCGAACCATGGCTTATGCCCGAGAAATCGGCACTGTTCGGATCGAACGCACTTTTGAGCCCAAGCGATGGCAAAAGTTGTTCCAAATAATGCGTTGATTCAATTTTGAATTTTGGCAAAAAGACCTTAACAAAATTGTGCAAAAAATAGAAATAGGAAAATAAACCTCGGGGGCGCGGGGTGAAAATAAACCCCTAAGAATGGCATATTCATGGAATAAAGGGCAAAAAATTTATACAATTCTGCGGCATCTATTGGCACTGCCGGCCCCATAAAAAACCTTTTCTTCTCTTAAATTAGCCTAAAATCCCTAATTTGGTCATTTTTTTAGACAAAATCTGTGCACTTTATGCCAAAAGGAATTAAATCAAGGCGATACATTGACTAAAGATCCGTCCCCGCGAAAAGCCACCCCCGCCCACGGGGCTCGAACCCTAAAATAAACAAATAAACTCATAATAAGGGAGGAGGATCGAGTAAATACTTCTCACGAATCAATTAGCCAGTCAATTGATATGAAATTTTGATAAGTTGGATAATTTAATTTCTACCGCACTTTTGTTGGCCTTTTATATTAAATCAAATCAAATTCCATTTTCTCACCTCAACTCTAATCACTGGTGATTTTTTAACCATTTTGATCAGTTTTGCCTCCGTCAGTTCCCCCTACACTTTTGTGAGTCCGTCGTTTGAATTTGGCAAAATGATGGAAAGGTGCGCATTCCCTCCCACAAATTCCATCCCCAACAGTTTGAACTGAATTTTGTTTATTTTGTATAATTAGTTCAATTTTTATATAAATTTTACATTAGTTTCTTCCAGGTAAACAAATTTATTAGTTTGGCGCATCATTTCCAACTAAAAGTGAATCACTCATTTTAAATTATAAAATATGGCTTTGGTTTTGAAAAAAGCCAATTTTTGGATGTTATTAAAATTTGAAAGTTCGTTTCTTATATTTTTAATCGTATTTTTCTTATAAAATTTGGATACAACAACAACACAAGGGGAGGCATTAAAAGAGAAAATACTGGACCAGCAAAAACACACGGACAACGATGATACAGCAGATGCCGGTCAACAAGCAGCTACCAAAACGCATGGGGAGGCATTACGTGAGAAAATATTGGAGCAACAAAAGCGCACGGACGATGATGATAAAGCAGCTGTCGGTCAGCAAACAATCCCAACAGCAACAAAAACACATGGTGAGACGTTAAAAGAAAAAATATCGCAAGAGCAGAAGCACCTAGTTGACGCTAAGTCAAATTCTGCCGATGCAAAACAAGATGATGGTAGCGGTACTGATGAGAAAATCACGCATGGTCAAACGCTAATTGCCCGACTTAAACAGAGCGAGGAGCAGAAAAAAGAATGGGGGGACCCACCCCAAGATAATGATGATGATGATGGGCGAGCGCCGAAGCATGGAGAAATGCTGTGGAAACTGTTGCGATCAACGGTGCCGACTAACCAACAGCAAATGGGCGATGTCATCCACCACTAATTTGCTGATGCTGAATATACTCGTGGACAGGTACTGATGGAGCTGTTGAAAAACATTTTAGAAGAAAAAACTGACACTGCTGATGCACAGCAAAATCATCACCATCTACAGAAATCAGCCCATCTTTCTTCAACACTTCGAAGAGGTGAAGCGTTGAAGGAACTGATTAAAAAAACACAAAATGAACCTTTGCATAAATCCTCTGCAAAAACACGAGGTGACTACATAGGGTGCCTACTTTAAATATCGATTGATTTTCTCCGCTGAGCGCAGAGAGTATGAGCGGGCGTGCCCGTGCCTATTGGGTGGTTGTGTCTGCGTCTCTGACGTGTGGTGCGCGGGGCGACAATGGGGGGGGGTGATCATTTTTGTGGGTTCGGGATGGTGGTTGGTGCGCGGGACGGTGTGGGGTCGGGATTTGGGGGTGTGGGATGGGGTTTGCGCGAGATTTTGGGCTGTGGGTGTTAAATGCGCGGGAGTTTCGCCGCGCGGGATTGAACCCGAGATGGTGGTGGGTCGACGCGTTAACCAGTCGGCCACCGGTGGAATGGGCGGGGTCGCGATATTTTGCGTTAAATAGCTCGGCCGCCTCCCCGCTGGTCGCCTCCGCCATTTCGTTGGGCAGCGCGGTCCCCTCGAACACGCCGCATGTACACTGACAGCAGCGCAGCAAAATTACAGCCAAATTGAAAAAGAGGCATTGGCCATTGTGTTCGCCGTTCAGAAATTTCACCGCATGGTGTACGGCAGAAAATTTATTTTGCAAACGGACCACAAATATGGACTAATTTCAGAATCGGTGACTTTGGTTGGCCATCCATTTCTCAAAAATTGAAGAACCGTTTGAAGTGGTTGATCATTGGCCATGGCTGAAGAAATTTCGGTAGTTGTCACTGGGAGTTGATCGATTCGGTTTTCGAAAACAGAATTAATGTAGCAATCCGTATCGGCACAGATGTTTGCTATCAGGATGTCCTCCTCTGGACGCGAATAATTTGCGATCAGCCGAGACAAAACGTCGGCTTGGCCAAATGACGTTGGGTTGACGTAGCGAATTTCAAAATCATAATTCGCTAAGATCATGGACCAACGCTGGAGGCGGCTCGCGGCATAGATCGGAATGCCCTTTTTGGAGCCAAAAATTGCCAATAAAGGCTTGTGGTCCGTTTGCAAAATAAATTTTCTGCCGTACACCATGCGGTGAAATTTCTGAACGGCGAACACAATGGCCAATGCCTCTTTTTCAATTTGGCTGTAATTTTGCTGCGCTGCTGTCAGTGTACATGCGGCGTGTTCGACCACTTTTTCCTTTTTGTCGGGGAATGTGTGGCTTAAGGGGTGCGCGAGGGGATCTTTGGACGCGTCTGCTGATACGACGATTGGGCGTGCCGGGTCGTAGTGGGTCAGCAATAAATCGGATGTCATCATTTCTTTCCCGTAAAATTTGAAGTCAATCGGACAAGGGGTGCGCGAGTTTTGCTGCGCATGTGGGAGGGGGCGGGGCGTCGGGAGTGTCCTGCTCAAAATGGTGCTATAGATGAAATTCTTTTGCCGTTCAGCTTAGGGGATGGCGGATTGACGGCCCATAAAATTTGAAGTCAATCGGCCAAGGGGTGCGCGAGTTTTGCTGCGCAAGTCTCGGGGTGCGCGAGGGGGCGGGGCGTCGGGAAAGTACTGCTTGAAATGGTGCTAGAGATGAAATTCTTTCGTCGTTCAGCTTAGGGGGTGTTGCAATGACGGCCTATAAAATCCATCTGAACTTCAAAAATTCAAATGTTTACCCCCTCCCCACTGTTGTCACTTAACTGTGCACAGCGATGCGGACCCCTCCCATTCGCTAGATTCTTATCTATCACCCATCTGCAACGGCCCGTTCTCCACCAACCCATCATTTTCATTTCCATTTCTTCCGTTTATATTGATTTGCTGTCCATTTTATTTATTTGTTCTGTCCAATATTTTTATATTTGTGCATTTATTTTGCTTATCATAACTTACTAACAAATAATTAATTAATTAATTTAACAAAGAAAAGAAAAGAAAGCAAACGAAAAGCCAAGAAAAATAAATAGAAATTTAAAATTAAGAAAAGAAAAGCTGCGCAATATTTAAAAAAAAGACGAAAAGCAATGAAAAAATAAATATAAATTTTTAAAGCTAAGAAAAGAAAAAGCTGCGCAATATTAAAAAGAAAGCAAATCGATCCAATTCGGCATTCACAGCTTCCATGGCGCCGTTGGAATGGGCGAGCTCGGCAAAATACAGGCTTTGCATCAGACCGCAAAATGAGATGCGCCTTTGCCTTTGAGCAGTGTCCCAGTCCTTCTTCAAAAACTTCCGGGAAATCGTTTTGGAGTGCCGCTTTAAGTGTTGACACATCATTGATCGATTTGTTTGGCGGCTTCAATGTTGAAAAATTGTCGATAATTTTTGTCGCATTTTTAGCCGATTTATTGGTCGGGTATAAAATTTGACGGGGAATGATCTCCAAAGCTTCGATCCATGGCAATCCCAATAAATTGTGTCTGACTTCGCCGCTCACATAGGCGATCAGAATTTGCGGTGGTTTGTCGGCAAATTGGACGGTGCAGATGAATTTGCCAAGCAAGGCGAATGGCTGGTCATTGCAGTTTTTGGCATCGATGTCGGATGGAGTCAGTTCCGGTTCTTCCAACTCTCGCCATGTTTGCAATGAAATAATTGTGGCCTGAGCGCCGGTGTCGCCATTCATGGAAGTTTGCCTTCCATTAATCAAAATGCACAATTTCCACCATCGTCCTTGAGTCGTCCGACTTTAAAAAAAGTCAAATTTTCTATTTTTTTTACAGCGAAAAATTCAAATTGTCCTTTATTTTATGGCTCAACAGCTACCAACCGTTTTCGGCCAAATGCCGCCCTTTGGCCAAGTCATATTAACAATAATAAAAAATAAAATAAAAAACTAATATTTTATTATTTTAAAGGTTGCGCAATTGGTGCAACCCATCCTCGTCAACGCGTCCCACCAGCAATTGGCGGTGCTTACTTGTTTTTTTTTTTTTAATTTTTTTAAAATTTTGCTATTTGCAATTTCAGGAACCTTTTTGTGCGGATGGAACGCACAACATTCAATTCTTGATTGGATGCGTTGCTGCGTTGGGTCAACCATTGCCGTAAGTTGAATTTACAAATCGATATTTAAATTGTGCGCGAGTTTTTTTTAGCCCGATGTGCCTGATCGTCGTGTCGGTTGACCATCGCCCTGCGCAGCAGACGCCAGCTGGACCACTTGCCGTGACGAACTGTGTGCTTCGCACGGGTGACGGCCACCGCGTTGAAGCCTCGGGATGGCAGGCGCATGCGGGTACGCTGGCGGCCTTGTGTGTTGGCAGTGCCTACTGGTTCACCAACTGCTTGGCCCGTGCCAAATACCAGCGACTGGACTGCTGGTTTCGCATTGGGGTTGGAGGCCCCAATGCGCTTGTGGTGCCGCACGTGGCCCCAGAGGTAAGTTTTTTTTAAATTTTAAATTGATATTTCTTTTGCAATTTATGTTTAAGTTTCCGGCAAACGTTTCACCAATGCTGCCCGTTCAAATTGGCGCAGGGCGTGATGCGGTCCGGGTGCTGCCAAACGTGACCAATGCTGGTGATGAACAACGCGCGGACGCGGAACTGGACAACAACAACAACAATAATGTGAGGAAATGATCTTTTTATTATGATTTGTATAATTTTATTGCTTTATGATGAATAAACTTTGGTTCTCAGGACACCGTTGGTCTTGAGCCACGTCCGAGTCGTTGTGCGAGTCGTACTGCTGGTGCGCGACCAACACAAAGACGAGCGGCTGAACCGGTTCGTTTGAGGGTCCGATTCGATTTGCCCCCTGAGGTCGAAGAAATTAGGGGGGTGGAAAGACAAAAACCATATCCCGCCCGTAAAATTCGTTTGCTGCCCAATTTTGACATTTCACGCATTCATATTGAAAAATCCCTTTCCTGTCCCATATGCATGTGTCCTTTTGTGAGTGGGGAGGGGGCAATTTCTCTCCATTGTTTTCACATTTTCCATACTTCTTGTATTGTCCCATGGCTGAGAATCAGCCGTAGGTGTCCCGTTTGTAAATTTGATTTGCCTTGAATAAATTTTTTTTATGGGACGACGGTCGCAAAAGTGATGGCGGTGTGGCCACTCGAGCCAATTCGTGCGGACCCACAAAGAGGAGGTTTGTTCTTCGCTTTTCAAGCACATTACGTTGAAAAAAACAGGTGGCTGTGATTTGGAGGCGGAACACCATGCTTCGCACAGCGTGCAGTCATTGGTGCGTGTCGTTAATCCAAACGACCGTCTCTGCCTGGCGCGTGCCGTCCTTTTGGGTCTGCGGGACCGCGAGACGAGAATGGCTGGTGGCGGTGGCCGTGCAGCGTTTACTGCTTACGCGAGTCATCAGGAGCAGCATGGGCGTGACGCAGAAGAGCTGCTGACGTGTGCCGGCATTCCCCTTGACAAAGGGATGTACACGCTGTTGGACGTGGCCAAGCTACAGCGCATGCTGAACAACACGAATGGAGTTGGCCAAATCCGCCTGGCGGTGTTTGAAAAGGAGCGAGCATACCTTATTGTCTACAAGGGTCACGGGTAAATTTTTGTGTTAACTAAGGCATTTCAAATTTTGGTCTAATTAAAGTATGGCCGCCAAATTCAATTTGTGCCTGCTGCTGGAGCGCGGCCATTTCAACTACATTGGCCGCGTTGAACAACTGTTCGATGTCCAACGCTACTGCATCGACTGTGAACGGCGAGCACACCTGCGCTACCACTTCTCCGGTTGTAAGGTTGTGTGCCGCCTTTGTTTACGGTTTGGGCCCGAATATCCGTGCCAAGCACAACAGGTACTTTTCGAAATAAAATTAAATAGAAAAACGTACTAAAAAATTAAGCTTCCAAACGGCGCAAGTACTGCCCGACGTTGTGCTGCGTGCCAGTTCATCTTTCCAAACGATGACTGCTACGACTACCACCTGATCGAACATGCTCCAGCTCCAATGGATGCCCGTGGACAGCGTCAGCGTCAGCCAATCTGTCAATGGCGCCGAAATTCACCGGCATTGATCGGGATTTCATCGGGATCCCAAATCAGGATCCCTCCCGACCATTTTACCAATCCCGCGGGATCCCGCGGGATTGAAGTCACGAGAATTTTTCGAAAAATCTCGATTTTTTAAATAAAGATCTTGATTTTTAAATTATAAATTATTTTCCTTTGTTTATTTTTCTTTAAAAATCACTTAAAATTCATGGGTCTCCAAAATTTTACAAAAATTTTCAAAATTTGACGCAAAACTTGGCCATTTTGTGATTTTTATTTATCTCAATAAACAATTAACAAAAATTATTTTTTTTTAATTCCTAAAACATTATTCTAAATCTTATTAGGTAAATTTATGGCACAACGATTTTAAAAATTTTGTCAAAAAAATCTTGTCTACGTATTTTTCCTTCGGTGCCAATCGGCACCGCCAGACCCAAAACCCCACTTTTTTCTTATAAATTAGTTCATAATCATAAAATATGGACAGTTTTAGGATAAATTCTGAGGCACCGACATTCAACCAGCGCCGCTTCTACTTCCACTCATTCGACAACGACGGCAACGACCCAGTGGACCAATTTTTGGATTTTTTGACTCATCATGGGCCAAAAAAGGCCCACACGGTGTGCGTCGCGCACAACGGTGGCAAGTACGACTTCCATCTAATCCTTGAGGCACTACATCGCCGAAATATGCCACCAAAGCGCCTGTGCACAACGGGGCTCAAGATTTACTCCATGCGTCTGTCGGGACGTAACCAACGACGAGTCACCTTCAAAGACTCCATCAATTATTTCTTCTGTGAATTGGATGCGTTGGTGAAGAGCTTTGACCTGCCCCACCATCAGGCGAAGGTTAAGCCCTTCTTCCCCTACCTCTACATTCAGCGACAACATCTGCTGCAACGTCTTGAGGGTCTTCCAGCGCGGGAGTTTTACTCACCAGACACGATGAAAGCGGACAAACGGGCCAAATTTTTGCGTTGGCATGCCAACAACAACGGCAACGGGTTTCAACTGCGCGAACAACTCATCATGTATTGCGCCAACGACGTGGCCATTTTGAGGGAGTCGGTTATCCGATTTCGGCAGCTCATCGCCGACAACACGCAGGGCCTCGACCCCTTCCTCAACGCATCCACGGCTGCAGGTCTTGCGCTCGCCACGCTTCGTCGTTGTTTTCTGGCCCCAAATCGCCTGGTGCACTCACCCGAGGGCGGCTACCTGCGCGGACGTCGTGCTTCAGCTGAGTCGCAGCGCTACATACGCTTCTTCGAGATGGAGAACCCCGGAGCGCAAGTGCAATGTGCAAGCTGGTCCGTCGGGGAGGCGCACATTGAGGACACCGGCTACCGCGTGGATGGTCTTTGGCGACGCGATGCGCCTCTCCGTCCCCTGGCCATTAAATGGCTCGGCTGTTACTAAAAATTCATTTACCAAATTTTTTTTTGAAAAATTTTTGGTTTAAAAATGTTAGTATTTGTCAATAAATCATTAAAAAAAAAGTAAATTTACTTCATTTACAACTGCAATCAGTGAATTAAACGGAGCGGCGCCTATTTGAGCTGGAGCATGACTATGGTTGTGAGATCCACAAGGTGTGGGCATGCCAGTGGAGTGAACGACTACGCCACGACCCGGAGCTGAAGCGACGGTACGATACCGTGTTCGTCCCCTGCCCGTTGGACCCCCGCAACGACGCACTGAGGGGAGGCCGCACAGAGCCGTTCAAGCTCCACCACGTGTGCAGCGACAACGAAGAAATTTTGTGCATCGACATCGTGAGCCTATACCCATACGTCATGGTTGGTCATTTGAACTGTTTCCTTAATTTTTTATCGTCAATAATTCAGAAGGCAAACCGCTTCCCGGTGGGCAACCCGCGGGTTCTGACGCGCGAGGTGCTGCTCCGTCCGCCAACGGCACCGCTCCCGTGGACTGCGCCGGAAAACAACACCTTCCGGGGGCTGCTGCTTGTCCGAGTGCTGGCGCCACGCACCATCCGTGTGCCTCTGCTCGGCTACCGCACAAAGGATGAACGCTTCACCTTTCCGCTGTGTGGGTGGTGTGCCGACCGAAGACAGCAGCGACCGTGCCGTCACGGTGATGACAAGCGTTCGTGGGTGACGGCCTACACGCATGCCGAACTCAACAAGGCCCTGCAGCTCGGCTATGTGGTCACTGACCTTTTTGAGGTAGTCACTCTTTAAAATTTCTTTCACAAAATACCACGCCCTATATCGCGATTTTTTGTGGGATGGCACACTGTTCAGCTCGTACGTCAACAAAATACACCCCTAAAAATCGACAAAAAAATTTTCGTAAAAATATACTCCTAAGAATCGAACTAAAAATTAAAAAAAATATACACTCCTAAGAAGCGACCCAACAAATTTCGGAAAAATACACCCCTGAGAATCGACCCTTAAATCCTGAAAATTTCTAAATGTATTTCATTTCTAACTGTAATCAGTAATAAAATGTTTGATTTAATTTTAACTAAATATACATAGAGAAAACAGCAATTTTAATAAATTTCATCCATACATTTGAAATTTTTTCGCCCCTATTTAGGTCCCTATTTTGGATTTTTTCGCCCATAAAAATCACATCCCTACTGATCACGAATCTGACTTTTAATTTTAGCTACCACGAGAAATTTTAAAAGTTCAAAATGAAAAAAAATTAAATAGTTCGCATAAAAAATTTAACAGGGGGTGGTACCGCCTCCATCTGTATGACTACATTGAGCAGGTGTTAGCGATTGACGGAGCGGAGCTGCTCTACTGCGGTATGTTTGTTACAAAATGTTTTCTGTACACAAATATGCTTTAGACACCGACTCCATTTATTATGTCAACAAGATGGGTGGTCCCTGTGTCGCAGAGGGCGAAGCACTTGGCCAAATGAAGCGCGAACACACCGACCCACGGATCGTTGAGTTCATTGCGGGCGGCCCTAAGAACTACGGCATCCGCCACACTGCTCGGGACGGGACGGACGAACGAGGCAACCTCAAAATACGCAGCTTCCGCCTGTCGTACGCGGCGCAGCAGCTGCTCAACTTTGACGCGATGAAGGAGCTCACGCTGGCCACATACAACCTTGACGGCTCCATGTGAGTTGAACAAATAATAATTATAATAATAATAAATAGAAAAACAATTTAGCGATGATGTATTGGACAACGACGAGCTCTACGTGTACGGAGGCGGAGAGCATCGTGTCATTCGGGTCAACTTCCCGCAAATTGACCGCAACGTCTACGCCGACCTGTTCACGCACGAGGCACACAAAGACTACAGGCCCTACTACGCCAAGGGACGTGTACGCCCCGGGATGCAGACGCGCCCCTTTGGCTATGTGGAGGATGGACAGCCGAACGACGGACCACAGACGCAACGACGAAAGAGACATTTTGTTGATCATGACCCCGCCCGGCCAGGGCATTCTGGGTGGTTTTAATTGTGAATATTTATTTTTATTTTTTCAAATTTGTACAAATTGTGATCAATAAATTTATTCAACGAAAATAGTTTGGTATAAGATTAAACAAATTGGTAAATGACTGATGCAAAATATCAAGAGACTTTGCCCCAGTGACAATGACTTTCCCCGAAATATAAATTAGGCAAGTGACCCCATTCGACAATTTGCACCTAAGGGCTGGAAAAATAGTGGGGTCATATGTGCCACCCAGAGTGTTTTGGAGTCGCTCTACACTGATTCGCTGGGGGAAGGTTTGAACGCCGACAATGTTGACCACACGCAGTTGGTAGATTCCGAGTGGGATGCTCTGTGTGTGTTGGATGCGCCGCAAAACGCGTGCCGCCATTTTATTTGCGCTGCTTGGGTGGGGCACTCCGGTGAGGACCACACGCGCCGATTGGAAGACCAGTGCTGCCACAGTTTTAGTCGTTGTTGTTGCACGTATGCGCATGATGATTGCGTGGAAGCGGCTGGGGTTGTACTCAGTGTTTACGCCACGCTGCGCAATTGCCAAAAATTGCTCCCGAGATAAAGGTTGAACATTTATTTTAAAAACAACAGTACAATTGGAAATTGAACACATCTACAAAACAATGGACAAAATTTCAAGAGGGAAAAAAGTTTTGTGATCTCCGCCTCCAAATTCAACGACGCATGGCAAGTTGGGGTGGCGCAAGCGGATGCCATGTTTTATGTAATAGTGCATCCGGACCTTTAAATTTTTTGTTACCGACAAACAAAACAAATAAAAATACCGTTATGCCGAGGTAGCCTCGGTACGCGGGGGCCGAGTGGGTGTCCAGGATGGACAGGTCATTACAGCGGACCGGAAAATTGCGCACGGACGGGCGCAGGTGGGCGGTGCGCAGTTGGACGGAGCGCAAATGCTCCACAATGTCCCGGCGTTTCTCTAGGCTTTTGAAAAGCACATGCAGCTCGTGGGCGTTGCATTTGAACCGCTTGCAGAGGTGTCCACGAGCGGAACGGGGCGACGGCGTTCGGCACATGCACATTTTTTTGGAGTGCCTAAATTTAAATATACGTTTAAAACAAAAGCAACTTGTTGCGGGCGTCTCCTCACCAATTGGAGCGAGCGGCTCGCGCTTCATCTCCTCGTCAATGAGGCTGATCCAACTGGGATCATCTGCCTCCTCCTCTTGCTTTTTCGTTGGCTCTTTGTTCTCTTTGTTGGCGTCCTGTAAGTCCATTTCGGGATAAGCGTTGTTTATCCAATCGGTGGCAAGAATTAAATCCATTTAAAATCTGTGAAAAAAAACTATAAATAAAAAGAAAATTACATAAAAAAGTAAAATGGACGCCTTCCAACAATTTAAAAGGGAGGATGGACAATTTCGTCATCCATTCACAATGATTGTGTCTGGGAGCACAGGAAGTGGGAAGTCAGAGTGGATAATGCGTCTGTTGCGAAATGTGGACAAAATGATCTCTACCCCTGTTGAACGCGTTATTTATAGCTATGGTGAGTTGAACACAAATGTGATGAATCTGCAGCGCGCCGGCAAAAAATATAAATAGTTTCCAAAAAATTAAAAACAAGAAAAAATGCAGCATACAAAGCGCTATTTGTTAGTCCCCGAAGAGATTTATCAGAGTTTGGCAGCACCGCCACCATCTGACGGAACACCAATTGGGCTGGTCCGTACCCGAATTAAACAAATAAAAAATGATGCCGCCATAAATGAGGCGGAAAGGGCAGTCAAATATGAGCAGGAAGTTAAGCGTCTCAACAAGCTCACAAAGGACGAAGATGAACGTCCCGTGGGTGTTAAATTAGAAAATTTGAGTGATGTGGTTGACGCCATGCCAAAACCAGTCAACGTTACAAGGCCAATTGTTGTTTCTACGCGTCGCCATCTTAAAGTTGGGCGTGCGCGAAAAGAAAATGTTGAACAATTAGAAGATACTGATGATGATGATGATTATCAAAACCCACGGTCGTCAAGTTCAAATAAACGACAACCCACACAAACGGAAATCTTAAAATTAATTTATAAAAACGCCCAATCTCTAGGGGTGTCGGAGGAAGGGCAAGTTTTGAGAGCCGGTGGGCGTCCATTTATAACCAGCAGTGTTGATGACATTGTTAGTCACCTGTTGAACAAGGACAAGCGTGGCCAAAATAAAGAGCCAACGGCATTCAAAGAATTTGTTGAAAGGGCAAGGCAGAATCCGCTCTTGAGTAGGCATTTATTTCCCGAAGGCCAATCCGGCAAAGGAATTTATAAAAACACCCCACTTAAGTTTAAGCCATCATTATGGATTTGAAAAAGCTTCGCTTGCTCGAGTTTTTGTACAAGGACCTAAGTTCGCCTGTCGCATTCACGAGCGTTGAACCGCTGCTGAGAGAGGCGCGGAAAAGTCAACCAAAAATCAATCGAAACGATGTCCAAAATTATTTGACCAGCCAACGTACATACACACTGCATCACCAGGCGAAGCGGCGCTACCGCCGATTGCCAACATTGGCGCCCGGCTTGCATACTGAATGGCAGGCCGATTTAGCTATTTTTGACCGACTTGGTAAACAAAATCGTGGCTTCAAGTACTTATTAGTCTGTATTGATACCCTTAGTCGACAGGTGTTTGTTGAGCCCGTAAAGACCAAGACGAGCGCTAACATGATCATTGCCTTTGATCGTATATTCAAAAGATCAAAATATATCCCGTGGAAGGTGTTAACAGATCAGGGAAAGGAATTCACTGCCCGGGCAGTACAGCAGTTCTTCCGCACAAAAGACGTTGAACACTTTTGTATGCTCACTTCTCCCCAATTTCATGCCGGAATGGCAGAACGCGCGAATCGTAGCATCAAAGAGCGCCTTTACCGCTACTTCACGGAGCGCAACACGTACAAATGGATTGATGTTGTGCAAGACATTGTTTGCGCAATTAACCACTCGACAAATTCGAGCATTGGAATGTGCCCAGCAGACGTGAACTTTAAAAACGCAGAAGCATTGCGACAAAAATTACATGATGCAGCTGAAAATGTTGTACGACGCAAGCCAAAATACCGTGTGGGAGATCGCGTGCGCATTGAAAAGTACAAGCACGTGTTCCAAAAGGGTTACCTCCCACGCTTCACCAATGAACTTTTCACGGTGGCAGAGGTACACTCTGAGCGTTCGCCAGTTGTTTATCGGTTACGTGATGACAATAATGAAATTATTAGTGGTTGGTTTTACGCAAATGATTTATGCAAAACGCTAGAAGACAAACAACAAAAAATGTTTGACATTGAAAATATTTTGAAGAAAAAGAGGCAGAACGGTGTGGAATATGTACTTGTGAAATGGAAAGGGTACAGCGCTCGCTCCAATAGTTGGATTCCCGCAAATTCAATTAGCGAGAAAAATATATAAAAAGCATTATTTAATAAAATTTATTTTAAAAAAAATGCCTTCAAATTCTTTTTATGTTGTTCTTCCGTCAAACACCAATATTGAAGGAAATAGGACAAATTCTTTCCGAGTGCGTTTACCGCGCAAACTACAATTCAATTCGGAATGGGAGGTGGGTCTTGCCGTTATTGTATATCCCCACTCTTGGCCCTCGATAGGCACCGTGGAGCAACAATTTGTACAGATTGAGTGGCAGACAGGGAATACGGTACGTATCGAAGTTCCGCCATCAAATGTCACCAACCCCCATGAGCTTAGCAAAAATTTATACAGGCTACTGGGTGAGGGAAGTGATCCGTTGGCAAAAAAGGTACGATCAACACAGAATTCTTTCATGCTTACGATAAACAAGGCTCGCCGCTGGGCCAGAGAAGAATACATTAAGCGAAAGACTAAAGAAAAACGGGGCGTCCGTGACGACGAGCTGCTCCTACAGGCCATGTTGACAGATACTGGAACATTGGTTGACCTCAACAACGTGGCCCAAGGCCTTCTGTCACGCGAAAAGAGTGCTGCAACGAGTAATGTACCGTTGAGAACGTCAGCTGACGATAATGATTCGTATCAGAAAAAATTGGATGACTACTTTTCAAAATTAAGTGACAAAAATTTGACCGTTCTTGATGAATTGGGCATGACAAAATTGACCGCCGAAATCAAAAATTTGACAGAAGAGGAACGTACGATCCTCGAAGCCACAAAGCTGAATATACTCGTGGACAGGTACTGATGGAGCTGTTGAAAAACATTTTAGAAGAAAAAACTGACACTGCTGATGCACAGCAAAATCATCACCATCTACAGAAATCAGCCCATCTTTCTTCAACACTTCGAAGAGGTGAAGCGTTGAAGGAACTGATTAAAAAAACACAAAATGAACCTTTGCATAAATCCTCTGCAAAAACACGAGGTGACTACATAGGGTGCCTACTTTAAATATCGATTGATTTTCTCCGCTGAGCGCAGAGAGTATGAGCGGGCGTGCCCGTGCCTATTGGGTGGTTGTGTCTGCGTCTCTGACGTGTGGTGCGCGGGGAGGGGGTGGGGGGGGGTGTCGGGAAATGTGGGTTCGGGATGGTGGTTGGTGCGCGGGACGGTGTGGGGTCGGGATTTGGGGGTGTGGGATGGGGTTTGCGCGAGATTTTGGGCTGTGGGTGTTAAATGCGCGGGAGTTTCGCCGCGCGGGATTGAACCCGAGATGGTGGTGGGTCGACGCGTTAACCAGTCGGCCACCGACTCGCCACTACTATATTGGTTGTTTTGCGGCTGACCAAATACCAGCCGGGGCAATTGCCAAATTTCCACATTGTATGGTGGTGAATCTTGACCCCAGCACCTCGCGTGGCTCTCATTGGGTATGCATTTATTGCGCTTCTCCTTTGCGTTTGGAGTATTATGACTCATTGGGGATATGGCCACCGCCCAGTTTTCACATTGTTGACCATTTGTCACGCTACAAACAAATTGAATATAGCTCTCTTCCACTTCAGTCTCCCAACTCAAGTGCGTGTGGTCGACATGTCATTTTCTTTTTGTACTGTCGATGTGTTGGAATGACCTTTGAAAAAATTGTCAGCTTTTTACACTTTGGAAAGCTGCAACCTGATAAGCTCGTAAACAATTTTATAAAAAGCATAATTTTCAAAGAATATAAATAATAACAAAACAGCGAAAGTATCAATTAAAGATGCATGTTGATTTTGATCCTCTACAAGTGGATTGGTCCACATTCTCGTCCGAGTGTGTGCAATTTGGTGGATACAACATTTATCGGGGGTTGCCCTATCAGCGTGGAGCGGGAGTTGGCGCAGTGTTCAGAAGTCTTATGAGATATTTGCTGCCGATTGGAAAGCAAATTGGCTCCGCAATTGGACGTCAGGGAATGGAAAGCGGAAATCGAGTACTCACCAATGTGCTGGAGGGAAAAGACCTCAGAGAGTCTCTCGTTAGTGAGAGTAAGGCAGGACTAAAGAATCTTCTCGAAAAAGCAGCCAACAACATAAACACTCAGAAGGGTCAAGGTTTTGATTTTAAGCGATACAAAAAAGACTCGGCTCCAAAAATTGGAAAAATAAGGCGAAAAAATATAAATAAACTTCAATCGTCAATCGGTCCACCAATGGTTGATGAGACCAAAAATAAACGTCTGCGTGTTGACTCATTAGGAACCTATTAAAAAATGACTTGCCTACAAAAAATCAGCGACAGCAGTCCTCTAGCAATTAACAGTGGCCTAAACATTTTCTCAGTTCCACCGACCAATGTGTCCGTTGTTCGCTCATTCTTTCGTCAGGTGCTTCCACTCGCAACAATCACGCAAGAATCGCCTTACCTATTTCGGCTTTACAGTGACAATTTGTGGACTGATTTATCTCGGATATATCTTTATCTCGAACTGTCCATTGAAAAACCGGGAGCAAACGATAAATGGGTTGCGATAGAGGACGCGGATACTAGTGTCTCTGCCATTCAAGGGATTGGTCAAACATTTGTCCAGCAACTAAAAGTTACGGTTGGCAACACGGAAGTATACGATAGCGGAAACCTATACCCATTCAAGGCCTATATCACCAATGAGTTAAGCTTTCCAATAAATGCCAAGAAAAATTTTCTTGGTTCAACAGGGTATTATCACACCGTAAACCAAGATGACTCAACAGACGAGGGGTTCAAAGAGCGTTGTAAAATTTTTAAGGGTGGAAAAAATGCGCAATTCCTCTCCCGTCTCGACTTTGATTTGGGAAACCAAGAGCTTTATCTCTTAAATAATTTGGACTTGCTCTTCACAATTTACAAGGCCAAAGATGTCTTTCTTTTGCAAACATTAAAAGCAAATGATTCCACCAAATATCGTTTGACAGTTCACGATGTCAAGATTTATGCCAAAATGGTTGAGGTCCAACCCTCACTAAACATGAGCCTTTACAAAAACCTTGAAAAACAACCCGCCACATACGCAGTACGCAAGACCGAAATCAAGTCTTCATTCATCAGTGTTGGTCGATACGAATTTGAGTACAATGTATTCAGCGCAACCATTCCTCGACGTGTGACAATAGCGTTGGTTGGCAATTCAGCATTTCATGGTGACTACAAACTGAGTCCCTTCATGTTTGAACCGTTTGATTTGCGTGAAATTTCAGTACATGCTGGTGGCGTAGTTTACCCAGCTGTTCCTTATAAACTAAATTTTTTAAATGATCACTTTGTCACAGCCTTTGTTGACATGTATGAGGCACTCGGAATGGCTAACTCTGAACGTTCATTTGACATTTCAATGGCCCAGTTCAAAAAAGGGTGGACCTTTTTTGTCATCCCAATGACATCCACGCTTGACGACAGCTGTGGATTTGAGCTGTTGAGAAGCGGTACGACAAACGTACGAGCAACATTCAATTCACCAATTCCGCTTGGTGGTGTAGAGATGATTGTCTTGGGTGAATTCGACCAAATGATTATGGTTGATTATAACCGGCACATTGTTACCGATTCAAAGCTTGGATAAATTATAAATAAATAAAAATATTATTATGTAATGTTAAAATGAATAACACCAACACAACAAAACACGACATACAAATTTTGAATTCCCCAGAAGAGCCTAATGAAACTCTTTTGCATGTACTGCTTTTTTCTCATTATCTTCTTGCATTTCCTGTGTTTTTGCTTTTTTGGTTCGTTTTAATTCGGTGGCTTAAAAGTCACGGTCACCTCTCGCCCAGCGAGGCCGAGACAGTAATGGAAGAGATGAAAAATATCCCCCGACACCCACCAATATTTTTTGCAGCAAAATGATGCAAGATTAGAGAAAACTGACACTGAACTCTCTCTTCAGTATGACAAAATCGATAATGACTCATGCTGATGGAGCATTCTCAAAGCTACTCATTCTTTTTCATCATTCATTTTACAAAAATGTCTCCAAATGAATGTTCTGACCGTCCCTTTCAACAACCCGACAATGTACAACAGCCGCATCAACAACCAGATGAAGACGCCGAGTTGCGCGCACAAATTGAAGACGCGGAAGAGGATTTGCTCTTGAATTGGTGGCGTGAAGATCCGACAATTGTAAGCTTGTTTTTCAATTTAGCATTTTTAATTTCTTCACGTTTCAGATTCGTTTTCTTTTTGGACATGGACGAGCCCCTGCCATAGAAGCCGCGCTTCTTCAACGCGCCGAACGTGAGGCAGAAATTTTGCGCCAATATGCCGAGAATCAACAACAATGAGAAGGGGCCATTCAGATATCATGTCGTATGTTATTTTTCTTATTTTTTTTTTTTTTATTATGATGATAAAAAATTTTACAATGCAGAACTGCGGAGGAGAATGGAAATGGATGATAGGGGGGGGGACTAAAACTCGCGCACCCTTGACCGATTTACTTCAAATTTTACTAGCCGTCAACTCACACCCCCTTAAGCTGAACGGCGAAAGAATTTCGCCTCTAGCACAATTTTGAGCAGTACTTTCCCGACGCCCCGCCCCACTCGCGCACCCCCGAGACTTGCGCAGCAAAACTGTGGTGGTAAGAGGAAGCGATTCGATTTGCCCCCTGAGGTCGAAGAAATTAGGGGGGTGGAAAGACAAAAACCATATCCCGCCCGTAAAATTCGTTTGCTGCCCAATTTTGACATTTCACGCATTCATATTGAAAAATCCCTTTCCTGTCCCATATGCATGTGTCCTTTTGTGAGTGGGGAGGGGGCAATTTCTCTCCATTGTTTTCACATTTTCCATACTTCTTGTATTGTCCCATGGCTGAGAATCAGCCGTAGGTGTCCCGTTTGTAAATTTGATTTGCCTTGAATAAATTTTTTTTATGGGACGACGGTCGCAAAAGTGATGGCGGTGTGGCCACAGGGGGACCGCGCTGCCCAACGAAATGGCGGAGGCGACCAGCGGGGAGGCGGCCGAGCTATTTAACGCAAAATATCGCGACCCCGCCCATTCCACCGGTGGCCGACTGGTTAACGCGTCGACCCACCACCATCTCGGGTTCAATCCCGCGCGGCGAAACTCCCGCGCATTTAACACCCACAGCCCAAAATCTCGCGCAAACCCCATCCCACACCCCCAAATCCCGACCCCACACCGTCCCGCGCACCAACCACCATCCCGAACCCATGGGCGTGACGCAGAAGAGCTGCTGACGTCCCCGCGCACCACACGTCAGAGACGCAGACACAACCACCCAATAGGCACGGGCACGCCCGCTCATACTCTCTGCGCTCAGCGGAGAAAATCAATCGATATTTAAAGTAGGCACCCTATGTAGTCACGTCGTCGAACGAGAAGAAGAGGAAAGCGTCGACCGCTCAACCTGGTGAAGGCGCTGTGTCGTTTCAACGGGGGCTGCATGCCATCAGTTTTGCCCCAGATGATTCAGAGGAGACGAATAGAAAATTTGTGCTTTCTTCGTGATCTCAGGCTGCAAACAGTGCACCTGAAGAGTAACATTATGATTTCCGCCAATTCATTGTCATTTCACAGTGCAGGCAGTTTGCTTGCCTACCGTGGCTATTTGTCCTTAACGGTAGAGCAGCACTTGTACGTTCGCCATCGCGTTCGTCTTAGGTTCCCCTTCCTACCCTGCGTTGTGCAATATGGGGGAAATCACCATCAATATTATTTTCCATTAGAACTGCTTGAAATATGTTCTCGTCCAACTGACGAATCCTCCTAATCTACACACCTTCCGAAAACTGTTTTATTGTTGCTGTTGCTATTGTGAAAAATAAATGTTTGTTAACACAAGTGCCGATTTGGGGTTATTATTATTTTGGGGTGAGCACTTTTCCTCTATTCCAACTTTCTTCCCTCCTGTGCGTTATTCTGGACTATTTAGTTTGCCGCCGCCTCCTCCTCATCATCGCCGCTATCGTCATCAGTGACTTCGGCTTCAGACTCAGTTGAAGAACTCTGGGCCCCTTCTCGATGAGAGTCGATAGCTATTTTTTTAATTTTGTAATAATCATCATCATCATCATCATCTGATTACCATTGGAACAATGCGCGGCCTCCCAATCACGAACCTTTTCCTCAGAACGTTCAACCCTACACAAAAAAAATTGGTTGATCAAGTCAACGCAGTTTATTTTTGCTAATACTTTTTTAGTATGGTGTCCAAAGAGTCTTCCCCAAAATCGACCACGTCCGAGGCATTGTCGTCCACACCCATTTCTTCCTCCAGTTTGGAGTATTTTTTTTCCAGCGCATCCAGCCTATTTTTAATAGGAGGCATCTATGTTATGCCACTTTCACAATTTACCATTCGGCACGTGCTTCGCCCATTGGGCGTTTCGTTTATCGTCATGCCGAGAAAAACAATTTCTTCTTCGCCCTTTTCCTCTCCATGTCCTTTTTCCTCCGGTTTCAGATCCATTTCCTTTTCAGTTTTGCATTCACTGTTGTCCATGTTGTCACTGCTAATTTCTTGTCCTTCAATTGCTCTTTAAAGGTCCTTGATTAGTCATTAATGAAATAAACATTGCCAAAAAAAACCAATTGAAAACGGAATTATGAAATTCTTAAAATTTTATCTACGGCGATTAAATAGGTATGTGATAGGTTCATTATCGCTTATTCATTGATAACCAAAAGGAAGAACATCCAGCTCATCAGTGATAATTCCCTTCTGGCAGACGGGCAGATATCGCTTGCGCTGCTCACGTGTCACAATCTGACTCGCACGAGTCGGTTGAATTTTATCATAATGGAACACGGCTGGCTCCTCTCCTTGACGTCCATAGTTCAACACTTTCTGACGAAAATGCTCAAACTGTAGGGTCTGACTGTTTTGCACGTCAAAAGTTATTCCTCTAATTTTTTGCACATATTTGATGTCGCCCGTTCGCTCATCAACCATTTTTAGTGCATATTTTTTTGCTCCTAAGCGGAAAGAAATATGTCTATTACAAATCTATACGCCGCTATGTACCTCCACAAACGAAGTATTTTATGGAAAATCCGGTGTATTCTTCTGACATTTGGCCAAGGAATTCGCCGGTTTGAAGTGGCGCCAAATCACGCCTATGCTTCACAATGACACTGTCAGTGTCCTAAACAACGGGGTGCTAATTGTGTTACAAAACACAAGACAAACTACCGTATAAAGCAATTCTGCTCCTTCGGTGTTGTACACTTGCTGCATATAATCGAGTAACTTCAACCTTGCACGACCTTAAAATAATTGGAGCAATGCTAGTGTTGACAAAACTAACTAGTGGTCCACAGACTGAGCACGATATTGCTGGACGAATGTTCATCGATAAAATTTTTTTTGGTCCTGTACGAAACACGAATGACTTCATCGGAAAGGGGAATTATGGCATAAATTTCCTGCGTTGGAAAATTTCCATAATAAATTAAGGCGAGCATTCAAATACTACTACTACTTACGACTTTATGGTCAAGGATGAGCTTGTAAAATTCCTGAGGCTTTGTGATCACACGATTTGCGCCCAACTCATTGCGCATGCTGAATTTTCCCCTAAATTTTGGGTTACTTTTTTTTGTTATCGTTCCTAAAACATACCACAAACTGTTCAGCATTAACTTAGAAATGAATCGGAGTCCAGGATTTTTGTTAATGCGTGCCAAATCCAGCTGGACGTTGTACCTTCGCATGTATTCATCAGCAAACATTTTTCTGTCCTGGTCTGTTTCAACGCCATCCGGGAAGCCGCTTGCCTCCACCTATATGACAATTGTGAAACAAAATGAGTGCAAATTGTACGTATTGTACAAATTACCTTTAGCTTTATCATAAGGCGAACATATTCTTTGAAAATTTTGTCACTCCTAAATGTAGCTGATGGATGTTAGGCGGCAATTCATACACTCTTACCATTGCTCATAATGCCAAGCTCTCCAGAATCGGTCCACCCGGTAGCCGCACTCTAACGCACGTGCCAGCTCAATATGAGTGTAGGTTCCGGTGTAGGCTCGCTGCTCGGCTGTGTGTTCACATTGGTGTGCACGCCTTGTGCCCATATGGCGAAATTTGCTTGCACATCTGTGGCAGCAACAGAACAGTAAACGATCATCCATCTTGAGTGGCAGAATCGGTATTCGAAGCGCTCGCGGTGGAATCACACGCACACGATACAGTCCCCTGTAGAGCAAGTCATCCGGTGAATTCCTATTCCGCAACAACATAATCAGGGTGTCGTGTCCGCCACTTACCAATCAACCATTATTTCTTCAACGCTTGGGTGAATAATTTTCGGTATACCGACAGGGTAATTTGTGTCGTAGTTGACCTATAATCAATATAAAATCGATCCCTCCCTTTAATCACAAAATTTATTGTCTGTCTAATAGACACAACATACCCACGGATACAAGCTCACAATATCATAAACGCTGATTTTTTCATCGTCAGAAGCCTCTGCAAACAGCTTCAGTGGACCAGTTCGACCTGTTAGGCAAACATTAACGAGGAAAAAAAACTGGGTCCACTTCACCTCCACAGTAAGCGGCACGTGGGTCGATTGGCCCCCTTTCATTGATCAACGCAATAAAAATTGCCAAGCTTGAAGAAGCAGTTAATTTTTCTGATTTCATCATAGACTCTTCCTTCAGTTCTCCATCCTCTTTCTCCACCTTTTTCTTGGCCTTCTCTTCCTCCTCTTTCTCGACATCTTTGTTGTCCGCGCACATGGACATGATTATCCAATCGAAATCCTGGCCTTCGAAATGGCCTTTGGACTCCTGATTAAGCACAAAGTTATAAAAACAAATTTAGCGGCACACACTCAACCGACCTTGATTTGCACTTTGACGACCACCTCTTTGTCCAATTTTGCCTCCAAAATTTCTGCGAGCTTTTCGGGCTCTTTTTCGCTCAATTCGTCAAGATCAAGCGCATTTATTCCCAGGTATTTTTCGTCCACGTACGAGAACATCGTGGTGACCACACTGCTCTCCGGCTGAACACGATCGGCGATTTCGACGCGCAGGAACAGGCTTTTCATGGGCGATTTCACAATGTGATCGCAGGAAGTGCATCTCATTTCGTCATCCAACTTTTTTCGGCAGAAGAAGCCAATATTTTTCAGGGGGCAGGCCTTGAAAATTCAAAATAAAAAAAGCGCTAAAAACACAAAACTCAACCTTATAAATTTTATATTGCAAATTCACGACTTTTGCCGTGACGTGAAAAACTCCGGCGCTTTTGAAGTCCAACACTTCCTTCAGAGTTTTCGTTTTTGCTGGGGCGCCATCGCTTTTACGCTTTTGCTGGCCAGGAGTAGCAGTGGAGAGTTGGAATCGTGAGAGGCCGCTCATTTTAAGTGAGAATATGTTAAATTTGAATATAAATTTCTAAATCGTGATTAAAATGAGAAATTTATGGAAAAGACGTGGCTTAAATGAGAGTGAAATAAATTATATTCAATTTCGAGAAACGTAGATTACTAAAAATCGATAAACATTCATTTACATTAACTTTTTATAATTTTTTATATTATAATACCTTTATTAGAATGTGGGATAGGATTTATATGTGCTAAAACTTGCAGAAGCCTACAGTCGGATTTTTGTACTCTGTAATCTTTAGACAATGATTTAAATTTTAGTACGAAAAACTTTACATGTAAATCCAGCCTGCTTAATTGCCAAAGAATATTTATTAATAATAGTGGATTGAAGTCACAAAAAATCTAAAAAATTATAAACAAGACTCGAAAAAGGTCACGAAAATGCAAAAATAAAAAATCCTTTTTGTAAACAATTATAGAATCGCTTATTAAAACTATTATTTTGATTACGACTACAAAGAAAGTGCATTTCCAAATATATCTTAGTAAAACACATTTAAAAAGGGGCATGAAATTGGGAGAGGGTGGGATATCTTAAATCAATTGCCTGAAGATCTGATAAATTTGGGCGATTTTTCAATTTTATAGGGTCTTCTCAGCAATTCCGAAGATTTTTTTGCCAGATTTAAATTGCCCTTTCACCGATCGGACTTTTATCTTTCGTCATTTTCTTTGCTGAAATTCAAATTTTGCCTTGAAAGTGAAAAAATTACGAAAAACAATAAATGGACAAAAAAAAGTGATAAAAATCCCAAAATCAAATAAAATGTTTGTTATAAGAAACAATGTGTAGAAAAAACGTCAAAATAACATTTTGATACCAAAATATGCACATTTAAACCCCGATTTAAAAAAGTCAAACTTTTTTCATATGGTCAAAGGCTTATTAATAACTTTTTCACCTTTACAATGCTTATTATTATTATTTTGAACGTATTATATGCTAATGTTTTTTTTTTCAAAAATGGTCTACATAATTTTGAAGCATTACAAAAAAAAGGTCGTCGGTTCCGATACAGTTCCAAAGAATTTGGTGGATTTTAGCCTGGTTTATGGTTTTTTTCCTTTAAAACGATCAATTTTGCGGGTTTTTAGCATAAATTTAACAATAATTATTTTATAGTTTGGCAGGCGGTGCCGGTGCGGTTACAAAGAATTTGGTAGATTTTAGCCTGGTTTATGAAAAGTTTTTTTTCGCTAAAATGATCAATTTTGCGGGTTTTTAGCATAAACATAAAAATAATCAGTTTGGCCGGCGGTGCAGATAAACGCCACTCCAAATTCAATATTGTTGGTATCATTCGAAAGCTCTTAACATTCTCTATTAGCATTACAAAAAAAACGAAAAGCTTTTAAAGACTTGAAAAAAATTTTATTAAGAAAAAACTTAAAATTTCGACTTTTTCGCAATTTTCATGTAAAATTTTTTTAGTAGTTGCCTAATCGTGAAGCATTAACTTAGAAAAAGCTTTTAAACACAATAAGCTTTCGAATGATACCAACAATGATAGATTTGGATGACAAATAAAAAAGTTATAGTGGAAAAACATGCTAACCATGCAATTTGAT
Organism: Heterodera glycines; assembly: GCA_004148225.2. Classification (NCBI taxonomy): domain Eukaryota; kingdom Metazoa; phylum Nematoda; class Chromadorea; order Rhabditida; family Heteroderidae; genus Heterodera; species Heterodera glycines. Next base: position 17,085,467 of record CP049707.1, read on the forward strand.
AAAGTCCAATTCTCGAGTTAAAATGCGCATTTATCTACTCAAAAATTTTTAAAACGAAGATTAAAGATGCCGTACGGTGAGTAAAAGATCCAAATGAAATAATCAGTTAAATAAGAGGTCGAACACTTTTTATTGGCAGCAAACGCCGGCTTCTCTTTGTATTTAACTTCGGCGACTGAATGGGTCGCCGTGCTTTATAATGAATGAACAGGCAAAATTAACGAACAAATTAGGGACTACTATTTGCCTTCGGCTGAAATAATTATCGAAATTTATCAGCAAGGACGATTATTTGTCGAAAATAACGAAAAGCATTAAAGCATGGATGAATTTATGTCATATTAAAAATCACAGTATAATGCATACGCAAATTAACGAACAAATTCGGAGCTAGTAATTTGCATCGGATGGCATTAATTGAAACCGATTTTTTTCAGCCAGGACGATTATTTGTAGTAAAATGAAAAGCATTAAAGTACGAATGAATATTTGTCATAGCAAAAAATTACAGTTCGGGCACTAGTATTTGCCTTCGGCTGAAATTATTATAAATTGAAATTTATTAGCAAGGACGATCATTTGTTGCAAATGAAAAGAGCATTAAAGCACGAATGCATATTGTCATAGCAAAAATGTACAGTCTGCTAAAGTATGATTAAGACAAATGAAAATATTGGGAAATTGGAGCACAGTAATTTGGAACTTGTGTAGTTTAGGTCGAATTTTTAATGATTTTATTGTTCAAAATTGCTTTAATGATCAATGAATGATTTAAATTGTATTCCTAATAATCTCGCCAGTGTTATTACTAGAGACAATAAATCTGAAATTTGGCTCAAAGATTTAACTGTTGCATGTCATCAGTTTTGTGAATGTGGCAAGCAAATGAGCTAAATGTTTAAAAAAGTGTCAAAAATCATTTTGGTATGTAACCCAGGGAAAAACAGGAAAATGACGAACTAAACCACACAAGCACCGTATTTTAACCAGATCACTTATTTTTGTTTCCCTGGGAGCATTTATTTTTTGTTTCCGTGGGAGCATAAAATGTGCCGTCGTAATTCGCTCTAAAAAAGAATCACTGTTAAAATTGTAACCCTTTTTTTACATACAATACGGTCAAAACCGACAGCTTCACAGATGTGGCAAATGAATGTCGGCCCGTTCCCGTGCAACGTTTTGAAGTGTTTCTGCAATTTCGGGTGAATTATTTTCATAATTCCCGGAGGTGTTTAGGCATGCCCGCCCCCTTTCCAAAAATCCAAATTCTGGTATCAAATTTTTTATTTGAAAATATTCGCAAAATTGGACCCGTTTAAGTACCGTTAAGTTCCCTGCCCAGTTGAATTTCTTTTGACAAGCCCTGCATCGAAAATATTTGGTGCCTGCAAATCTTATAAAATATATTTTTTAGGTTATAACTTCTTTCATAATCGACCGAACATGCCTGTAAACTAAAAAATTTCAAAATCAGGATTTGGCCTACAAAAAAATCAGGACAAAAAAAAGACCAAGTTTTGCGAGTTTGAGTTAATTTTTATGAGAAAATAAGTTCGGGTGGTCCCGGCGGTACCGAAAGGCTATGCTGGCCGGGAGAAATTGGAAAATTTGATCGTTTTTAAACATATATTTTGAAAATTCAATTTATTAGTCAGTTTTGCGCTTTGAAACTCATTTTAAAAATAAAAACTATCATTATCCCTTTAAAATCGTCAAAAGAATGCTAACAGCAGAGTCGGATCCCGCTCATGGGTTCTCAATTTGTCCGCCAAATTTCAAATATTCAATTAACTTTCAAAAAAACTACGACCAAAAAAACACAAAAATTTAATTCGATTGATATGAAAGAAATTATACCTAAAATGGTCTGAGGCTCAATAGGTCGAGCTTCCTGAAACATACCCTCAGTTGCTCGGACTTCAGTGGATGTCGATGGCATTGAAAAGGATGTTGATGCCATTTCAGCCGACGTAGACATTGACGAATGAACATCGACAAAAAAAAACAATTACATTGATAAAAACAAATTTAAGTCCCTGCCCCACCCTCTTTCTATCCTACTTTGTGCAGGTTTTGCCTCGGCAGCAGCAGCAGGTTGGCGAGCTTCATGCTTACGATAAACAAGGCTCGCGCTGGGCCAGAGAAGAATACATTAAGCGAAAGACTAAAGAAAAACGGGCGTCCGTGACGAAGAGCTGCTCCTACAGGCCATGTTGACAGATACTGGAACATTGGTTGACCTCAAAACGTGGCCCAAGGCCTTCTGTCACGCGAAAAGAGTGCTGCAACGAGTAATGTACCGTTGAGAACGTCAGCTGACGATAATGATTCGTATCAGAAAAAATTGGATGACTACTTTTCAAAATTAAGTGACAAACAGCAGCAGGCTGGCGAGGAATTGGGCATGACAGAAAAATTGGCTGAAGTTGTTCCAAGGCATAACGCACATGAAGTGAGAGCCGATCATCGACTATTTGCTCAACCAGCGGCCGCTTTATTAAATACATTTAAAACTCCCATCCCCCATTTTTAAGTTACAATGTTTTGAGTAAGATAAAGGTTTACGCGGGTTTGAACAAAATTGTCGACATATGGACGCTTAAATTTTTCAGATTTTAAAATATAAAAAAATCTTTTTACAATATTGGCCAAAATGAGCGGTATAATGCGAGGGTCAAAGGGGGCCATGGGGAAGGGACGAAATTCGAAAGGTTGCATTTTGGTGAATATTGTAAAAAGTTTCTGAAGAGTTTCGCGGTATTAAATACGCCTTTGTGAGCCAGGTGGCTGCCCTTTAAAGTTGTAAATTCGCCATTCCGTAAAACTCCGGACCGGCCCGCCCGTTTTCAAAACAAGTACATAAAATTTTAGCCGTCCCCGCGCGACGACGGATACGCGAAGGAACATTAAAAAAAAAGTCGCCAGATTTAACCTGGCAAACGGAATCAACCAAATAGCATAAATAAAACCAAATTTAGAAAACAAAAGAGGCAAGCAACATTCGATCTTTAATCGCTTAAAAATAATTTTGAAATGAAAAGTGAAATGGTTAATAAAATTTAAAATTTTAAAAGGCGATTAGAATGTCCAAATTTAAAACGAAATTTGGAGTAAATTAATTAATAAAATTTAATCGTGCGATCTTTGGTTTCAATGCTTATTTAAAAGAAACGAAATTTGAAGTAAATTAATTAATAAAATTTAATCGTGTGATCTTTGGTTTCAATGCCTATTTAAAGGCGCTACGACAATTGCGGACCGGCAATTGCGGACGACAATTGCGGACGACAATTGCGGACCGTACTTTTGCGGACGACAATTGCGGACGACAATTGCGGACCGTACTTTTGCGGACGACAATTGCGGACGACAATTGCGGACCGTACAATTGCGGACGACAATTGCGGACGACAATTGCGGACCGTACAATTGCGGACGACAATTGCGGACCGTACAATTGCGGACGACAATTGCGGACCGTACAATTGCGGACGACAATTGCGGACGACAATTGCGGACCGTACTTTTGCGGACCATACTTTTGCCAAAAAATTAACTGGAAGGGTGGGCCTCGTCAGTACGATCCCTTCCGTATTACAAATTTGAAATCCTAAGTGTGTTTCGGCCCTTCCGTAGACACACCAAATAAGAAAGCTCACAGCAATAAATTAATAAATAACAAATAGAAAGCACAATTAAGGAGAAAAAAGCAAAGCATAGGATGATAAAGCTATAATATGTTAGTGATGTGAAAATCAAATCTGAATTTCTATTAATATTCGATGATTTAGTCCAAAAATGATTAATTGTTTGAAATAATTGAAGAAAATTTGTTTGAAAATTTTCATTAATTTAATTTATTATAAAAAACCAAATAATTTTGTATTATTTTCACTTGATATAAATTAAAATTTGAATTTTTTTTTAAATTTTTAAAATTTTTTTGAATTTTTAAAAATTCCCGGTTGGTCCCGGTTCCCGGTCCCGGACAAAAACCGAGGTCCCGGTCCCGGTCCCGGCTTCTCAGGTCCCGGCAAGTCCCGGTCCCGGTTTTGCCCAAAATTCCCGGTCCCGCTCTACTCTTATGCTTGAGCACTTTTTTGTGCTGCATCATCCATTTTTGATACTTCAAAGTGAATAATTGCCTCCAAGGGGTCAGAAGCCACGGAAATGATTGCTTTATGTGCTGACAGAAGCTGAAAGCAAATTTTAAAATTTAGATTTAACTAAAAATATTAAATAATGATTTCAAAAATTGAAATCCCGGACTCGGTTTTGCCAGTCCCGGTCCCGGCGGGACTAAACTGGTAAGAATGGGGGTCTGGGTGAGAAAAGAGAAGGGAATTGGTGGAGAAGGAGAAATTTTTGAAAAAAATTAAATAATTTGTTTCATTTTAAGCATTTATTCATATACATATCAGGGGTGGGACAACTCTCGCCTCTCGTCTCTCGCCTCTCGCCAACTCTCGCCATTTTTGGTACTCTCGCCTCTCGTCTCTCGCCTCTCGTTTTTTGGGACGAGAGGCGAGAGTTGAAAATACACCCCTAAAGATTGAACTTTTGAGCAGCCAGAAAAATTTTCAAATTTACGCGAAAAAAAAATCTTAAATCTCTTTCTTTCCTTCCTTAATGTTTTCTCTATTTTTGGATAGCTCCAATTCAAATATGGTCTGCTGGCTAAACCTTCTGCCTTTCATTATTTTTCTCTTGGGTTCAATTCCCCAACGGTACAGAATTTTTTTAATAATTTCTTTAAATTATTTTCGGTCGATACGAATTTGAGTACAATGTATTCAGCGCAACCATTCCTCGACGTGTGACAATAGCGTTGGTTGGCAATTCAGCATTTCATGAACTTTGATCATTTTTTGACAAGTTCTGTTAATATATTACACTCAAAATTTTAGAATTTTTCCGGCGGCACCTATCGGCGGTGCCGATTCGGCACCGCCGGACCCCGCACCCAATGTTCCAAAAAATTTTTTTTTGGAAAAACAGCGCCAAAAAAAAGCGACTTAAAAACAAAAAATTTAAAAAACAAGTTTTGGTCATTTTTTGAATAAAATCTGTTAACAAATCCGAAGACAATTTTCAAAATTTTTTCGGCGGCGCCTACCGGCACCGCCCGACCCCAACTGTCCCCGAAGTTTTAAAAAACGCACCGCAAAAAAAAGGTGGAAAAAATGGACAAATAATAAAGTTTGTTTCTAAAATAAATATATTTCATGAAAATATTTTTTAATTTTCATGAAAAAATTTTAAAGATTTTTGTTTGGATTTTTCATGACTTGGACTCGGTTTAAAAACTAGGACTCTGACCCGGCTTTCTGTACCCGGCAATACCCTGACCCGGTATTTGCCCAAATACCCAGGCCCGTACCCCTAATTTAATATACGATTTTGAAGTTTTTTAAATTAAAAATAAGGCTACAGAAAAAATTGAAAAACTCTCGCCTCTCGTCCTCTCGCCTCTCGCCAACTCTCGTGTTTTTGGGGACTCTCGCCTCTCGCCAAACTCTCGCTCTCGTCTTTTTGGGGACTCTCGCCTCTCGCCAAACTCTCGCTCTCGTCTTTTCTGAGACAAGTCACACCCCTGATACATATGTGCTGTAGTGACTAAGCCTTCTGCCTTTCATCATTTTTCGCTTGGGTTAATTCCCCAACGGAACAGAAACTTTTTCATATTTTCTTTACATTATTTCAATTGAAATTTAATTAATAAAAAATATTTCCAACTTAAGCCTGAAACTGCAAATTTAACCAAATATTTGGTCATTTTTTGACAAATTGTGTTAACAAATCTCACTCAAAAGAATTGGTGGCGTGAAGATCCGACAATTGTAAGCTTGTTTTTCAATTTAGCATTTTTAATTTCTTCACGTTTCAGATTCGTTTTCACACGAATCTTTTGGAATTTTAAATAATAGACAGTTTTACCAAAATTGTTGAATTTATTAAGAAAAATTCCAAAAAATTTAAAATACTCTATACATTTACTTATAGAAATATTTTAAACTTTTTAATTTATTATTAATCTATGAATTTAGATTAAAAATTTTTGTATTTTTAAATTTCTTTCAAAAAATTTTTGAGCGGAAAACGAATTTCAAAAAGTGCCTGGCCAAGCGCATCGCGCCGATTCTTAGCGGAGCATTCCGTGCCGTTTCGACGGCACTGCGCGTCGGCCCAACGGATTGCATAATGAAGGCCTTTTGTTTTCAATTGGTCACGCGACAAAATTTCAGTGAGAAATTCGTTGTCAATTTGTAAAAAGTTTTCTGAGAGGAACAAATCATGCGCATTTTCATCAATGTATTGTAAACAACATTGAGCAAAATCCTAAAATTAGAGAATGTACAAACCGAAATCGAAAAACCGTAGAAAAAGCGCCGTGAAATATTTTCAATAAACTAAATTAAAATATTAGTTTATTTTATTGTCTTATGGTTATTTCTTAATTAGGATAGCATTTTAGGCAAATTCCTAAAAATTTTTACGCACTTAATATATTTAGAAAAAGCACAAATCGAATTTAAGTCTTGGTTTGAAGCCTCTAGATGTTTTCTTTTTTTTCTTCGTTGGTCTTTTGTGCTTAAGCCACTTCGCTAAGAAATAAAAAATTTTATTTGCTTATATATTTTTTTACATACACTGTGTTAATTTAAAATAAAGACACCCTGTTTTTTGGGAGTTTGACCACTTCCCATGAACCGATCGAGCTGAATTTTTAACTGTACGTAGCAATTCTGAAAATATTAAGATTCTAACAATAAGAATACGAAAGGATGTCGGAAAAAAGTTTTACGATTTTTTTTCAAAAATGGGGTGTTGCATTAGAATAGGGACACTTTGGAAAACTAAGAAAAATCTCAACAACTACTAAAAAGAAACTGATAAAACAAGCTAAATAAGAAAGAACAAATCTTTTTTCACATTTCTGTTTATTTTGCGTACAGAAATATGTCTTTTGGGGAGAGTTATGTTGAATTTTCTAAGTTTTCAGGAGAAATTAAGGGCCAAAAGGCTTAAATCGCCTCTAACATTTGCCCAACCGAATCAAACTAACAGCAATCAGCACTAAGATAACGTACAGACATCCTTTAAGCATCATGGCCTTTGAATGATTGCTCTACGTCGCGTCTCCGCGAAGGCGCGTCTTGCTGAAAATGGATGTCTCAAAAATGAGGAAAAATGCCTTGAATTGAGTCATTTTTTGGATAGTCGGTATTTAACAAGGCATCCCTCAGCGAATACTCGCCATAGAGCAATCATTCAAAGGCCATTTTGTAGAGAATTTTGTTCGTTTTTATCAAGTGTCTCTATTTTAAATTAACACCCCATTTTTGAAAAAAAATCGTAAAACTTTTTTCCGTCGTCATTTCGCCTTCTCCTTTTTAGAATCTTAATATTTTCAGAATTGCTACGTACAGTTAAAAATTCAGCTCGATCGGTTCATGGGAAGTGGTCAAACTCCCAAAAAACAGGGTGTCTTTATTTTAAATTAACACAGTGTATTACAGGGTTGTTTATGTCTATATAATGACTATTTTACGATTTTATGACTAAAAACTATTTATAAATATTATTATATTTAACAAAAAATTATTAGTGATTTAATCTCTTGCAAAATTTCTTTGCATTTTACGATCACCAGGAGTATGCTGATTGTGAGTCACAAATTGCTAAGGGCTAATTTAGCAATATTATAATTTTATTTTATTCATTTTTCTTTTCCTTTCGGACTAAACATAAATACAGTTCTGAATCAAGTTCATAATATAATTTTCAAAAGATAAAAGTCGAAATAAAGGAAATTTTGAAATAAAGAATGTTAGAAACCTGTTTTAAACACAATTCACTAACTTTATTAGAATCTATGGCGGGGAGTTTGAATCTGCTTGTGCCACATCTGATAAAAGAACCAAATAAATTTATAATTTTAAATAATGATTTAGTATTATTTTTCTGATTTTTATTTGATTTCTTTACGCACTCTCCGCTTATGGTCACCGTAATGCCATTGAATGCATTTTCCATTTGCGCACTGCCAAATAAACTGCTGCAAATTCGGTGTTGGAATACCACGGGAAAGGTAAATGGAGAAACGGAAGAGGTCGAAATTTCAAAACTATAATCTGATAATATAAATAAAATAATTCAAACATTTATTTATTATTAATGACACTGATTTGATGGTTATACTAATTATGTAATTAATTATTAATTAATTGGGCAATTTTTATTCTCTTTTAATTGGTCATTTTCTTTCACCTGCTCTCAAACACTGTTTTCTTTTGGGCGTCACAATTTCCGTAGAAAAACGAACTTTTAGACTGGTCAAATTCAATTTTAACTTTTGCCGTACAATTTTTGTCTGCTCCTCCCGCGACGCATCCACCAAAAGTGCGAGAGTGCCGAAAGAAAAATTTGAAATTAAAATTGTCATTTTGGCATTATAATTTTAAAATTGCTTTTACGTTTAAATGACATACAGTAGTACCCTATTCCTCATCGAGTACCGTACCACACATGCACAGTAATCCTCGTCCTGATTGGTCCCATTGCTCGCCTTTGTCCCCTTGTAACACGCATAACATCCATTGGCCGGTATTTTCTCCTCCGTTTTTAATTTATTATCCTCAAAAAGAGATGATTCCAACCACGGGGGACGCAAATGCTTAGGGATAAAGCCTTTCTGTTTGACCACCGACGAACGAAGGCAAAGCGAGTGAAATTGGGAGGAGCGATCAATGGCACGGCACACATCGGAGGCAATAAATTCTGAAAAAGAATTAATAAAATTAAACTGTATTTTTAATTTGTCCTGAATTTGCAGTGTTGAATTTGATGCTAAACAGAATAATAATCTCGTTAAAACGAGTCAAAATCAGAGGGTTGAGATGGAATACCATTTTCGGATGGAATAATTGGTGTGACTTCTTTAAAATCATTTTATTCAATTAATAAAAAATATATAAGTAATATTTTCATTTATTCGTTTTTTTTATTTTTATTTACTGAAACCACAACATTAAACGAATTGCTGTGAATTATTCTCCGTTTTTCAAGCAAAGAGAATGAATTGAGATGGATGAGACAATCATCAAACAGCGCTAAATGAATTCATTTGAGTAGAATTAATTTTCATTGGTCATCAAAAAATAAAATAATATTAATCGAAATATTATGAAAATTAATTCATTTATTGAAAAAATGTTTTTTTTTAAATTCACGAAAACTTTTGAGGGTATGATAATTGATTGCCAATTTTTAAATCACTGAGGTTTTTGTTCCCAATGAGGTCCACTATTGAATGGGCTCCTTCTTTGGATCAGAGCTCCCAACTCAAAATTTTCAAAATCAGCATTTAGACGAAAGAAATCAACATTTTTGAAAATCTATCACAAGAAATTTGAATTTTAGGGGTGTCTTTTTCAATTTTTTTTTTCTGTTTTCCTTCAAATTTTCTCATAAATGCAAAAAATGTGCAAAATATGTGCCAACCCCCGAAATATGTGCGATATGTTTTTATGTGCCAAAACGTCAAAATATGTCTTTTTATGTTTTTATAAGTCGCTCTAAATCAAAAATAGTTCGGAGAAAATGCTTTTTTTGAGCTTCTCTCGCCATAATTAAGCCGCAGAAAAATATGTAAAAAAACATAAAAATCCGGGCTCTGGTTATGAGCAATTAATTATTTTTTATACCACAAATTTTTCATTTTTCTTAAATATTTGCTCAATATTTCGGGCGCACACTTGAAGAAAAATGCCATTAAGCCGAAAAATACCACAACGAATTTACTTTTTGAAATTAAAAATGCACCCTTAAAATCCGAAAAATTGATTTTTAGCCAAAATAAAAATATCAATAAATTGTTTTGAATTTGACTGGTCATTAATTTTAAAAAATTCAAAATGTTCAAACATTTGTAAAAAAAATCCGGGTCTGGCTTAGAGAGGAAAAATCTGGATTTCCTGGTTGTTTATAGACTATTTTTTAACTTCTAGTTATCAAAAAATGATAATTGATTGATATATTACTATTGCCAATTCGACACTTTTAAATAAAAGTTTCTAAAAATGAATATTTGCATATTTTTAAAAAACTTTTATTCAACAAATTATGGAATGAGTGAAAGTTCCTCGCGCTTTGCCCTTATTTTCCCAACATTCGGTCAAATTCTTCCGGCTCAATTTTTTGGTTTCCATTTTTGTCTACCGCCTTAAACCAAGAAGAATCCTTGGCGAGTTCTTCTGCTGACTTTTTTTGTTGTCCTTTTGCGATTAAATATTTAATGGCATCCTCCATGGTAATAAATCCGTCTCTGTCCGTATCAATCTCAAATAAAATAATTCCATTTCATTTTTTAAACATTTTCACTTGCCCTTGCAAATGCCATTCGCTCTTCCGTGACCATTTGCAGCTTTTCATATTGTGGTTTAAAGCCCATAAAACCGCTTTTGGACGCCGGATTTCTTAACAAAATGGGTTTGATCTTTAAATAGATTTAGGTTTAAAACAATTTTGAATTTATTTTTACTGTCCAGTACCGGTACCAACTTGAATGACTATGGTTAATTAACTATATGGGATAAACAGAAATATTTCAATTTTTAATATGATATTTTAAATATTTTTGATCGGTTCTTAGTAGAGATCGGACCGGTCGGTTTTTTTCGGTTTTTTCGGTATTTTTCGGTTTCGGTTTTTGACCGAAAAAACCGACCGAGAAAATTTTGAGTTTTTCGGTTTTTTCGGTTTCGGTTTTTTTCGGTTTTTAACCGAAACCGACCACCGACCCTCTTGTCCGGTCTCTAGTTCTTAGGTTGTTTTTTCGTTTTTGCCGCATTTTTTGTTAATGAAAATCCTGGAAAATTGTCACTAAAAATGCCAAAATATTCAAAGAATATTATATATTCTCTTCTCTATATTTTCATGCCTTTGTTTTATATTTGAAAAAACAGAGGAAATGCATGGCATTTGACTTACAAACAGCCTGCAAATGCACTCAAGCCACTGTTTTCCCTGCAGCCCCCCGAGCCATCCTCAATGCAATTTTCACACCCCTGCGGGCAATAACTTTTGTACTGCTCCTCACAACAATAGAAGCAGCTGCACTGGGACGTGCGCTCACAATTGTTGGAAGGATCAAATACATGTGCACACACCACACAATTATTACCAAAAAGATTGCAATTTGCATCTGGGATGTTACAGTGCAGGGGTCGAGGAAGCATATCTAAAAAGACAAATTGAAACTTCATGTATTGTATATATTCAATTATGAAATATTAAAAGTACTTAAAGCTTGATAGATGCAAAAAAAAAATCGAATTCTTTATAGTAAAATCATTAAAGTTATAGCTCTAATTAAAGATGTAATTTTATTGACTACGCTCGAAAACTGAAAATTTAATTACTTCCAAACAGCCCCGAGGCACAGCACATATTGTCATATATATACACAGAGCATGCCAACACCTTAGGAAAAAGCATTTACTTCTGTGATGTGTTTAACTACACAAAATAACCTGCCAGCTGATGTTGTTAACAAATGTTAATAACAAAACAATTAAAAAATGAGAAAAATGTCGCCGAAACATTTAATATTTTCAGTCAAATTAAATTAATTAAACAGCAAAATAAATGGATAAAATTATATTTGATTGCAATTTATATGCTTTTGAATTATTCTTTGCGATTCTCTTGACACTTCATGAATATAAAATGTACATTTATTTCTAATAGAAAAGTGAGAAATAATAATGGACAGAATAATTAAAAACAACATTTAATTATTTCCACATTGGTCCACAGCCTTTGCCTTGTGAACAAAAAAATAATTGACACTTCTTATTTTAAAATTATTTAATTAAAATTAATAAAAAAGGTCACAAAAACGCAAAAAAGTCAAGTGGGCCTTTTTGAAAATTTTTTCAAAAGGGGGGACCCTTTTGTTTTGCAAAATTTTTTTTGTGATAGTCATAAAAATTTATTCTCTGGGGTTTTGGGGGTCCCCGATCACGAATCCTTCAATTATTTTGATCAATTCCGATTTCCTAATCTAAATTTGAACAAAAAATCATAATTTGAAAAATTCAAAATTCCGATTTTTATTCGAGTTCGGGTTAGGGATTAGAAATTAGTCAAAATACATGTCAGATTCGTGATTAGCGACCTTTAAAACCCCGGATAAAAAATTATCATGGTTTTTTATCTTAAAAAAATTTTGCAAAACAAAAGGGTCCCCCCTTTTGTTTCAAAAAGGCCCACTTTTAGTATAGCGCCGTTTAGAACACTTTTGAAGTCATTTTAAGGTCATTTAGAGTCAGCAAAAAAAAAGTCATTTGACTTAAATTCCCATCCCTAATGATGAATCAAAAGAACCAAATTCTTTTATAACGAGCAAAACAATTAAACAATAATTCAAAAAGGGCTTTTTGTCGCCATGGTTGGTCCCTTCAAAAAAGTGTAAAAATTAAAAATCTGGTTTTTCTATGTTTTTTTTATCAAATTTTTTATTATAGACATGTTAAAGTTTAATTAACTTGGTGCTTAAATACACATTCTTCTAAAAGTTTTGTTGGATTTCGAATAAAATAAAAATTTTGTAATATTAGATAAAATCATTAGCGAGATTACTTTGCATTTTTAGAATATTTGAAGTTCAATTACAAATTTACTAAAATGAAAAAATGAACTCAAATTATAGAAAAATGGAAAGATTTATATTTAAATTTATCCGCTTTTCAAGCAAAATTTCTTGGGCCTAGATGTATGCTTAGTCTTTATTTTGTAAAATTTATAGTCGTCATTGAAATTTCAAATATTTAAAAAATTTAAAGTAATCTGGCTAATGTTTTTATTTAATATTAGGTAAATTTTAATTGATTTTATTCGAATCCAACAAAACTTTTAGAAGAATATGTAATTATGCAAAAAATTTAATTAAAATTTTAACACGTTTATAATTTAAAAAATTGATATCAGATGTGATTTTTGCACTTTTTGTAAGACGACCAAATTTGCACTTTAAAACAGACACCTGCTGAATTTTATATAAGTCTTTGTAAAACAAATTTATTCATTTAAACAAATTAATAAAGAGTACATTCTTTCAAGACTTTTGCTTTTCTAAAAGGTCTCGGCGTAAGTCAAAATAAATTTGAAAATGCAAAATTACTAATTACAGCTAATAAAAACAATAAACATGAACAGCCTGAAACATTGGAACAAGATAAATATAATGGAAAATAATACTTAAACTAAAACAAAACCAAAAAATTACATATAACTTATGCGGGCGCAAGGGGACAAACGGCGGCCGAATTTGTCAATTTGTTAATGTGTTTTTATTGAATATTTTTCAATTTTTATCAAAATTCTTTAAGAAAATACGATGAAAAAATAAGAAACGAACTTTTAAATTATAAAAAACATTTTCCTAAAATTGGCTTTTTTAGACAATAGCCACCATATTTATAATTGAAAATGAGTGATTCAGTTTTATTCTCTCAAAGTGCCTTCGAGTAGAATAGTGCCGAGTTCTCGGGCATAAGCTATATTCCATGTTCATCACAAAAGTCTTCAGAAAACAATGATTTCGGTCCCCAACGTCATAAATTTATTAGAAAATTATTGCTAAAAAAAAGAGGAAATTTCTTCAGAAAGTCAAAATTACGCTTTAGGAAAAAACAATAAAAGGAAAATTTTTTGACCACTCAATAACTGCAAGTTTTTATATTATTTATAATTAGTAGGGCTTCCTTTTTTAGGCAAATGCCTAAAATTTCAATACACCTCTAAAAATGGTCCGAAAAATTTCAGAAAATACACCCCTAAGAATTGAAGAAATTTGCACAAAAGTTGATCCCCAAAATTTAATATATTTTTCCTTCTTTTCACTTGAACATTTTTGGGCGGTGCATAAATGAAAAATAATTTAATCAGATCATACTTTCACATCTATCATCTTTAATAAATAATTAGAGCACGATAATATCAATTTTACAGATCTGACACTACAGCGGGAAATCTATTAATAGAATTCCAAAATCAATAAACGGAAAAAAAACCATGGTGGACCGCAACTCTTACATGTGCCGCTAGCCCATGAAAATTAAGTTTTGGTTAGGTATATATTTTTTGGAGTTTTTATTTAATTTAAATTTTTTCGAAATTCCCAAAATCTCATATCCCTCACAGGATTCCGCAAAATTTAAATACGGGATTAATCCAGCGGGATACCGTCCCGCAAAAAATTTTGAGTTTTAATCCCTCACAAAGGAGAGTCCGGCAAGTGACCGTGGGATTTCCAAATGAAATTTGGTGGTCACCCATGGGTTGTATTATGAAATTTAAACCATTTTTGCCAAATGAGCTCTGTGCCGAGATATGGCGTGCCAAACTTTTTCAAATTAGATAATTATTTGTCATTGTTTGCATTATCGAATGGTGTAGAGGTAATGCGCTAGTCAGCCGTTTTTTTAAACAAATTTTTAGTTAATTAACTTTGCATAAAAAACAAAAATAAAAATTATAAAATATATATGCAGGCAGAAAATTCGAACCTGTGACTTAAAACTTACGGAAATAAAATAATTATATCTTTTCTAATTATGAAATGCCAAAAACTTCGGCGCGTCATATCTCGGCACAGAAGCACATTTGGCAAAAATGGTTAAAATTTTACAATAGAAGCTAGGGTATTTGAACAAACGAACTATATTTTGATTATCATTCGGAAACATAAAAGCTAAGAAGCTAAGATATATACAATCTCAGCGCTTAGGTAATTGCCAAAAAAATATTTTGAAAAATTAAGTAATTGTTTTTTGCAACATTCTTTAAATGTTAGCATTCTCGTACATACCAAGTTTGTTAATTGATAGGACTAATGAAATCACCTTTTGAAACAAATCCATAAAAATTTGACGCTTTTATGTTTCTTTTCACATCACTTTTTTGCGCCGCGCTTTTTCAAAAAACTTTTGGCAACAGGGAGGTCCGGCGGTGCCGAACGCCGCCGTGAAAATTTTAGGAAAATTTGGGTGTGATTTGTTAAAAATTTAGTCAAAAAAATAACAAAGTATCGCATTTAGAGTGAATTTTTTCGAGGATCAATAAGGTGGAGGCAAGGGCCAAAGGCACCGCGTGGAAAGTTTCACAAAATTTTGGATGAAATTTGCATTGAAAATGCTATAAATTTATTCGGGAAACATTTGGAATTCTGTGTTTTTAAATTTTCAAAAAATTGAATGAGGGTCCCTCGGCATTAGCACAAAAAATCAAATGGATGTTAGTTAATCAACTTTTTGTCACTTATTCAAAACAATTTACGGAATTAAGCTTGAGGGAGTCCGTGGTAGGAGTTTCATAAATCAAAATAATTAACCATGTCCACGACTGAATAAATCACAATTTAAATTCATAATAACAAAGAAATAAAGTGGTTAGCTAACTTAATATCAACTTAAGAAATGTGAGCAAAAGTGCGAACAGCAGCCGAAGGGACGTGTGAAGCGCGTTGTTGGGGTATTTATTAATTTTTCAATGAATATAAATACAATCCGGTTCTTTAGTTATTTGATGTGCACCCGTTGCAGCTGAAACCGACTTGCAAGGACGATTGTTTGAAGGAATTGGTAAGTTTAGCGATGCGGGTCAATTCCGTTCGACCAGTACAGTTCCAGCCACTTAGAGCAGCATAACTTTGTATTTGTCGTCTAAACTTGGTTTAGACGCTCAGTTTTTGGGAAAAATCGGATCCGGTCCCCAAAAGCCTATTTGTGTACAGGTCCAAGTTTTTCAACCTGGTCCGGGTATTGATCGGGCCCAGCCTAGTTGTCAAAAAGTATTAACAATTTCTCACAAAAATTCTTAAAATATTTCACGAAAAATCTTACAATTTACAATTATAAAATAAAATTATTTTACGAATCGATGACAAATCAAAAGTAATACTTTTGAAAAAATTCAGAGGACAAAAAATTCAATAATTATGATTTTTAAAATTTTAACACTTTCCCGAATTTCTTGACAAGTTTAATTTCTACTATAAATTATGTTTCATTTGATGAATGGATCTTTTTAAAATATATATTCCTTTTCAAAAGTGTGAATTCTTCATAAGAATTTTAAGCTAAGTTCTTAAACTGTTACCAGAAACTTTAAAATTAATCTGACTTGATAAACCGTATAATAGGCAATAGAACCTGACAAGGGAACATTTCGAATTGTAAGTGTATAAAGCACTTTAAATGACTTTTATAGTGTGAGGATGGTCGATTTGCTATTGTAAATTTTCGGGTTTTTTGGCCCTGACCCCTCAAACCGAACAGAAAAAAGTGATCAAATTTCAGAAAAATCAAAAAATGGTTAAATATTTAAAAATTCACAAAAAATTCCATATTCATGCTTGAGCTTTAAACATAACGTTTTGATCAATAAACAAATAAAAGCTTTAGTTTCCTCACTGTTGATCAATAATTCGAACCAAGAATACCAGTGAATTTTGAACCTGGACCAAAAACCAAATAATTTTGTATTATTTTCACTTGATATAAATTAAAATTTGAATTTTTTTTTAAATTTTTAAAATTTTTTTGAATTTTTAAAAATTCCCGGTTGGTCCCGGTTCCCGGTCCAAATGCTCAAAATTTATAGACTAAAAATTTCACCAAATCAAAAAATTTAACGTAGAAATGCTATTTTTGAGCCCCTTTCTTCATAGCTATGCGCAGAAAAAATATGTTAATCCATATAATTTCGAGCCCTAGAGATCAGATAACTTTTGAAAAAATTCAATTTCATTAATTTTTAAATTTTTTCAAATTCTTGAGAAATTTAATTTTTAAATTATATTTTCATTAGATGACGGGGTCCTAACACAATTTTTTTTAAAGTATTTAACAATAAATTTTCTGGCTACGAGACCAATAATATTTCTCTACAATTTATTCAAAACTTATCATTTGAGCCAATTTATTTTTTTTAAATTGTTTAACTTCTAATCATATTTGAAAATGCTTATTAATTAAATGGAAAGGAACAATAATTCTTTTAATAATTAGCCAAAAACGATGACTAATTCGCATATTAAAATTCATAATCAATATCAATTTAAGAAATGTGAGCAAAAGTGCGAACAGCAGCCGAAGGGACGTGTGAAGCGCGTTGTTGGGGTATTTATTAATTTTTCAATGAATATAAATACAATCCGGTTCTTTAGTTATTTGATGTGCACCCGTTGCAGCTGAAACCGACTTGCAAGGACGATTGTTTGAAGGAATTGGTAAGTTTAGCGATGCGGGTCAATTCCGTTCGACCAGTACAGTTCCAGCCACTTAGAGCAGCATAACTTTGTATTTGTCGTCTAAACTAGGTTTAGACGCTCAGTTTTTGGGAAAAATCGGATCCGGTCCCCAAAAGCCTATTTGTGTACAGGTCCAAGTTTTTCAACCTGGTCCGGGTATTGATCGGGCCCAGCCTAGTTGTCAAAAAGTATTAACAATTTCTCACAAAAATTCTTAAAATATTTCACGAAAAATCTTACAATTTACAATTTAAAATAAAATTATTTTACGAATCCGATGACAAATCAAAAGTAATACTTTTGAAAAAATTCAGAGGACAAAAAATTCAATAATTATGATTTTTAAAATTTTAACACTTTCCCGAATTTCTTGACAAGTTTAATTTCTACTATAAATTATGTTTCATTTGATGAATGGATCTTTTTAAAATATATATTCCTTTTCAAAAGTGTGAATTCTTCATAAGAATTTTAAGCTAAGTTCTTAAACTGTTACCAGAAACTTTAAAATTAATCTGACTTGATAAACCGTATAATAGGCAATAGAACCTGACAAGGGAACATTTCGAATTGTAAGTGTATAAAGCACTTTAAATGACTTTTATAGTGTGAGGATGGTCGATTTGCTATTGTAAATTTTCGGGTTTTTTGGCCCTGACCCCTCAAACCGAACAGAAAAAAGTGATCAAATTTCAGAAAAATCAAAAAATGGTTAAATATTTAAAAATTCACAAAAAATTCCATATTCATGCTTGAGCTTTAAACATAACGTTTTGATCAATAAACAAATAAAAGCTTTAGTTTCCTCACTGTTGATCAATAATTCGAACCAAGAATACCAGTGAATTTTGAACCTGGACCAACCGGGTCGGATACTATGTATTGGATTTTCAAAAAGTCGGGTACGGTACAGAGTCCGGGTGCTTAAAAAGCCGGGCGCGCTGTTGGTCGCAGGCTACGCGAGGGCGAGTGCGTGTTCCGGAAATGCTCAAAATTTATAGACTAAAAATTTCACCAAATCAAAAAATTTAACGTAGAAATGCTATTTTTGAGCCCCTTTCTTCATAGCTATGCGCAGAAAAAATATGTTAATCCATATAATTTCGAGCCCTAGAGATCAGATAACTTTTGAAAAAATTCAATTTCATTAATTTTTAAATTTTTTCAAATTCTTGAGAAATTTAATTTTTAAATTATATTTTCATTAGATGACGGGGTCCTAACACAATTTTTTTTAAAGTATTTAACAATAAATTTTCTGGCTACGAGACCAATAATATTTCTTCAAACAAACGGCAAAAAATTCAGTTGATTCGCCCAGAAACATAGTTAGCACTTCTCTGGAGGGTATCAGCAACGATGCTAAGTGCCAGCTGCCAAAAATTGTCAATTTGGAGAAAACAGCGGGCAGAAGCCGAAGGGCTATGGGGGTTGGGGCACCAATTCCCCATTCACTTGCAGTTGTTAGCATCCCAGAACATTTGTTCTTTACTCGCACTGCTCAACAAGAACCCTTCATTATGCACGACAATTATGAATGCCAAAAACTTCGGCGCGTCATATCTCGGCACAGAAGCACATTTGGCAAAAATGGTTAAAATTTTACAATAGAAGCTAGGGTATTTGAACAAACGCACTATATTTTGATTATCATTCGGAAACATAAAAGCTAAGAACATTGAGCAAAATCCTAAAATTAGAGAATGTACAAACCGAAATCGAAAAACCGTAGAAAAATAATTGTTTTTTGCAACATTCTTTAAATGTTAGCATTCTCGTACATACCAAGTTTGTTAATTGATAGGACTAATGAAATCACATTTTAGGCAAATTCCTAAAAATTTTTACGCACTTAATATATTTAGAAAAAGCACAAATCGAATTTAAGTCTTGGTTTGAAGCCTCTAGATGTTTTCTTTTTTTTCTTCGTTGGTCTTTTGTGCTTAAGCCACTTCAAAATTTGGGTGTGATTTGTTAAAAATTTAGTCAAAAAAATAACAAAGTATCGCATTTAGAGTGAATTTTTTCGAGGATCAATAAGGTGGAGGCAAGGGCCAAAGGCACCGCGTGGAAAGTTTCACAAAATTTTGGATGAAATTTGCATTGAAAATGCTATAAATTTATTCGGGAAACATTTGGAATTCTGTGTTTTTAAATTTTCAAAAAATTGAATGAGGGTCCCTCGGCATTAGCACAAAAAATCAAATGGATGTTAGTTAATCAACTTTTTGTCACTTATTCAAAACAATTTACGGAATTAAGCTTGAGGGAGTCCGTGGTAGGAGTTTCATAAATCAAAATAATTAACCATGTCCACGACTGAATAATTATGTTGAATTTTCTAAGTTTTCAGGAGAAATTAAGGGCCAAAAGGCTTAAATCGCCTCTAACATTTGCCCAACCGAATCAAACTAACAGCAATCAGCACTAAGATAACGTACAGACATCCTTTAAGCATCATGGCCTTTGAATGATTGCTCTACGTCGCGTCTCCGCGAAGGCGCGTCTTGCTGAAAATGGATGTCTCAAAAATGAGGAAAAATGCCTTGAATTGAGTCATTTTTTGGATAGTCGGTATTTAACAAGGCATCCCTCAGCGAATACTCGCCATAGAGCAATCATTCAAAGGCCATTTTGTAGAGAATTTGTTTCGTTTTTATCAAGTGTCTCTATTTTAAATTAACACCCCATTTTTGAAAAAAAATCGTAAAACTTTTTTCCGTCGTCATTTCGCCTTCTCCTTTTTAGAATCTTAATATTTTCAGAATTGCTACGTACAGTTAAAAATTCAGCTCGATCGGTTCATGGGAAGTGGTCAAACTCCCAAAAACAGGGTGTCTTTATTTTAAATTAACACAGTGTATTACAGGGTTGTTTATGTCTATATAATGACTATTTTACGATTTTATGACTAAAAACTATTTATAATAACACTTTCCCGAATTTCTTGACAAGTTTAATTTCTACTATAAATTATGTTTCATTTGATGAATGGATCTTTTTAAAATATATATTCCTTTTCAAAAGTGTGAATTCTTCATAAGAATTTTAAGCTAAGTTCTTAAACTGTTACCAGAAACTTTAAAATTAATCTGACTTGATAAACCGTATAATAGGCAATAGAACCTGACAAGGGAACATTTCGAATTGTAAGTGTATAAAGCACTTTAAATGACTTTTATAGTGTGCTGTTTTAAACACAATTCACTAACTTTATTAGAATCTATGGCGGGGAGTTTGAATCTGCTTGTGCCACATCTGATAAAAGAACCAAATAAATTTATAATTTTAAATAATGATTTAGTATTATTTTTCTGATTTTTATTTGATGAGCTTTAAACATAACGTTTTGATCAATAAACAAATAAAAGCTTTAGTTTCCTCACTGTTGATCAATAATTCGAACCAAGAATACCAGTGAATTTTGAACCTGGACCAACCGGGTCGGATACTATGTATTGGATTTTCAAAAAGTCGGGTACGGTACAGAGTCCGGGTGCTTAAAAAGCCGGGCGCGCTGTTGGTCGCAGGCTACGCGAGGGCGAGTGCGTGTTCCGGAAATGCTCAAAATTTATAGACTAAAAATTTCACCAAATCAAAAAATTTAACGTAGAAATGCTATTTTTGAGCCCCTTTCTTCATAGCTATGCGCAGAAAAAATATGTTAATCCATATAATTTCGAGCCCTAGAGATCAGATAACTTTTGAAAAAATTCAATTTCATTAATTTTTAAATTTTTTCAAATTCTTGAGAAATTTAATTTTTAAATTATATTTTCATTAGATGACGGGGTCCTAGCATTATAATTTTAAAATTGCTTTTACGATAAATTTTCTGGCTACGAGACCAATAATATTTCTTCAAACAAACGGCAAAAAATTCAGTTGATTCCGTCCTGATTGGTCCCATTGCTCGCCTTTGTCCCCTTGTAACACGCATAACATCCATTGGCCGGTATTTTCTCCTCCGTTTTTAATTTATTATCCAGAAGCCGAAGGGCTATGGGGGTTGGGGCACCAATTCCCCATTCACTTGCAGTTGTTAGCATCCCAGAACATTTGTTCTTTACTCGCACTGCTCAACAAGAACCCTTCATTATGCACGACAATTATGAATGCCAAAAACTTCGGCGCGTCATATCTCGGCACAGAAGCACATTTGGCAAAAATGGTTAAAATTTTACAATAGAAGCTAGGGTATTTGAACAAACGCACTATATTTTGATTATCATTCGGAAACATAAAAGCTAAGAAGCTAAGATATATACAATCTCAGCGCTTAGGTAATTGCCAAAAAAATATTTTGAAAAATTAAGTAATTGTTTTTTGCAACATTCTTTAAATGTTAGCATTCTCGTACATACCAAGTTTGTTAATTGATAGGACTAATGAAATCACCTTTTGAAACAAATCCATAAAAATTTGACGCTTTTATGTTTCTTTTCACATCACTTTTTTTGCGCCGCGCTTTTTCAAAAAACTTTTGGCAACAGGGAGGTCCGGCGGTGCCGAACGCCGCCGTGAAAATTTTAGGAAAATTTGGGTGTGATTTGTTAAAAATTTAGTCAAAAAAATAACAAAGTATCGCATTTAGAGTGAATTTTTTCGAGGATCAATAAGGTGGAGGCAAGGGCCAAAGGCACCGCGTGGAACACTATTGAATGGGCTCCTTCTTTGGATCAGAGCTCCCAACTCAAAATTTTCAAAATCAGCATTTAGATCTGTGTTTTTAAATTTTCAAAAAATTGAATGAGGGTCCCTCGGCATTAGCACAAAAAATCAAATGGATGTTAGTTAATCAACTTTTTGTCACTTATTCAAAACAATTTACGGAATTAAGCTTGAGGGAGTCCGTGGTAGGAGTTTCATAAATCAAAATAATTAACCATGTCCACGACTGAATAAATCACAATTTAAATTCATAATAACAAAGAAATAAAGTGGTTAGCTAACTTAATATCAACTTAAGAAATGTGAGCAAAAGTGCGAACAGCAGCCGAAGGGACGTGTGAAGCGCGTTGTTGGGGTATTTATTAATTTTTCAATGAATATAAATACAATCCGGTTCTTTAGTTATTTGATGTGCACCCGTTGCAGCTGAAACCGACTTGCAAGGACGATTGTTTGAAGGAATTGGTAAGTTTAGCGATGCGGGTCAATTCCGTTCGACCAGTACAGTTCCAGCCACTTAGAGCAGCATAACTTTGTATTTGTCGTCTAAACTAGGTTTAGACGCTCAGTTTTTGGGAAAAATCGGATCCGGTCCCCAAAAGCCTATTTGTGTACAGGTCCAAGTTTTTCAACCTGGTCCGGGTATTGATCGGGCCCAGCCTAGTTGTCAAAAAGTATTAACAATTTCTCACAAAAATTCTTAAAATATTTCACGAAAAATCTTACAATTTACAATTATAAAATAAAATTATTTTACGAATCCGATGACAAATCAAAAGTAAAAACTTTTATTTCAACAAATTATGGAATGAGTGAAAGTTCCTCGCGCTTTGCCCTTAACACTTTCCCGAATTTCTTGACAAGTTTAATTTCTACTATAAATTATGTTTCATTTGATGAATGGATCTTTTTAAAATATATATTCCTTTTCAAAAGTGTGAATTCTTCATAAGAATTTTAAGCTAAGTTCTTAAACTGTTACCAGAAACTTTAAAATTAATCTGACTTGATAAACCGTATAATAGGCAATAGAACCTGACAAGGGAACATTTCGAATTGTAAGTGTATAAAGCACTTTAAATGACTTTTATAGTGTGAGGATGGTCGATTTGCTATTGTAAATTTTCGGGTTTTTTGGCCCTGACCCCTCAAACCGAACAGAAAAAAGTGATCAAATTTCAGAAAAATCAAAAAATGGTTAAATATTTAAAAATTCACAAAAAATTCCATATTCATGCTTGAGCTTTAAACATAACGTTTTGATCAATAAACAAATAAAAGCTTTAGTTTCCTCACTGTTGATCAATAATTCGAACCAAGAATACCAGTGAATTTTGAACCTGGACCAACCGGGTCGGATACTATGTATTGGATTTTCAAAAAGTCGGGTACGGTACAGAGTCCGGGTGCTTAAAAAGCCGGGCGCGCTGTTGGTCGCAGGCTACGCGAGGGCGAGTGCGTGTTCCGGAAATGCTCAAAATTTATAGACTAAAAATTTCACCAAATCAAAAAATTTAACGTAGAAATGCTATTTTTGAGCCCCTTTCTTCATAGCTATGCGCAGAAAAAATATGTTAATCCATATAATTTCGAGCCCTAGAGATCAGATAACTTTTGAAAAAATTCAATTTCATTAATTTTTAAATTTTTTCAAATTCTTGAGAAATTTAATTTTTAAATTATATTTTCATTAGATGACGGGGTCCTAACACAATTTTTTTTAAAGTATTTAACAATAAATTTTCTGGCTACGAGACCAATAATATTTCTTCAAACAAACGGCAAAAAATTCAGTTGATTCGCCCAGAAACATAGTTAGCACTTCTCTGGAGGGTATCAGCAACGACACCAACAAATTATTACCAAAAAGATTGCAATTTGCATCTGGGATGTTACAGTGCAGGGGTCGAGGAAGCATATCTAAAAAGACAAATTGAAACTTCATGTATTGTATATATTCAATTATGAAATATTAAAAGTACTGCTCAACAAGAACCCTTCATTATGCACGACAATTATGAATGCCAAAAACTTCGGCGCGTCATATCTCGGCACAGAAGCACATTTGGCAAAAATGGTTAAAATTTTACAATAGAAGCTAGGGTATTTGAACAAACGCACTATATTTTGATTATCATTCGGAAACATAAAAGCTAAGAAGCTAAGATATATACAATCTCAGCGCTTAGGTAATTGCCAAAAAAATATTTTGAAAAATTAAGTAATTGTTTTTTGCAACATTCTTTAAATGTTAGCATTCTCGTACATACCAAGTTTGTTAATTGATAGGACTAATGAAATCACCTTTTGAAACAAATCCATAAAAATTTGACGCTTTTATGTTTCTTTTCACATCACTTTTTTTGCGCCGCGCTTTTTCAAAAAACTTTTGGCAACAGGGAGGTCCGGCGGTGCCGAACGCCGCCGTGAAAATTTTAGGAAAATTTGGGTGTGATTTGTTAAAAATTTAGTCAAAAAAATAACAAAGTATCGCATTTAGAGTGAATTTTTTCGAGGATCAATAAGGTGGAGGCAAGGGCCAAAGGCACCGCGTGGAAAGTTTCACAAAATTTTGGATGAAATTTGCATTGAAAATGCTATAAATTTATTCGGGAAACATTTGGAATTCTGTGTTTTTAAATTTTCAAAAAATTGAATGAGGGTCCCTCGGCATTAGCACAAAAAATCAAATGGATGTTAGTTAATCAACTTTTTGTCACTTATTCAAAACAATTTACGGAATTAAGCTTGAGGGAGTCCGTGGTAGGAGTTTCATAAATCAAAATAATTAACCATGTCCACGACTGAATAAATCACAATTTAAATTCATAATAACAAAGAAATAAAGTGGTTAGCTAACTTAATATCAACTTAAGAAATGTGAGCAAAAGTGCGAACAGCAGCCGAAGGGACGTGTGAAGCGCGTTGTTGGGGTATTTATTAATTTTTCAATGAATATAAATACAATCCGGTTCTTTAGTTATTTGATGTGCACCCGTTGCAGCTGAAACCGACTTGCAAGGACGATTGTTTGAAGGAATTGGTAAGTTTAGCGATGCGGGTCAATTCCGTTCGACCAGTACAGTTCCAGCCACTTAGAGCAGCATAACTTTGTATTTGTCGTCTAAACTAGGTTTAGACGCTCAGTTTTTGGGAAAAATCGGATCCGGTCCCCAAAAGCCTATTTGTGTACAGGTCCAAGTTTTTCAACCTGGTCCGGGTATTGATCGGGCCCAGCCTAGTTGTCAAAAAGTATTAACAATTTCTCACAAAAATTCTTAAAATATTTCACGAAAAATCTTACAATTTACAATTATAAAATAAAATTATTTTACGAATCCGATGACAAATCAAAAGTAATACTTTTGAAAAAATTCAGAGGACAAAAAATTCAATAATTATGATTTTTAAAATTTTAACACTTTCCCGAATTTCTTGACAAGTTTAATTTCTACTATAAATTATGTTTCATTTGATGAATGGATCTTTTTAAAATATATATTCCTTTTCAAAAGTGTGAATTCTTCATAAGAATTTTAAGCTAAGTTCTTAAACTGTTACCAGAAACTTTAAAATTAATCTGACTTGATAAACCGTATAATAGGCAATAGAACCTGACAAGGGAACATTTCGAATTGTAAGTGTATAAAGCACTTTAAATGACTTTTATAGTGTGAGGATGGTCGATTTGCTATTGTAAATTTTCGGGTTTTTTGGCCCTGACCCCTCAAACCGAACAGAAAAAAGTGATCAAATTTCAGAAAAATCAAAAAATGGTTAAATATTTAAAAATTCACAAAAAATTCCATATTTCTAAAAGGTCTCGGCGTAAGTCAAAATAAATTTGAAAATGCAAAATTACTAATTACAGCTAATAAAAACAATAAACATGAACAGCCTGAAACATTGGAACAAGATAAATATAATGGAAAATAATACTTAAACTAAAACAAAACCAAAAAATTACATATAACTTATGCGGGCGCAAGGGGACAAACGGCGGCCGAATTTGTCAATTTGTTAAAGGGCGAGTGCGTGTTCCGGAAATGCTCAAAATTTATAGACTAAAAATTTCACCAAATCAAAAAATTTAACGTAGAAATGCTATTTTTGAGCCCCTTTCTTCATAGCTATGCGCAGAAAAAATATGTTAATCCATATAATTTCGAGCCCTAGAGATCAGATAACTTTTGAAAAAATTCAATTTCATTAATTTTTAAATTTTTTCAAATTCTTGAGAAATTTAATTTTTAAATTATATTTTCATTAGATGACGGGGTCCTAACACAATTTTTTTTAAAGTATTTAACAATAAATTTTCTGGCTACGAGACCAATAATATTTCTTCAAACAAACGGCAAAAAATTCAGTTGATTCGCCCAGAAACATAGTTAGCACTTCTCTGGAGGGTATCAGCAACGATGCTAAGTGCCAGCTGCCAAAAATTGTCAATTTGGAGAAAACAGCGGGCAGAAGCCGAAGGGCTATGGGGGTTGGGGCACCAATTCCCCATTCACTTGCAGTTGTTAGCATCCCAGAACATTTGTTCTTTACTCGCACTGCTCAACAAGAACCCTTCATTATGCACGACAATTATGAATGCCAAAAACTTCGGCGCGTCATATCTCGGCACAGAAGCACATTTGGCAAAAATGGTTAAAATTTTACAATAGAAGCTAGGGTATTTGAACAAACGCACTATATTTTGATTATCATTCGGAAACATAAAAGCTAAGAAGCTAAGATATATACAATCTCAGCGCTTAGGTAATTGCCAAAAAAATATTTTGAAAAATTAAGTAATTGTTTTTTGCAACATTCTTTAAATGTTAGCATTCTCGTACATACCAAGTTTGTTAATTGATAGGACTAATGAAATCACCTTTTGAAACAAATCCATAAAAATTTGACGCTTTTATGTTTCTTTTCACATCACTTTTTTTGCGCCGCGCTTTTTCAAAAAACTTTTGGCAACAGGGAGGTCCGGCGGTGCCGAACGCCGCCGTGAAAATTTTAGGAAAATTTGGGTGTGATTTGTTAAAAATTTAGTCAAAAAAATAACAAAGTATCGCATTTAGAGTGAATTTTTTCGAGGATCAATAAGGTGGAGGCAAGGGCCAAAGGCACCGCGTGGAAAGTTTCACAAAATTTTGGATGAAATTTGCATTGAAAATGCTATAAATTTATTCGGGAAACATTTGGAATTCTGTGTTTTTAAATTTTCAAAAAATTGAATGAGGGTCCCTCGGCATTAGCACAAAAAATCAAATGGATGTTAGTTAATCAACTTTTTGTCACTTATTCAAAACAATTTACGGAATTAAGCTTGAGGGAGTCCGTGGTAGGAGTTTCATAAATCAAAATAATTAACCATGTCCACGACTGAATAAATCACAATTTAAATTCATAATAACAAAGAAATAAAGTGGTTAGCTAACTTAATATCAACTTAAGAAATGTGAGCAAAAGTGCGAACAGCAGCCGAAGGGACGTGTGAAGCGCGTTGTTGGGGTATTTATTAATTTTTCAATGAATATAAATACAATCCGGTTCTTTAGTTATTTGATGTGCACCCGTTGCAGCTGAAACCGACTTGCAAGGACGATTGTTTGAAGGAATTGGTAAGTTTAGCGATGCGGGTCAATTCCGTTCGACCAGTACAGTTCCAGCCACTTAGAGCAGCATAACTTTGTATTTGTCGTCTAAACTAGGTTTAGACGCTCAGTTTTTGGGAAAAATCGGATCCGGTCCCCAAAAGCCTATTTGTGTACAGGTCCAAGTTTTTCAACCTGGTCCGGGTATTGATCGGGCCCAGCCTAGTTGTCAAAAAGTATTAACAATTTCTCACAAAAATTCTTAAAATATTTCACGAAAAATCTTACAATTTACAATTATAAAATAAAATTATTTTACGAATCCGATGACAAATCAAAAGTAATACTTTTGAAAAAATTCAGAGGACAAAAAATTCAATAATTATGATTTTTAAAATTTTAACACTTTCCCGAATTTCTTGACAAGTTTAATTTCTACTATAAATTATGTTTCATTTGATGAATGGATCTTTTTAAAATATATATTCCTTTTCAAAAGTGTGAATTCTTCATAAGAATTTTAAGCTAAGTTCTTAAACTGTTACCAGAAACTTTAAAATTAATCTGACTTGATAAACCGTATAATAGGCAATAGAACCTGACAAGGGAAGACTCAGCCGAATTTGTCTTCCGCGGAAGTCCCTCCAAGGTAATGGCATTACAATTCCACAATTCGATCGGATAACGTGGTGCAACTCTTTGACGCCCAACCCAAGTCCTCTCAAAGTAATCTAAAAAAAGACCGATTGCTCCCGTCATCTCCCCCTGTTCCCCATCCTGATGATCCTCGAAGAAATCGTTTGCCAGGGCATTGTAGGTCCATGAAACATCTACAACAGGAAGAAAAGCAAGCGCGACAAACATTTTAAAACCAGTTCTTAATTCTTCATCTTGTCGGAACTCTGGGATTCCGACTGCCGATCAATTGATCAGCAGAATTGAAGAAAGGAAGTGGCGACCCTTCCCCCTCCCTTTCACATGCCCCGCGCACCCCGTTCCACTCCTCTGCCCCCATTTCCCTCCAAATTGTTAATTGTTTTTCTGCGTTCCTTCCATGCCCCGCGCACAATTAATGACCAATTTGTCAAAACCGCAACTTTTCTGCCACCGTCCCCAATTCGGCGAATGAGACTCCAAAGAACGATGAACCCCCAAATTTCCCGTTTTCCGCCCATTTTGTTCATCTGTTCATTTTGTCCCCCGTTTTTCATTTCGTGCCCAAATTTTCGGCCCATTTTGTTCTGCTCACATTTGCCACTTTTTATTTAAATTTATTGTTATTTAAGCGGCCAAAAATGCCCCCAATTTCACAACCAAAATTCATTAGGCATTTTTGCCGTTTCTCTCCCCTCCCTTCCATTTGCCTTTAACTGTGATAACCCCATTCGTGATCATTCTTTGACCCCCGGTTATTGATTTTTGTTCTGTGGCCCCGGTGCCCTCCATTTCCTGTCCCATCCCGGTGCCCAATTCCATTTGTGATAATTCCCCGGTGATGGCATTTTATCTGTGATCAATTTTGTGATATTTTGTTCACCATTTTTAAATTTTTGTTTAATTACCCAAGTTTGAGGTCATTTCCCGGAATAAATTTTTTATTAATTCTGTGTCTCGTCCCTGCCTGCCCCTGAACCCCGCACCGTGGAATTCATTTGGCCCGACCCCAGAGCAAGTCGGGACAAATTGGCGCTCCTGGGTGGATTTCTGTGAACCACGGACTGAAATCGACGGATCCCGGTGACAAAGGGGGAAGGGAAAAGCAAATTAGAGAGCCTAGACAAGACCCTCTGAGGCTTGTCTAGTGTTCATAGTTTCGTGTAGTTATTGTCCTCCGAGGCATAACTTCACGAGGGACGTAGCGGACTTAGTGTTTACCCTCTGAGGAAGCACTTCGTCCGAACAGAGGGTTGGAAGGTGTTGTGTAGTGGACGAAGTACTTGCCCTCCGAGGAAGTACTTCGTACAAAAGGGTGTTCAAGCGCAAACTAACAGTCCTCCGAGGCTTTAGTTTAGCCATAAGGCAAAAGGCAAACTAACAGTCCTCCGAGGCTTTAGTTTAGCCATAAGGCAAAAGGCAAACTAACAGTCCTCCGAGGCTTTAGTTTAGCCATAAGGCAAAAGGCAAACACCTTGTCCTCCGAGGCAGGTGTTTAGTCACAAAAGGTCCAGGACCAAGGCCAGACTGATCTCGGAAAAAGACACAAAACAACAAGTGCACCACAACACACACACACGCACAACCAAACTGCACGCAATGTCTGGGCCAATACAAAAAGGGATCATCAATGCACTCAAAACTCTGGACAATGCCAAAAGCGCCACCTCACTCCTTCTACACCCCGACCCGGACCTGTCAAACTGGGAAAATGCCATCAACTTGGAGGCTCAATTTGATCGCGTCGTCAAGGAAATCCGTACAACGGAAATGCAGATGGACAGTCTACGAGACTTATCCAACGCTTGGATTGAACTTCTCGCCCGCCTGACCGGAGACGACAAAGACAACGGCGAAAAAGAATACATCAAATTCGACAAAAATGAGAAAATCGCCGAACGATACGACGCAGCATCAACCAAACTTCGGGATTTGCGAGATCTCGAAGCAACACTCAGTGCCGCAGCCAAACTGCACAGAGGCAGAGCCGACAGAGAAGCAAAGGCGGATCAATTGGCCAATCCGCAGCAACAACCGCCCATGCCACCAGCAATGGCAGCACCAATGACAATGCCAACATTCACAGCACCGCTCTACCAATTCCAGCCAATTCAACTGGATAAATTTTTCGGCCAAAAGCGAAAATGGCCCGAATTCTACGAATCCTTCAAATCGGCAATCGGCAGTCAATCAATCAGTAAAGCGCAGAAGCTGAACTTACTCCGCAATCTACTGGGCGGAGAAGCGCGAGAACTCATAGCGGGCTTCCGACTGGAAGACGCAAACTACGAGACGGTCCTTCAGCTGTTAAAGGACACGTACGGAGCTCCGGAGGAACACATCAGAAGTCTTCACTTCGAACTGGCCAATCTCAAGCCGTGCCGAAGCCTCCGTGAGACCAAAGACTTTCTGCTTCAACTTGAGCGGCTTACAAGGGAGCTGAACAATGCCGGAGAGGACATCGAAGGTCCTCAAGTGTTCCTCATGCTGGAAAAGAAGCTGACGCCAGCATTCCTGCGAAACATCCTCAACAAGAAAGGAGAAGATCCGACAAATTGGACGACAACCAAATTTCGGGACGTGCTAAACGAAGCCGTCCGAAAAGAAGTCCAAATCCAAGAAGTGTTGGGCGAGTACGGACACCACCATCAATCACTCGATCGGCCAGCAAGGCCAGCGACTCAAGCACAATCATCGCGAACACGCAATTTCGCAGCAAATTTCCGGAACCGCAACGCAACTCCCGCCAATCGGGAACGCACTTTTATGTCCTCAACAATTGAGGAGGTTCATAAGCGAGTGAACCACAACAAGCCGCAACAGCGGAAGTCCCAACCGAAGGGACTAAGGCCAACTCAAGCGCCTTCAACTGTGCCAATCCGGAATGGCACCGCAAATCAAGCCGGGTCGAGGAAGCCACCCTCACCGTGCCTTTTCTGTAATGGAAATCACTGGAACGAAGATTGCCAGCGATACAACACCGTACAGCAACGGTCAGCCTTTGTTCGAGACAAAGGCTTGTGCTTCAAGTGCTTGAAGTCAAACCATCGGGCCAGCGAGTGCCCAAGGCCAATCAAATGCTACAAATGCAGACAGCTGCACCCGGCCGTACTCTGCCAAGAAGGCAACAATGCCACAACACAATCACAGCAAGCAGCAGCCGTAACGGAACGGCACCCAAAGCAGGATGAACAAGAATCCACAAGTCAAACGGCACAATTAATGAGCAATGCCGTTAAAAGCAGTGACACCCGAGCTCTGCTGATGACAACAATGGCCACAATTTTCAACCCGTCGAGGCCATGCCATAGCATGATGGCAACCATCTTCATTGATCCGGGAAGCCACCGGTCATTCATTTCAAACACGGCAGCCAAACAACTTGAACTGACCGTGCTCAGAACGGAAGAATGCTTCCTTACGAGCTTTGGAGAACGCGAACCAAAGCGTTACGTCAGCGACCGAGTCGCAATCGGCTTTTTATGTCCCAACGGGGACCGACTCATTTTCAACTTGAACGCACTCAAGTTTCTGCTCAACAATTTGCCTGTCCTACAACTGAACACATTGGACAAGCAGCAGCTTCAACAGAAGAAGCTTTTTCCGCCGCATGAGTCACGACAACCGGACGTCATGCTCGGAATGGACGTCTGGCATGACTTGCACGTTCAGCCAATTGAACAATTGCCGAGTGGATTTACGATTTGTCAGTCGAAAATTGGCAAAATCATCAGCGGCACTGGACGAATTGAACTCAGTCAACCGTCAAATGTGACATTCGTCCTTACGGTCACAGACGAAAATGTCTTCACAACGGAAGAAGACTTGAAGGCCAACGAAGAACTCAACAAGTTCTACGGCCTCAACATCATTGGCATGGACGACTCTTCAACGCTAATCGACCGGGATGAAGTGATGAAAAATTTCAAGGAAAACTTGTCGTTCGTCAACAACAAATACCACCAAATCGCATTGCCATGGAACGACAGAGTGGCACAATTGCCAACGAATTATCATCAAGCAAAGGCAAGGCTCATAAGCCTCATCAGAAAGCTTCGGACAATAAACTTGGTCGACGAATATCAAGCAATTCTGGATGAACAACAGCAGAATTCCATCATCGAACTGGTCAATTCTGATCATTCTTGTGGTCCAGTCCACTACCTGCCACACAGGGCAGTCATCCGAACCGACAAATCCACAACCAAAATCCGCATCGTGATGGATGCCTCTGCAAAACCCAAATCCACTCCGTCGGCACCATCACTCAACGAATGCCTGCACACAGGCCCGCTACTTTTGAAAGACCTGACCGGCATTCTCCTTCGGTTCAGACGCATGGAAAAAGTCATCCTTGCTGACATTGAAAAGGCATTCCTACAATTGGGCGTCAGAGAACAAGACCGCGATGCCACACGATTCCTTTGGCTTGCTAACCCAAAGGAAGCAAATCTCGAACAGCTGAAACGAGAAGACTTCCGCGTTTTCCGATTTTGCCGAGTCAGTTTCGGATTAACCGTGTCACCATTTCTGCTCAATGCCACAATCAGGGAGCACCTGGCACTTCACGACACGGATGTTGCACAACGCATCAGTGACAATCTTTATGTGGACAACATCATGGTGGAAGTCAAACCAAGTGAAAACAGCAATCAACTGGTCACAGAAGCAAAAATCATTTTTGAATCAGCCGGAATGCGGATCCGCGAATTTTTCGGGAGTCACATCGACGAGCTAAAAGAGCTTGACTCATCCGAATTGGCCCAAGACCTCGAAAACACAAAGGTGTTAGGCATCGAATGGAAGCCAAGACACGATCAACTGATCTTCAAAATGCCAATCTTCAGCAGTCCAACCACAAAACGGAAGATTCTGTCACACATCGCAAAAGTGTATGACCCACTTGGACTTATTTCTCCAGCACTGTTGCCCGCCAAGCATTTTTTGCAAATCGTCCAAAATTTGAATTTCAAATGGGACGATCCTCTGCCGGAAAAAATGGCACTTGACTGGATCAAACTAATGCATGCGTGGGACGGATTCAGCTTCAACTTCAGGGTGGAATTCCCTCGTCACATCGCGACAAGTCCCAGCGAAGAATTTCATTGCTTCTGCGATGCCAGCAAAACGGGACTCGGTGTCGCGCTTTATCAGCTCGCGGACACTTCTTACGGAAAAAAGGAAAGCAACTTGATTTTTGGCAAAAGCCTTGTCAAACCGCTCAAAGTGGCCGACCACGATTCAACAATTCCTAAATTGGAACTGCAAGCGTTAACTTTGGGAGTCAAAGTGACAAAGTTCGTCCAAACTCAACTCAACTTCGATGACCAACAAGTCATACTTTGGACGGACAGCCAATGCTCTATCGAACGTCTCAAGGAGGAACGGAAATACGACAGATTCGTCAACAATCGGCTGAAGAAAATCAGAGAAGCACGTTTCAAAGTCAGACACATTCGAACGGATGAAAATCCGGCAGACATCGCTTCACGTGGAACAGATCCACAGAGTCTCCAATCATCATTGCTTTGGCGATTTGGCCCAGTGTGGCTAACCAAAGTTAGCCAATGGCCAGAATCAAACGTCACTTACAACCCCGGCGAAGAAATAAAGGAAGTGACGGAACCTCCCATTGTCGAATGGAGTAATGCCGTCCAACAGCGCGAAGAATTCGTTCCTGCGATCCAATTTGAGCGCTTCTCAAATTGGAATCGTCTCAGAGCAACAGCTGCTCACGTCATCCGATTCACAGTGGCCATGCTTCAAAAGAGACAAAATTCCGAGCCGACGAGCAGTCCGCTTCTCACACATGGACACCCATTGGAAAAAGGGCCATTAACAGCAAAGGAATTGGAAATGGCCGACGAATGGATTCTGATCGAAACTCAACGGCAAAATTGGCCCTCAGAATCCGTCATCACTAATTTGAAACTCTTCAAGACAAAGCCTCTGGAAACATTGAAGTGCCAAGGACGGCTAGGAAATGCTAACCTGCCCATCCATAGCAAAAATCCGATATTTTTGCCGGCTGAGGCGTGGACAACCAAACTCATCATTGTCCACAACGATCGGATTCACAATCATTGTGGACCGAGGATTCTTCTATCCAAAATTCGCGAGAAATTTTGGATTCCACGAGGCAGACAAACGGTCCAAAATGCCCTTTACTCAAGTCGAATTGGATGTTTGGAATGCAAAAGGGAAAAACTGAAACCATACGCTTATCCCGAGGCTCCTAATTTGCCAAAGGAGCGAGTCAACGAGACACGACCCTTTAACAACACCGGCATTGACTACTTTGGTCCACTAAAAGTGAAGAGAGGACTCGAAACGGTGAAAGTGTATGTCGCACTTTTTACCTGCCTCGCCATCCGAGCAATCCACCTGGAAGTGGCAGAAGACTATTCCGCCGAAGCCTTTCTCCGCGTGTTCCGGAGATTTGCCGCACGACGCGGCGTACCAAGAGTCATCTTGTCCGACCAAGGGACAAATTTCATCGCTGGAGCCAAGGTCATCAAGGAAAATTGGACCACAGACTTACTCACACTCGAAGTGCAAGAACAGCTGGCTCATCAAGGAATCACATGGAATTTCAACACAGCCCATGCACCATGGAAAGGCGGCACTTGGGAACGACTGATCGGCATTACTAAAAATGCCTTGAGGAGAAGCATTGGACGCAGACTTCTCACTTTCGATGAATTCGGCACGCTCGTCGTTGAAATCGAAGCAATTGTGAACCATCGTCCGTTGACTTTTGAGTCAGACCGCGAACCAGACCCGGTACTCAGACCGGTCAATTTTCTGATCCCGTACGGATCAACGGAAACCAATTTTCCGTCAATGGCAACGGATCCGGAAGATCCAGAATATACGCCGAATCCCAACAAGCTGAAAACGATGCTTCAGAAGGCTGATTCAAGACTGAACAGCTTTTGGGAAATTTGGAGATCCGACTATCTCCTTTCACTGCGTGAACGTGCAAACCAACGGTTAAACAACGAACGACAAACTCCTAACGAAGGAGACATTGTGCTTGTGGAAGAAGAAGCAAATCCGCGATCAGTCTGGAGCTTGGCCCGGGTCCTTAAAGTCCAAATAGGACGGGATAACAAATCCCGTTCTGCATTAATTTCCCACAAGGGAAAAGAAAAATGGAGAGCTGTAAATCAGCTCTACAATTTGGAAATTCAACCCGAATTTCCAGAAATCCACTCCACCGCTTTCGTCATGAGCAACTTGGACAACGACATCGACAGCGTCTCTCTCGCCGGCAGTGAAGATGAAATGCCGCAGCCGAAAAATAAATTCCGCATTCCGAAACGCAAACGGGCATTTCTTCGGCCAATCCCGCAGCAGCACAGTCCTCTTCAAGGACCGCGTCGCAAAAGAAGGGAGTTACAAGACTCCGGATTACGCAAGCTGTTTTGCGCAATATCAGAGCCAGAAGGCGGGAGCAAGGCAACTACTGAAGCTGTCAACGAAAGCCGCGCCATGGAAAAAGCGCCGCAACCGATCCAAAAAGAATTCAACGAAAAAATGGCGAAGAAACAGAGAGAGAAGGCACGGATAAAAACATCGGATCGATTAAAGCAAAAACTCGCCGATTTGTCAAGTGTATCTGCACAAACGGAAGCGGAAAAAGATGAACAACAGAAGGAGAGAGAAATCCACGATCAGCAGCGAGCTGAAAGGCGAAATGAAGTAAAAGAAGCATTCGAAAAACCATCGCGCAAAGAAAGAGAAGAAGCACGCTCATTTTGGAGTGCGAAGAAGGCCGAATCAATGAAAGAAAAAACAAAAGGCCGACCAATCGAGGACATGCCAAAAAACAACGAAGTCCTACTCACGTACTGTCAACGGATTTACGGCAATGATAATTGGCAGTTTCTCTGGAAAAATGGACGCACTTCCAGGGAGCTTCATCAGCTCGAAACGCAAGGATGGAAACTTCATGACCAAAAAGGAAAAATGGTCGAACCATCCGAATTCCTCGGTGGTACTCGACCATCCGTGAACGTCCGATTCAAAGAAGGCCACTACACCAATCTGACACCGGAAGAAATGGTCTTCCATGGCCCACCGGTTAGTGAGAGCGAACCTGAACCGGAAATCATCGTCACGGAGGAAGTATCGTCCTCAGAGCTTCAAGAGGAAAACGAGCGACGAGTCCAGAGAGCGGGACACACTCCCCCATCAGCACCGCACATTCCAGAACCGGAAGAATTGCGCATTGAATGTTACCAACAAAGCTGGCCAAAAGGAGAACAATACGTCGGTTATAACATTTTAACCGAATGTTCTGGTGAACGTCACGAAAGTTGTGCCAAGTGTACGTATCGGCAAATTGCTTCAACACGCAAAAAACAATTGAACGGATTCGAAGATTGCAAAGCAAATTCTCTGATGAACGCAATGCTTTTCGACTTGGTCCAGCGACTTTTAAATCTTCGCAGCGAAACAGTCGTCCTCCACGAAGAATACGTAATGCCGTCCATCTTGACACCGAAGCAGTTGGCTGAAAAATTTTGGAAAGAACAATTCGTCACCAAAAATCGGCAACTCGTTAAGCAAGCATCGCTCATGGATTTGTTGAAGCAATGGAGCACTTCGTGTGATCACTTTGGAGCATTAATGCAGCTGAACCAATTTGAGCCAATAAAGCTCAGGCCAATCTCAATCGAAGGGAAAGAAACATCAGAATTCGAGAATTGGCTCGAAAACCTCAACAAATTCACCGCAAATGTCGCTTCTCGAACAAAGGCAGCCATAGCAAACCAGCACTACAGTAACCACGAAATTATTTGCGTTGGCGATCTGGCGGCAGAAGAATTGGCGAACGCATCGAGGACTCAATGGTTCACGCACTACGCCTCGGACAGACTTCATCTATCTCCTGGGCCCGATGTACAACACATCATTTTCTGCTACTTGGCCAATGAAAGCGACTTAACAAAAGGCATCACCCCGTACATCCGAGAACTCGCAAAGACGGACATTCAACTAACAATAGTGTTAGCAAAAACGGACGACAAATCCTGGCTCAAAAACAAGAATGAATGCTACCAGTTGGCTAAAGCGGCCAAGGCAGGCTTTTTCGTCTACCACCGGCGAACCGGTGAAGCAAGACAATTAACCGACATGATCTTGGCGCGAGAAGAAGACGAAATCATGGAAGTTGACCCGACACCTTCAACATCAGCCGCAAGCAGCAGTGGACTTATAAACACGCTGATGGTCATCAGCATGTTCGCGCTGATATTCCTTCAGCCAACAGCAGCGGCACCGTTACGCATTCATCGAGCCTCATTGAGCCAAAATGCACAAAGATTCCTTCAAATGGTTTCCGCCCACTACAGCACACTCACAACCGCACCGCCATTTGAATCGACGAGCACTTTGAGCACCGCACTCCCACCAGCAACTTCGTCGTGGCACAGCACAAAAACTCAAACTGAAATGATGACCACCATGAAGACAAGTCCATGGACAACAACAACATGGGCACCAATGACGACCACCAGGCAAAGATGGACTCCAACAACCAGCGCATCAACTTGGACGACAAGACGAACCCGAATCCAATACGTCACGAAAGCAAGAAGCCAACAAACGGATGCAACGACACCTCCCAACACAATTAAATCGGCAAAATCAGCGAAAAGAGACTTGGGAACGAATCGTGACGGCGCGGACGTTTTCTGGTGTTCCGACAGAGGCAGCACGATCTGGGAGCTCAAGGGCCCCGAGAATTCACCATTCTGTCGTCCTCCACCATCACTCACCGCGGAATGGCACAATCTCGCAATTGAACTCTACGCCAAAAGCATCAGGCCAGAGCAGATTGATTCCGCGTGGCATTGCTCCGTCAAACGAACTACGGAGAATTATTATACCAATTTGTTGGGCGACAAGTTTGTGACCATCGTAAAAGAATTCCCACCGGTCAACAAGCGCATCTGCAAGCAAATGGCACTGCACCAGGAATGCCCATACGCCAAGTCCGAAATGATCAACCACGAGGGACAGCTGTGGTCAACTAATGACGAACTGAACGTCAATTTCCCAGGACCCATTTCCGGACTCTTCAAGGGCGAACAGACAAGCACAGCTACGAACTGTTTTGTGCAACCAGCAACCATATTCGTCAAACGGCAGACTCTACAAATGCTTTCGCCAGTCCACCAAGTCCAAAACTGTCAATACTCTGCGGAATTCTGTCAGTTGCCAGACAACACGACTCTGATATGGAAATCAACGTGCTCTGGAGATGAATGCAAAATGTGCGACTACGATCGAGCGGAAATCATCAGCGGAAAATTTACCGCAGCTTATGGAGAAACAGTAGCCACGTGGATATCCGACGATCACCAGAAGGCCTTGACATTCGCCAAAAAGGCTCCCGAACTCATCGCCTGCGACGGCGTACGCATCGTCCTATCTGAACAGAACTTTGGGATTGCCAAAGATCAATACGACGACATTGTCAGTACTATGAGGAGATGGAAAAGAGGAATTCGGCCCGAGCAACTCGCATCACAACTTTCGGCTTCTCAAGTAGCGACAAGCGTGGCTTTGAATCAGCTCTACATAAGAGAATGCCAACGAAACACGAGAGCCGCGAACCCAACGCTACAAGCCAGGAAACTGTTACGGCAAGCAAACATCCAAGCTCGTTGGATCGGCGAGACGACAATGGAAGTGTTTCCATGTGTCAACATTTCGCTACAGGACATCTCATACAGGCCAATGAATGACTGTCGCCTCTACATTCCCGTGACTGCGCACTTTCCCGACCGAGCTATCGCAGCTTTCCTGGATCCGGAACTTCGCATCATCTCGCTGACAGCACAACAGGCAAGCTGTAATAGCTACCGGATTCATCATCTTCAACTGCGAAGCAATCCCAACATCTGGTTACGGATCGACTCTCGAACCGGCACAGCACGACGAATGCCAAAAGATTACGTGCACGAATTGTACGAAACAACGATCAACCAAACAAACAGCAACTTGGAACTTCATCCGTTGATCTTCCACGCTTGGCAACTCGACAATGAGTCTGACGCCACACGCTTCCCGCACATAAACGAATTCATCAACTCGGAGCAGTTCAAGGACAAGCTGGAACAGCACATTACGGCAAGGACTGAAGCTTTGGGCGCGTTGAAGGGCGGAATAGAAGGATTCACCATGCGCTGGCTAAAAGGCCTGATCGACGAAGCAATCACATGGTGGATTCGAGTCGCCTGCGTTTATTCAACCTTCCTCATGCTGCGCGACATTGTTCTCCCATGCACTCTGGCGTATTTGCTCAATCCCATCCGAGTGACTCTTCTCAGCCTCGTTGGAGTACGCCCGCATCCGACATTCCGACCCACCGTTTCCAAACCACTCGGGATCGAAGAGGGAATGCCGCTGCGTGAAATGCCACGAACCCCCAAACCACCAGCGCGCAGGGCAGAGCACCGATCCATGTCACCAATCAAATTGGACATGATCGCCAGAACGGCTCGGTACCAACAACCACGAACACAGAGCCATCTCGACCTCACAGAAGACTCGCCCTTTGGGAGGCCCAGACGAAAAGAATTCTGACGGGCCCATCTTTTTCACGCCGGAATGTCGGAACTCTGGGATTCCGACTGCCGATCAATTGATCAGCAGAATTGAAGAAAGGAAGTGGCGACCCTTCCCCCTCCCTTTCACATGCCCCGCGCACCCCGTTCCACTCCTCTGCCCCCATTTCCCTCCAAATTGTTAATTGTTTTTCTGCGTTCCTTCCATGCCCCGCGCACAATTAATGACCAATTTGTCAAAACCGCAACTTTTCTGCCACCGTCCCCAATTCGGCGAATGAGACTCCAAAGAACGATGAACCCCCAAATTTCCCGTTTTCCGCCCATTTTGTTCATCTGTTCATTTTGTCCCCCGTTTTTCATTTCGTGCCCAAATTTTCGGCCCATTTTGTTCTGCTCACATTTGCCACTTTTTATTTAAATTTATTGTTATTTAAGCGGCCAAAAATGCCCCCAATTTCACAACCAAAATTCATTAGGCATTTTTGCCGTTTCTCTCCCCTCCCTTCCATTTGCCTTTAACTGTGATAACCCCATTCGTGATCATTCTTTGACCCCCGGTTATTGATTTTTGTTCTGTGGCCCCGGTGCCCTCCATTTCCTGTCCCATCCCGGTGCCCAATTCCATTTGTGATAATTCCCCGGTGATGGCATTTTATCTGTGATCAATTTTGTGATATTTTGTTCACCATTTTTAAATTTTTGTTTAATTACCCAAGTTTGAGGTCATTTCCCGGAATAAATTTTTTATTAATTCTGTGTCTCGTCCCTGCCTGCCCCTGAACCCCGCACCGTGGAATTCATTTGGCCCGACCCCAGAGCAAGTCGGGACAATCTTCAATATACCTCGTTGCCAAACCTAATTCCTGAATTTTTCTCCAAATGCTTTGGGAAAATGAAAATAACAGCCGTGTACACTAATGCCGGGAATCAAATGTTGAAATGCATTGATAACAGCCATTTCATAATCCACTACCAAATTCATTGGTCTTGCACCTGGCCTTACCGAGTCAATTTTGATCAGTATGTACTTCAGAGTGCGCACATATGTTGATTGAAGTTTATTCGGGAGTAATGCATAAATTAGTGGAACAACCCGACCCCTGAATTTCCCATGTATTACCCAAATTTGGTACCACAAATCCGGTGAAGCTCTGAATGTCCCATCAACTATCCAAGTGTCACACTGACAAAGCCGGGAAACGTCCGTAACACAAGAGAAAATCATCACTCACGCAGGATCAGCAGCACCGGTGTCGTGCATAATGAAGGGTTCTTGTTGAGCAGTGCGAGTAAAGAACAAATGTTCTGGGATGCTAACAACTGCAAGTGAATGGGGAATTGGTGCCCCAACCCCCATAGCCCTTCGGCTTCTGCCCGCTGTTTTCTCCAAATTGACAATTTTTGGCAGCTGACACTTAGCATCGTTGCTGATACCCTCCAGAGAAGTGCTAACTATGTTTCTGGGCGAATCAACTGAATTTTTTGCCGTTTGTTTGATCACATTCTTGATACAATGCATTTCAATTCGAGTTGGCGATGGCGCATGATTATGCATTTTTGTTACCTTCACAAAAAATCCAATTACCATTAATT
This sequence comes from Heterodera glycines, assembly GCA_004148225.2. Taxonomy (NCBI): domain Eukaryota; kingdom Metazoa; phylum Nematoda; class Chromadorea; order Rhabditida; family Heteroderidae; genus Heterodera; species Heterodera glycines. The sequence goes on from CP049707.1 coordinate 17,126,878, forward strand.
ATTTAAAAAATTTCAGATTAATCAGGTTTAATCCAATTTTATATAACGCTAAAAATTTGGTTACTTTCCTGTTATGTGACTACAAGCGAACAATTTAAAGAATCACCAAAGGGGTGTGCGACTAAACTTTCTTTTTCGCCACAATTTTCCAATTTTTTTTTTTGTAGAATAGGGTTAACCACCGGAAATTTTTTTGATTTTTGGCCTATTTTCTAACAAATTTTTCCAAGAATTGACTTTTGACGAAATTTCTTAAGAAAATGGTATATTTTCTCAAATATTTCCAATTTTCGTTAAATTTTTTTCATTTTTTCGGTTCGGAAAGCCCCCCCCCTCGCTACACCCTTTGTCGCATCGCCAATAAGTCCTGCCATCTTTCGCATCGGCATGCTTGTTGTAGCTAAAGCCTTCAAAGATCAGCTTGACGCCACCACGTTGAGTTTGGAAAATGTTTTTTTTTGACGCGATGACATTTTTTGGCGACATGTTCAAAAACAATTTCAAAAATTTCCACTAAATAAATCAGCCGAAAAATAATCTCCCTGTCTCCATTAGTCTGCCCGTCTCTAATTATCTCTCCCTTTCTGAGGGGGTTGAAAAATAATATACCCGGGCATATAAAAAGAGCAAATACGGTATGAACAAAAAGTAACTACAATGTACGAGTACTTTGATTATCGATTTTTTTCAATCCATATTTTCGGACCCCCCCCTCCGCCCCATACCTATTGGATGATCTTTGATCCCTTCAACCGAAACCTATTGGATGGACTTGTGCGCGAGAATTTAAATTAATTTAAATTTAAATTAATTAATTTAAATGAGCGAGAGCTGCGCGACTTTTTCCGATAAATTGTGGAAAATCAAAAACATGGTCGCGGTCTCGAACCGTTGAGAGTGGAAGCGAGGAGCTTAACCACTTGGCCACAGGGGCAGTTGAAAGGTATGGGATAATTGTTGACTTTATGATGAAAATTCCGAAAAATTGTGAAAAATCAAAAACATGGTAGTGGACTCGAACCGTTGAGAGTGGAAGCGAGGAGCTTAACCACTTGGCCACAGGGTGAGTTGAAAGGAACTGGATAATTGTTGACTAAATGGTGAAAAAATTTCCCCTTTGCTTTACCACAAGCACTGCGGAGGCGGGCGTGTGGCGGTGAGAGAGTATGGTGGACGCCTCTGTTTCGATTTTTCAATTAATTGATTATATGCTCATCCCTTTACCGTTGTTTAAGGATATTTAAGCTCCTGAACATTGCCTTTTCTCATTTTTTCAGTTTTGTTAAAATTTTCATCAGCAACAAACATCCTTCTCATTTTATAATAAATATTAATTCCTTAATTATATTCGTTTTTATATATTAATTTTCTAATATGAAAAAGCATATTTTCAAATGAAAAAATGCATTTTAAAATTACTTTAAGTTAAATGTATTAAATCACTTTATTACGCTACTTTAATATTCATTTTTATTTAATTCAGATTTTAGACCTAATCCTGATCATTTTTGTAGAGTTCGAACAATGTTCGACTTTTAGACCTTTTGTTCGAACTCGTTATTTTCAGCAATCCAGAGCTGTCAATCAATTTACAAGTCTTTAAACTCTTTTGTGAGGTCTTACAAGTGCTCTGTGAGCGAAAATGACAAATGAAATTTGTTCGAACTCCAAAAAGTGGGTCTAAACGTCGTTTTGGAGCAAAAATAACAACATTTCGACCCCCCTTGGAGAAATCCCCTGTCTGAAATGTCTTCCTGATCATTTTTGTAGAGTTCGCACAATGTTCGACTTTTCGAGCTTTTGTTCGAACTCGTTATTTTCAATAACCCAGGGCTCCCAGTCACTGTACAAACATTTAAAGTCTCTTTTGAGGTCTTACAAGTGTTCTGTAAGCGAAAATGACAAATGAAATTTGTTCGAACTCCAAAAAGTGGGTCTAAACGTCGTTTTGGAGCAAAAATAACAACATTTTGACCCCCCTTGGAGAAACCCCCTGTCTGGAAATGTCTTCCTGATCATTTTTGTAGATTTCGAACAATGTTCGACTTTTCGACCTTTTGTTCGAACTCGTTATTTTGGTCTGAATAGGGCTCTAATCCATTGCGCAAGTATTTTTGACGCTTTATTTTAATTTGTAATTAAAAAAAATATATTTAAATTAATTTTTGAATATAAATATTAGAAATAATAATTAGCGAATGGGAGCGCCGTAGCATAGTGGTTAACGCTTTTGATTAAATGCTTTGGGGTTCTAGTCCGCACGGCGCTCCCATAATTAGGTAGGAATTAACAATTATTAATAATAATAATTAAAGCTTTAATAATAATAAATAATGCTTTATAAATAACTGCTTTAACTGCTTAATTAATAATAATACCATACCATACCATACCATACCATACGGCACCCAAAGCAGGATGAACAAGAATCCACAAGTCAAACGGCACAATTAATGAGCAATGCCGTTAAAAGCAGTGACACCCGAGCTCTGCTGATGACAACAATGGCCACAATTTTCAACCCGTCGAGGCCATGCCATAGCATGATGGCAACCATCTTCATTGATCCGGGAAGCCACCGGTCATTCATTTCAAACACGGCAGCCAAACAACTTGAACTGACCGTGCTCAGAACGGAAGAATGCTTCCTTACGAGCTTTGGAGAACGCGAACCAAAGCGTTACGTCAGCGACCGAGTCGCAATCGGCTTTTTATGTCCCAACGGGGACCGACTCATTTTCAACTTGAACGCACTCAAGTTTCTGCTCAACAATTTGCCTGTCCTACAACTGAACACATTGGACAAGCAGCAGCTTCAACAGAAGAAGCTTTTTCCGCCGCATGAGTCACGACAACCGGACGTCATGCTCGGAATGGACGTCTGGCATGACTTGCACGTTCAGCCAATTGAACAATTGCCGAGTGGATTTACGATTTGTCAGTCGAAAATTGGCAAAATCATCAGCGGCACTGGACGAATTGAACTCAGTCAACCGTCAAATGTGACATTCGTCCTTACGGTCACAGACGAAAATGTCTTCACAACGGAAGAAGACTTGAAGGCCAACGAAGAACTCAACAAGTTCTACGGCCTCAACATCATTGGCATGGACGACTCTTCAACGCTAATCGACCGGGATGAAGTGATGAAAAATTTCAAGGAAAACTTGTCGTTCGTCAACAACAAATACCAAATCGCATTGCCATGGAACGACAGAGTGGCACAATTGCCAACGAATTACCATCAAGCAAAGGCAAGGCTCATAAGCCTCATCAGAAAGCTTCGGACAATAAACTTGGTCGACGAATACCAAGCAATTCTGGATGAACAACAGCAGAATTCCATCATCGAACTGGTCAATTCTGATCATTCTTGTGGTCCAGTCCACTACCTGCCACACAGGGCAGTCATCCGAACCGACAAATCCACAACCAAAATCCGCATCGTGATGGATGCCTCTGCAAAACCCAAATCCACTCCGTCGGCACCATCACTCAACGAATGCCTGCACACAGGCCCGCTACTTTTGAAAGACCTGACCGGCATTCTCCTTCGGTTCAGACGCATGGAAAAAGTCATCCTTGCTGACATTGAAAAGGCATTCCTACAATTGGGCGTCAGAGAACAAGACCGCGATGCCACACGATTCCTTTGGCTTGCTAACCCAAAGGAAGCAAATCTCGAACAGCTGAAACGAGAAGACTTCCGCGTTTTCCGATTTTGCCGAGTCAGTTTCGTTAGTGAACTTACCATTTAAATTTTTCTCCATGGCAAACTCCAATCATAATCAACTTCAGCAAGGACAGTCAGCACTTGGAAATGTATATTTTGGCACATTTAATATTAATATATCATTTAAAAAAATGGGTTGTTTTACTCAATTGATCTGACTAGCCAACATAGATTTGTCATTTATATTAATTTCCATTCTAATTGTTCAAGAATGTATTCTGCACCGATGGAACGCACAATATTCAGTTCTTGAATGGATGCGTTACCCAAATTGGCCAACCTTTACCGTATGTTTTTTTGATGGTGAAGACTTTAAATTTGTGTTCCAAGACCGCTCTGTCTGATCGTTATTTCAATTGATCACCGGCCCGAACAACAGACTCACGCAGGATTGCTTTCTGTGACTAATGTTGTGTTGCGCAATGCCGATGGTCATCGGATTGAAGCTTCGGGATGGCAAACTCAAGCGGGTGTTTTGGCGTCATTGTCCATTGGAACTGCTTACTGGTTCATGAACTGTATGGCACGTTCACGGTATCAGCGACTGGATTGTTGGTACCGAATTGGCGTTGATGGTAGAAATGCTACCATAATTCCTCACCCAATACACCAGGTAATTTTTATTATTATTATTATTAAAAAAAATCACTGATTAGCAAACAACCAATGCTCGTCCTAATGAATCAGTTGGACTTCGTCACTCAATCGCATCTATTTTGGGGGAACAAATTCAAGTTTTTAAAAATTAACTAAAGTTGTGTATAATTTAATTAAGGCTCAACCGGTTCAAATTCAGACGGGAAGTGGTCGCAATGAAGTGGTCTGATTTTATTAAAAAAAAAAATAAAAAAAATTATATAGGTAAATGGAAATTTGAATGGTTCACGTAATCAGCTCCGTTTTAACCAAACCAATGAAGAGGATGTGAACAATAACAACGTGAGGAAATGATATTTCATCTCAGCATTTTTATAATTTCTGTGGAATAAAAATTATATTAGACACTTCATCACCGTTTTGGCATACCAATCCGTACGCGACCTCCCGAGAGAAGGGTGGGTGAAAGTGTTCGTTTATTTTATTGTAACTGATTTGCTCTTAAAACAAAGGCCAGGATCAGAGATCATTGTTTACAAATTAGTCCAACGATATTTTAAAAGGTGAATCGTTCGATTGATGACTCCTTCGTAATTGAACGTACAACACCAATGAGAAACACACTGAGAAACACGAGAGGGGAAGTGTGTGAAATCAGGTTCTTGCCTTTGGAGGACAATGAGCGTCCCGACCTTGTGATGGAGATCCTCATTCAACACCTTCTCGACCGTGTCTTAGATGGGCACCCGAGTCCAATCCTAGTTGGACTGCAGCTCCAACCGCCGGGGTTTGATCGACCCTACGTGATCCGACTTCGGCCACCTGAACAAAACAACGCGGCAGCACTTGCTGCAGCTATCGAAAGACTCAATGAGCAATCGGCTGCTTGAATAGACTTGCTTTCTGGAACGACCGTCACCAAAGTGCTCGCTGTGTGGCCTTTGGAATCCGTTCGTGTCGATGCTCAGCGAGGGGGTTGATAAAAAATTTAAAATTTTGATAAAATAAATATAGGTGCGTGCGATTTGGATAACGAACATCACTTATCACACAACGTGCAGTCAATAGTTTGTGTTGTGAACCCCAACGATCGTTACTGCCTCGCGCGTGCTGTTCTTCTTGGACTTTGTGATCGTGAGACACAAATGCCAAATGGAGGTGGTCGTGGAGCGTTCAACACATACGCAAGTCGTCAATACCAACATGGGACTCAGGAAGTGTCCAAGCCACGAAATGTCCAAAAGAGTAAAAACCCACGAAATGTCCAAAATTTTTCAAAATTTATAAAAACAAAATGAGTCTAATTTAGGATTTTTAGGGTTTTCGGCGCCTTGTAATCTTCGAAAAGGAGCAAGAATACCGTATTGTCTTCAAGGGAGAGGGGTAATATTTTTTCGTTTATCTAAATTAAAAAAAAACATTTGAAGAACTGCAGCGCGATTCAATTTATGTATCCTGCTAGAACGAGGACACTTCAACTACATTGACGAATTGCACAGCTCTTCAAGGTTCCTGGATACTGCATTGACTGTGAACGGAGAGCAGACGCGAGTTACCATGCGATTGGTTGCAAGGCGGCATGTCGTCTTTGTTTTCGATTCGGGGGTGGATACCCGTGTCAACGAGAACGGGTTTTAATTTGAGCTTATTTTTTTCAGTTATAAAATTTTTTTAGTTGTCTGATGGTCAGATCAGTTCACGAAAATGTACCGAATGTGGTTTCATTTTCCCAAATGACAACTGTTATGAATATCATTTGGCGAATGATGCCCCTGCTCCAATTGATGGGCGCGGACATAGACAACGGCGTTCACTTTGTCAATGGCGACGTTTTTGTCCCACATGCGGTCGTGTTGCCTATTTTGGAATCCATCAATGCCCCTCGATACGTCGTGCTATTGGGCCAGTTGATTGCTTTCGTTGCAAAGGTCCACATATGTTGGATGAACCTTGCTACATCCAACCGATTGGTGTTGCACCACCTTTACCAATGCTTGGTCCTGTTCACAACAACGACGACGACAACAACAACAACAACAACAACAATGAGGATGAAAATGATATTGATTTCATAATCAACAATCTGGGAGGAGAAGGTGATGAAGATGAAGATGATGTTGAAAACGGGGATGATATTAATGATGATGATGATGATGATGAGCGAGATGAACTGCTACCACTTCGTCTTTGCTTCTTCGATGCCGAAACATCCCAGGAGCGCCCAGTACAGCTCAACAATCAAGTCGCCCATAAACATGTACCTTTGCTAATAGTTGCTGAATTCATTTGTGAACCTTGCATTCGAGCTGGAATCAACATCAACGATGGGCAAGGTCAGCGCGCACCCGGTTGCGTTTGCCTATGTGGAAGAGTGAGAGGTCAACAGATGCGTCAATGGATGTCACCACCTTTTGTAAATGCTCCTGGGGATAATACTCCCCAGCCGGAAGGAGCTCCTGTATTCAACAACCGTCGTTTATTTTTTCATTCTTTTGATAACGAAGCTTCTGACCCCGTCGACCAATTTCTCGACTTTCTTATCCATCATGGATCAAGAAAAGCACACACCATTTGTATCGCTCATAACGGAGGAAAATACGACTTTCATCTGGTACTCGAAGCACTACATCGTCGGAGTTACCCACCAAAACGTTTGTGCACCAGCGGTCTAAAAATCTATTCAATGAAGCTTCGTGGCATGAATCAGCGGCGAATAACTTTTAAAGACTCCATCAATTACTTCTTTTGTGAATTGGATGCACTCGTAAAAAGTTTTGATCTGCCACAACATCTCGCAACTGTGAAACCATTCTTTCCATATTTTACATTAAACGACAACATCTACATCAACGACTCGATGGGCTTCCGCCTATCGAATTCTACTCACCAAACACGATGAAAGCTGATAAACGGGAAAAATTTCTTCGATGGCATTGTAATAACAATGGTGATGCTCGTTTCCAACTCCGTGAGCAGCTGATCATGTACTGCATAAATGATGTTGCCATTCTTCGAGAATCCGTGTTGCGCTTTCGAAAACTCATCGGAGAACACACTCAGGGCCTCGATCCCTTTTTGGTGTCTTAAACAGCTGCTGGTCTGGATTATCAACGCTCCGACGTTGTTTTCTACCGTTCAACCGTTTGGTTCACTCACCCATCCGTGAACGTCCGATTCAAAGAAGGCCACTACACCAATCTGACACCGGAAGAAATGGTCTTCCATGGCCCACCGGTTAGTGAGAGCGAACCTGAACCGGAAATCATCGTCACGGAGGAAGTATCGTCCTCAGAGCTTCAAGAGGAAAACGAGCGACGAGTCCAGAGAGCGGGACACACTCCCCCATCAGCACCGCACATTCCAGAACCGGAAGAATTGCGCATTGAATGTTACCAACAAAGCTGGCCAAAAGGAGAACAATACGTCGGTTATAACATTTTAACCGAATGTTCTGGTGAACGTCACGAAAGTTGTGCCAAGTGTACGTATCGGCAAATTGCTTCAACACGCAAAAAACAATTGAACGGATTCGAAGATTGCAAAGCAAATTCTCTGATGAACGCAATGCTTTTCGACTTGGTCCAGCGACTTTTAAATCTTCGCAGCGAAACAGTCGTCCTCCACGAAGAATACGTAATGCCGTCCATCTTGACACCGAAGCAGTTGGCTGAAAAATTTTGGAAAGAACAATTCGTCACCAAAAATCGGCAACTCGTTAAGCAAGCATCGCTCATGGATTTGTTGAAGCGATGGAGCACTTCGTGTGATCACTTTGGAGCATTAATGCAGCTGAACCAATTTGAGCCAACCAGTGGGGAATCCACGTGTTCTCACGCGTGAGGTATTGCTTCATCCACCCACGGCCCCACTTCCCTGGACATGTTCGTCAAAATAACATGTTCCGGGGACTTTTACTTGTACGAGTGCTCGCACCGCGCTTAATTCGTGTCCCGTTGCTGGGCTATCGCACCAAAGATGGACGTTTCACCTTTCCACTCTGTGCTTGGTGTGCGGACAGACGCCAGCAACGACCATGTCAACATGGTGACGAAAAGCGTTCTTGGGTGTGCGCATACACGCACATGGAATTGAACAAGGCACTTCAACTCGGCTATATTGTCGTTGATCTCTTTGAGGTACATTAAAAATAACGAAAAAAAAAAGGTTTGGAACTATGACGAGTGGGACGACGACTTGTTCAGCAAATATGTCAATACATTCGTTGGTCTCAAAGTCCAAGCGACTGGATGGCCGGAAGGGTGTGAGACAGATGAACAACGTAAAGAATTCGTGGATAATTTCATGCGCACGGAAGGCATCCAACTAGACTCAACGAAAATGACACCCAACCCAGGGCTCCGCCTCATTGCCAAAACATTGGCAAATTCTCTGTGGTATACGTTTTTAAACTTCTATTTGAACAAAAAAAATGTTTAGGGGAAAAATGGCACAGCGCGTGGGTTTCACGCAGATAAAGTACACGCGCACTCCAGCGGAGTTCCATCAACTCTTGGACGATCCAACATTAGACAAACTGGACTTTGTCCACGTCTCCGAGCATATGGACCGAGTTGTTGTCAGGAAGCGTCCCGAGTTTGCAAAGGCACCCCTCACAAACTGTCTTCCAGTCGCAATATACGTCACATCGTACGCGAGACTTCATCTCTATTCATACATGGAAAAAGTGATTGCACTGGAAGGGGCTGAGCTTCTTTATTGTGGTTTGCGAATACAATATAAAAAAAATGTTAGATAATTTTAGACACTGACTCTATCTACTACGTGAACAAGATGGGTGGGCGGTGTGTTCCGGAAGGCGAGGCACTTGGACAAATGAAGCGTGAGCATGTTGATCGTCGAATTGTGGAATTTGTGGCTGGTGGTCCAAAAAATTATGGAATTCGGCACACAGCACGAGAAGGAACTGATGAGCGGGCCAACCTCAAAATACGAAGCTTCAGATTATCGTACGCCACTCAACAATTACTGAATTTTGAAGCAATGAAAGATCTGACACTGGCTACATATAACATTGACGGACCTATGTCAGTTTTTTTTAATTTTCACAACTAATAATTTTAAATTTTAGTGATGACGTCATCGACAACGATGATCTCTACGTGTACGGAGGAGGTGGAGCCCATCGTTGCATCCGAGTAACTTTCCCGCAAATTGACCGAAATGCCCGTTCTGACGTATACACCTGCGAGGCCCACAAAGACTACAGACCTTTCTACGCCAAGGGCCGTGTTCGACCGGGAATGCAAACACGACCATTTGGACGTGTTCGACCGGGAATGCAAAAATCTCAACGAAAAAATTTGGGAATCACACTTGAGAGATATTGAAATAAATTGTGTAAATTATCAATTGAATTGACACCAGTTATAATGATTTTTCCGAGATATAGATGAGACACGTTGCATCATTTTCCAATTTGCATCGAAGTGCTGGGAAAATACTTGGATCGTAAACACCACCCAGTCTTGTTACGAGACGCTCCACATAGATTCGTTGTGGAAAGGTTTTCACACCCACAATGTTGACCACACGCATCTCATGGATATCGAAGATGGTGTTTTGTGTATGTTGTATTCTTCGCAAAACTCGTTTCGCAAACACTCTTGCTCTGTCTGGGTGGGGTACGCCGGTTAGGACGACACGTGCCGACTGGAAAATCAGGAAGTACGGGAAGTGGAAAATCGGAATGGATAATGAGATTATTACGTAACTTGGACAAAATTATTTCATTACCAATTGAGCGTGTATTGTATTGTTACGGGGAGCTGAATCCGAATATTTTAAATTTACAACGCAATGGAAGAATTGACAATATAACAGTCACTGTTCACAATGGAGTTCCTGCTGAAGACTACATTAAAGGAAATGCCAAAAAGGAAAAATTGTTGCTGGTGTTGGACGATTTATTGGTTGGTATGAGACAGCAATATTTAGACACACTCTTTACTCGCGGTTCACATAATTGGGGAACACTTCATCACCGTTTTGGCATACCAATCCGTACGCGACCTCCCGAGAGAAGGGTGGGTGAAAGTGTTCGTTTATTTTATTGTAACTGATTCGCTCTTAAAAAAAAGGCCAGGATCAGAGATCATTGTTTACAAATTAGTCCAACGATATTTTAAAAGGTGAATCGTTCGATTGATGACTCCTTCGTAATTGAACGTACAACACCAATGAGAAACACACTGAGAAACACGAGAGGGGAAGTGTGTGAAATCAGGTTCTTGCCTTTGGAGGACAATGAGCGTCCCGACCTTGTGATGGAGATCCTCATTCAACACCTGCTCGACCGTGTCTTAGAGGGCACCCGAGTCCAATCCTAGTTGGACTGCAGCTCCAACCGCCGGGGTTTGATCGACCCTACGTGATCCGACTTCGGCCACCTGAACAAAACAACGCGGCAGCACTTGCTGTAGCTATCGAAAGACTCAATGAGCAATCGGCTGCTTGAATAGACTTGCTTTCTGGAACGACCGTCACCAAAGTGCTCGCTGTGTGGCCTTTGGAATCCGTTCGTGTCGATGCTCAGCGAGGGGGTTGATAAAAAATTTAAAATTTTGATAAAATAAATATAGGTGCGTGCGATTTGGATAACGAACATCACTTATCACACAACGTGCAGTCAATAGTTTGTGTTGTGAACCCCAACGATCGTTACTGCCTCGCGCGTGCTGTTCTTCTTGGACTTTGTGATCGTGAGACACAAATGCCAAATGGAGGTGGTCGTGGAGCGTTCAACACATACGCAAGTCGTCAATACCAACATGGGACTCAGGCCGTTCATTTGCTTACAAGAGCCGGTGTTTCTGGTGACAAACACATGTACACACTGGAGGATGTTGCGCAACTCCAACAATATATCAATAATGAGAATGGTGTAGGACAAATTCGCCTTGTAATCTTCGAAAAGGAGCAAGAATACCGTATTGTCTTCAAGGGAGAGGGGTAATATTTTTCGTTTATCTAAATTAAAAAAAAACATTTGAAGAACTGCAGCGCAATTCAATTTATGTATCCTGCTAGAACGAGGACACTTCAACTATATTGGACGAATTGCACAGCTCTTCAAGGTTCCTGGATACTGCATTGACTGTGAACGGAGAGCAGACGCGCGTTACCATGCGATTGGTTGCAAGGCGGCATGTCGTCTTTATTTTCGATTCGGGGGTAGATACCCGTGTCAACGAGAACGGGTTTTAATTTGAGCTTATTTTTTTCAGTTATAAAATTTTTTTAGTTGTCTGATGGTCAGATCAGTTCACGAAAATGTACCGAATGTGGTTTCATTTTCCCAAATGACAACTGTTATGAATATCATTTGGCGAATGATGCCCCTGCTCCAATTGATGGGCGCGGACATAGACAACGGCGTTCATTTTGTCAATGGCGACGTTTTTGCCCCACATGCGGTCGTGTTGCCTATTTTGGAATCCATCAATGCCCCTCGATACGTCGTGCTATTGGGCCAGTTGATTGCTTTCGTTGCAAAGGTCCACATATGTTGGCTGAACCTTGCTACATCCAACCGATTGGTGTTGCACCACCTTTACCAATGCTTGGTCCTGTTCACAACAACGACGACGACAACAACAACAACAACAACAACAATGAGGATGAAAATGATATTGATTTCATAATCAACAATCTGGGAGGAGAAGGTGATGAAGATGAAGATGATGTTGAAAACGGGGATGATATTAATGATGATGATGATGATGATGAGCGAGATGAACTGCTACCACTTCGTCTTTGCTTCTTCGATGCCGAAACATCCCAGGAGCGCCCAGTACAGCTCAACAACCAAGTCGCCCATAAACATGTACCTTTGCTAATAGTTGCTGAATTCATTTGTGAACCTTGCATTCGAGCTGGAATCAACATCAACGATGGGCAAGGTCAGCGCGCACCCGGTTGCGTTTGCCTATGTGGAAGAGTGAGAGGTCAACAGATGCGTCAATGGATGTCACCACCTTTTGTAAATGCTCCTGGGGATAATACTCCCCAGCCGGAAGGAGCTCCTGTATTCAACAACCGTCGTTTATTTTTTCATTCTTTTGATAACGAAGCTTCTGACCCCGTCGACCAATTTCTCGACTTTCTTATCCATCATGGATCAAGAAAAGCACACACCATTTGTATCGCTCATAACGGAGGAAAATACGACTTTCATCTGGTACTCGAAGCACTACATCGTCGGAGTTACCCACCAAAACGTTTGTGCACCAGCGGTCTAAAAATCTATTCAATGAAGCTTCGTGGCATGAATCAGCGGCGAATAACTTTTAAAGACTCCATCAATTACTTCTTTTGTGAATTGGATGCACTCGTAAAAAGTTTTGATCTGCCACAACATCTCGCAACTGTGAAACCATTCTTTCCATATTTGTACATTAAACGACAACATCTACATCAACGACTCGATGGGCTTCCGCCTATCGAATTCTACTCACCAAACACGATGAAAGCTGATAAACGGGAAAAATTTCTTCGATGGCATTGTAATAACAATGGTGATGCTCGTTTCCAACTCCGTGAGCAGCTGATCATGTACTGCATAAATGATGTTGCCATTCTTCGAGAATCCGTGTTGCGCTTTCGAAAACTCATCGGAGAACACACTCAGGGCCTCGATCCCTTTTTGGTGTCTTCAACAGCTGCTGGTCTGGATTATCAACGCTCCGACGTTGTTTTCTACCGTTCAACCGTTTGGTTCACTCACCTGAGGGAGGATACCTCCGTGGACGGCGAGCTTCCGCCAAATCCCGCCGATACATCCGGTTCTTCGAGCTTGAAAACCCTGGAGCCCAAGTGCAGTGCGCGGATTGGTCTGTGGGAGAGGCCAACATTGAAGACACAGGCTATCGTGTGGACGGCCTCTGGCGACGAGAGCCTCCGCTTCGTCCACTGGCCATCGAGTGGATGGGTTGCTACTATCATGGTGTTTTATCACATTAATTTTCAAATAAAAATCTTAAACGATTAAAGGATGTCCCGACTGTTTTCCAAATCGAAGACAAAAGTTGGCTGCTGGGAGAACTGCGGAGGATTTATACGAAAGGACGATGCGGCGACTCTTTGAACTCGAACATACCCATGGATGTGAGCTTCACGTCGTATGGGGTTGTGAGTGGAAAGAACGGCTCCGACGCGATTTGGAGCTCAAGCAGCGTTTCGAAGCAGTATTTGTCCCGTGTCCATTGGATCCACGAAACGATGCACTCCGTGGTGGTCGTACGGAGCCCTTCAAACTTCATCATGTGTGCTCAGACGATGAAGAGATATTGTGCATTGATATAATTAGCTTATATCCCTACGTCATGGTGCTTTTTCTCAATAAATTTGAATTTAAATTTGAATTTAGAAGGTGAATCCTTTCCCAGTGGGGAATCCACGTGTTCTCACGCGTGAGGTATTGCTTCATCCACCCACGGCCCCACTTCCCTGGACATGTTCGTCAAAATAACATGTTCCGGGGACTTTTACTTGTACGAGTGCTCGCACCGCGCTTAATTCGTGTCCCGTTGCTGGGCTATCGCACCAAGGATGGACGTTTCACCTTTCCACTCTGTGCTTGGTGTGCGGACAGACGCCAGCAACGACCATGTCAACATGGTGACGAAAAGCGTTCTTGGGTGTGCGCATACACGCACATGGAATTGAACAAGGCACTTCAACTCGGCTATATTGTCGTTGATCTCTTTGAGGTACATTAAAAATAACGAGAAAAAAAAATATATAAAAAAAGGTTTGGAACTATGACGAGTGGGACGACGACTTGTTCAGCAAATATGTCAATACATTCGTTGGTCTCAAAGTCCAAGCGACTGGATGGCCGGAAGGGTGTGAGACAGATGAACAACGTAAAGAATTCGTGGATAATTTCATGCACACGGAAGGCATCCAACTAGACTCAACGAAAATGACACCCAACCCAGGGCTCCGCCTCATGCACAGCGCGTGGGTTTCACGCAGATAAAGTACACGCGCACTCCAGCGGAATTCCATCAACTCTTGGACGATCCAACATTAGACAAACTGGACTTTGTCCACGTCTCCGAGCATATGGACCGAGTTGTTGTCAGGAAGCGTCCCGAGTTTGCAAAGGCACCCCTCACAAACTGTCTTCCAGTCGCAATATACGTCACATCGTACGCGAGACTTCATCTCTATTCATACATGGAAAAAGTGATTGCACTGGAAGGGGCTGAGCTTCTTTATTGTGGTTTGCGAATACAATAGAAAAAAAATGTTAGATAATTTTAGACACTGACTCTATCTACTACGTGAACAAGATGGGTGGGCGGTGTGTTCCGGAAGGCGAGGCACTTGGACAAATGAAGCGTGAGCATGTTGATCGTCGAATTGTGGAATTTGTGGCTGGTGGTCCAAAAAATTATGGAATTCGGCACACAGCACGAGAAGGAACTGATGAGCGGGCCAACCTCAAAATACGAAGCTTCAGATTATCGTACGCCACTCAACAATTACTGAATTTTGAAGCAATGAAAGATCTGACACTGGCTACATATAACATTGACGGACCTATGTCAGTTTTTTTTAATTTTCACAACTAATAATTTTAAATTTTAGTGATGACGTCATCGACAACGATGATCTCTACGTGTACGGAGGAGGTGGAGCCCATCGTTGCATCCGAGTAACTTTCCCGCAAATTGACCGAAATGCCCGTTCTGACGTATACACCTGCGAGGCCCACAAAGACTACAGACCTTTCTACGCCAAGGGCCGTGTTCGACCGGGAATGCAAACACGACCATTTGGACGTGTTCGACCGGGAATGCAAACACGACCATTTGGATAATGCGACCTGCTGACGTAAATTTTGAAAATGCAGAGGAACTGAGACAAAAGTTATATATGAAGCGAAAAAATTTCCAAAAAAGAGTCCTAAATTCAAAGTGGGCGACCGTGTGAGAATAGAAAAATACAAACATGTATTCCAAAAGGGTTATTTACCACGATTTACCGATGAAATATTTACGGTAGCAGAAGTACATACAGAACGCTCGCCCGTTGTTTACAGATTAAGTGACGATAGCAACGAAATTATAAAGGGATGGTTTTATTCCAATGATTTATGCAAAATTCTCAAAAACAAAGAATCACTATATGATATTGAACAAATTTTGAAGAAGAAAAAACAAAATGGTATCCATACCATACCATACCATATCATACCATATCATATCATACCATACCATACCATACCATACCATACCATACATACCATACCATACCATAACCATACCATACATACCATATCATATCATACCATACCATACCATACCATACCATACCATACCATACCATACCATACCATACCATACCATACCATACCATACCCCCCCCTTTTTTTGTTATTTCACTTTGTTAACCTTTAAAAAACTAATAAAAATTATTCCAATAGAAATTAATTTTTTTTACTTCGTCCCATTTATTTTATGATTTTTTTACATTTAATTTTAATTTTATTAGCATCACTAAAACCTTAATACTATTTTCCTTTTATTAATCCAGAGTTATTAAAGTATTATTCCAATAAAAAAAATTTTGATTTTTTACTTCGTTCCATTTTATTTTATGAATTCATTAATAATAATAATAATTAATTTTATTTTTATAAGAATTAGTGAACTTACCATTTAAATTTTTCTCCATAACTAACATAACTAACATACCATACCATACCATACCATACCATACCATACCATACCATATCATACCATACCATACCCCCCCCCTTTTTTTTGTTATTTCACTTTGTTAACCTTTAAAAAACTAATAAAAATTATTCCAATAGAAATTAATTTTTTTACTTCGTCCCATTTATTTTATTTTATGATTTTTTTTACATTTAATTTTAATTTTATTAGCATCACTAAAACCTTAATACTATTTTCCTTTTATTAATCCAGAGTTATTAAAGTATTATTCCAATAAAAATGGTAGAGGAGGACCGTACAATTCTTGATGCAACGAAAGAAATGGGAATGGAAGCGTGGGTTCAAGCGTATAGGCTCGTTTGCCGATTTATTTTTGATATCAACAAAAATCGTTTCGAGTTAATATTTGATCAGCGATATGTAAGGAGGGTTAAAATTTCTTCACAACTTGCGTATATCTTAGGCTTTGACAGTACAGATTTTACGACATCGGAAAATGAAGCAAAATTTATGCCAGATATGAATGGTGGCGTATCATCTTTTCAAGTTTATACTCCCGATCTCATTGAACCAATGATGATTGGTGATATCACAGCACCAGTGTTACGCATCGTCACAATTCGAGGAAAACCTGATGAAATAGTTGAAGAACAATTTTTAGCAATACAATATCACAAAATTTTAATTAAGGAAATTTCTGAACTCCTGATCGAAATTCGTACAAATAGCGGGAGCCTAATGCCATTCCAATATGGAATATGTACATTAACTTTATATTTCCGAAAACTGTCCTACTTCTGAAGATGAATACCTTGGAAATTGATAAAATTTTATCGACAAGCCCACTCACAAAACAGACTTATATCGGCTGTTTTGCGGCTGACCAGATACCAAATATGGAAATGGTAAAATTTCCAAATTGTCTGGTAATGAATATTGACCCAATCACCTCTAAGGGATCACATTGGGTTTGTGCTTACAGTCCTTCTCCGTCACACATTGAATACTATGACTCGTTGGGCATTTGGCCACCACCTAGTATACACATTGCAAATTATTTGTCAAGATTCAAACAAATTCGTTATAGTATAATTCTACTTCAATCTCCCAATTCAAGTGTGTGTGGTCGTCATGTGCTCTTCTTTTTGTTTAATAGATGTCTGGGAACTCCCTTTGAAAAGATTGTAAGATTTTTGCATTTTGGAAAAACAACACCTGACACACTTGTCAGTTCTTTTGTTACAAGAATAATAAATATAAATAGTTGAAAAAATATATTTTTTTTCACAAAAATGCATGTCGATTTTGATCCCCACCAAGTGGATTGGTCTACATTCTCGCACGAATTTATTCAATATGGAGGTTACAATATTTTTCGTGGTGTACCATATCAGCGCGGTGCTGGTATCGGTTCAGTATTTAGAAGCTTAATGAGATTTCTTTTACCGATAGGGAAACAAATTGGATCGTCAATTGCACGTCAGGGGCTTGAAAGCGGGAATCGAGTGTTAACAAATGTATTAGAAGGTAAAGATTTGAAGGAGTCTCTCGTCAGCGAGGGTAAAACAGGACTTAAAAACCTTTTGGAAACGGCAGCAAATAACATTGAAAACCAAAAAGGACAGGGATTTGATTTTAAAAAAAAATACAAGAAAGAAACCATACCACGGTATGGAAAAATTAGAAGAAAAAATATAAATAAGCTCCAATCTTCAATTGGACCACCTATGGTTGTTAAGACCAAAAACAAACGTTTACGTGTTGACTCATTGGGAGCTTACTAAAAAAATGACTTGCCCTCAAAAGATTAGTGAAAACAGTCCTTTGGCAATAAACAGTGGTTTAAACATTTTCTCAATACCTCCAACAAATGTGGCGGTCGTTCGTTCATTCTTTCGTCAAGTTCTTCCCTTGGCGACAATCACTCAGGAATCACCATATCTCTTTAGGTTATACAGTGATAATTTGTGGACTGATTTGTCACGAATCTATCTCTATCTTGAATTGTCCATTGAAAAACCGGGAGCTATTGACAAATGGATAGCTATAGAGGACACTGATGTCAGCGTGTCAGCAATTCAAGGAATTGGGCAAACGTTTGTTCAGCAATTAAAAGTGACCGTTGGAAACACTGAAGTTTACGATAGCGGAAATTTATATCCATACAAAGCCTACATTACCAATGAATTGAGCTTTCCAGTAAATGCAAAAAAGAACTTTCTCGGCTCAACGGGATATTATCACACGGAACGTCACGATGATCCAACGGATGATGGATTTAAAGAACGTTGTAAAGTTTTTAAAGGTGGTAATAATGCACAGTTCCTCTCTCGCCTTGACTTTGACTTGGGAAACCAAGAACTCTACCTGTTAAATAATTTGGATTTGTTGTTCACAATTTACAAAGCGAAAGACGCATTTCTTTTGCAAACACTTAAAGCTAATGACGACACAAAGTACCGTTTGACCGTGCACGATGTTAAAATTTACGCTAAAATGATTGAGGTTCAGCCCTCACTCAACATGAATCTTTACAAGACACTAGAAAAGCAGCCTGCTACTTATGCTGTTCGTAAAACCGAAATCAAATCTTCATACATTAGCAGTGGCGCTACGAATTTGAATACAACGTGTTCAGCTCGACAATACCTCGTCGTGTAACAATAGCGTTGGTCAGTAACTCGGCTTTTAATGGTGATTACAAATTGACGCCCTTCAAGTTCGATCCATTTGATTTGCGAGAAATTTCAGTACATGCTGGGGGCATGGTCTATCCCGTTGTACCACATAAATTAAATTTTTCAAAGAATTACTATGTAAGAGCATTCGTGGAGATGTATGAAGCGTTGGGCATGGCTAATTCAGAACGTTCATTTGACGTTTCAATGAATCAATTCAAAAATGGATGGGCCTTTTTTGTCATCTCTTTGAATTCAACCTTAGACGATAGCTGTGGATTTGAGCTGTTGAGAAGCGGTACAACCAGTATTAGGGCCACATTTGATTCACCAATTCCAAAGGGAGGAGTGGAAATGATTGTTCTCGGAGAATTTGACCAAATGATTATGATTGATTATAATCGACACATTGTCTCCGACTCGAAGCTTGGGTAAATTTATAAATAAAGCTCAAAATTATATTAGAGAAAAATGAATAACACGACGAAAGAAGGAATTGAGGTGTTACGTTCATCAGATGAGACTAATGACACTCTTTTTCATCTTTTGCTCCTTTCACATTATGCATTTGCCTTCCCTGTTTTTCTACTCTGTTGGTTCATAATAATTAAATTCCTCAAGAGGAGAGGTCATATATCCCCAAGCGAAGCGGAAACCATGATTGAAGAAATGAAAAATATTCAAAGACAACCACCAATATTTTTTCAATCAAAGTAGTGTAACTTACTTTTTTTACAATGCATTATTTTTTTCTTATAAGAATTTGGTATAATTTTAATTGTTATTGGAATTTTTTTTGTTAAAGACAAATTTTTAAACATTTAACTGTTTAAAAATAATAAATTATTGTTTATAATAAAACTTAATTCCTGTTATTAAAAAAAAGTTTGGTCTCTCGCCGCCACACGCCCGCCTCCGCAGCGCTTGTGGTGAAGCAAAGGGGAAAATTTTTCACCATTTAGTCAACAATTATCCAGTTCCTTTCAACTCACCCTGTGGCCAAGTGGTTAAGCTCCTCGCTTCCACTCTCAACGGTTCGAGTCCACTACCATGTTTTTGATTTTTCACAATTTTTCGGAATTTTCATCATAAAGTCAACAATTATCCCATACCTTTCAACTGCCCCTGTGGCCAAGTGGTTAAGCTCCTCGCTTCCACTCTCAACGGTTCGAGACCGCGACCATGTTTTTGATTTTCCACAATTTATCGGAAAAAGTCGCGCAGCTCTCGCGCATTTAAATTAATTAATTAAAATTTAAATTAATTAAATTCTCGCGCACAAGTCCATCCAATAGGTTTCGGCTGAAGGGATCAAAGCTCATCGGAGAACACACTCAGGGCCTCGATCCCTTTTTGGTGTCTTAAACAGCTGCTGGTCTGGCTTTATCAACGCTCCGATTGTAGTAAAGTAGAAAAAATTTTCGCATTCTAATAAAATTAAATAAGTATTTCCTAAGTATGTTAAAAACTAGAGTTGAGCGGGACCGGAAATTTTGACAAAAACCGGGACCGGGACTTGCCGGGACCAGAAAAGTCGGGACCGGGACCTGGATTTTCGCCCGGGACCGCGAGAAAAGTCGGGACCGGGACCAACCGGGAATTTTCCCAAGAGAAAAATTTTTGAAAAATTTTTTGAAATTTGAGTTTACTTTGTTAAGAAAATGCTTATATTCAAAAATGTACCCATAAAATTTTTTATTTTCGTTTTGGGGAGGAATTCGAAGAATTTTTCGTTATTCATTGGAAAATTTTTAAAAATTTTCATATCGGGGGGAGGGACCTTGGAACTTTCTAAGTCCAAAATTCTGGTTTTTTAAATAAATTAACAATCTTTTAAATTTTTTGCTTTTAAATGGCTGTTTTAGTGGCAATGTTTTTTCAAAAAACTTTTTTGGAACATTGGGAGGGGCGGGGTCATTTGAATTATGAACAAAGGATGTAAATGAAATAAATAATTTATTTATTTTTCTTAAAAATTTCTCCATCTCACCAATTTCCTCTTCTTTTCCCACCATACCCCTATTCTTACCAGTGCTTATTTAGTCCCGTCGGGACCGGGACTGGCAAAACCGGGACCGGGATTTCCTTTTTTTTCAAAAACCGGGACCGGGACCTGAAAAACCCGGGAATTCCCGACCCGGTCCCGGTCCCGCTCAACTCTATTAAAAACTAAAAATAAAATTTCATTCCTTAATTGCTGTGATTTTTTTCATCTATATTTCACTTACACATTTCATGATTTTCAATAACTTTGTTGTTTGTGTTTCTCAGATCATGAAATTTTTTGCTTAACGATTTTTTTTTGAATTTTTCAGGAATAACACAATTAAGGCTACCCAATTATATCAAGATTTTAAAATTTGGTTCATTTTGGGCAAAGTTATGAATAATTTTCTGTCAAAAAATTTTTCATTTGACGGTTTTTGATTAACGTCCGTCCCAGCACCGATTAATAGAAGACTATTGGAGCTATCAAATGATGATATCATGAATCGGGTTTGGACTTTTTCGCCTCGACACTTTCGCCGACCAACAAAATTAGACATTTGCGCTGCTCAATTAAAAACATTTTAAAATATTGTTACCAATTTTCAACGAATTTTACTCAAAGGACTGTGGCAAACAAAAAAGCAATAAAAAGAAATGCAAAAAACAACTGTAGACACCTAATTTTTTGTTTTTTGTCAATACATGTATCAGCAACAAAGGCAAATTTGATGCCAAGGAAAACAAAAATAATGGAGATTTAATAAACAACATTAATATAGTAGGGTTTAGTTTAAATAAAATTTTTGGATTATTTTAAAATCTGAATGAACGGTGCAAATGGTTTTGTAGGACGGCGAAAATGTCTTTTATACTGGCCAACGCAAGTGTCAGCGGCGCAAATGTCGGCACACCGCAATGAATATAGAATTTGGATGCTTCTAGAAAAAGCTATTTTATGGGCGCCTTTTTTTATCGTCGTGAAAACTGAAATAAAGCCCAAATAGTCGCCCTGTTTTAAATGTCAAAATCGGACAATTGCGTACGGATAAATATCCTCTTTTTATGTTTAATATTATAATTAAATAAAATGAACAAAATTTAATATTAAGCATTTGAGCAAGCAAATGTATTGGAGAACAAAGAAATGAAAAATACAAAATTCAAGTTGAGTCGAGCCATAGCTTGGCTTAAATGTGCGTTCAAGTCGGACAGTGATTTTTTAGCCATAATTTAAATAATAAAAATGTTATGTACATATAATTCAGTAAGTATTTTATTCTAATTTAATTTTGCTATGAATGGAATATTTTTAGCCATCACAACACGTGCTGATCGAAGGACTGCGTCGATCAAAAGACAAAAAGTAAAAAATTTTAGGATGAAAAAATCGGTTTAAATTTAATGGTACCAATTTTCATCAATTTTAATTACTGAAATTTTATAGAATGAAGGACAAATCATTGGAATTTGCACAAAAATGGGTGTCATCAAATTTCGAATTGTACCTAAGCAAACAAAATTGTGGAAGAAAAATATGGGAGAAAATTACTGCAAATGGAGGCACTCCCGGTAAAGGCGGAGAATACAATGTGCAGGTGAAGAATTGAAATTTTGTGCTCATGGATTTTTAATAAATTATTATCAGATGGATTTTGGATGGACAATTGGCATTTTGTTGGACTTTTTGGTCACTTTTGGCACAAAACTTAAGCTGGATGATGCTGATGGAGTGAATTGCGAACAAAAACAAATGGAACCCGAACCCGTCATATTCCCAAATGAATTAGTGAGTAACAGTTAATAAACAAACCAAATTTCCGAAATTTAAAATGTATTTAGTCTGATTTTCGATCGCAACGTTTAACGGAGGCACAGAAAAATGTCGAAGAAATTAACAAAAGCCAGAAATATTGGAAGGTAAAATAAATCAATAAAAAATAAAATAAGCAATTCCAAATTCCTAATATTAGGCTGGCATCTTTAAACCGCTGGCAATGTTGACGAAAGAGGAATTTAAGAAACTGCTTGGAGTCCCGATGGAAAAAAAATTGGACCGAAAAATCTTCAATTAAAGTCAGCCGACGACCATCACATCACGCAAAGAGACGCAAAAGATTTGCCGGATGAGTTTGATGCGCGTAAAAAATGGCCAGGATGTGCAGACATAATCAACACAATTGCGGATCAAGGCAAGTCATTCAAGAAAAAATAAATTTATTAGCCAATTTTTACCAATCGAAATACAGGAATTTGTGGTTCATGTTGGGCTGTTGCTTCTGCCTCAACACTTTCTGACCGAATTTGCATTGCCCTACTCAAAAGAGGAATAAAAATTGACAAAAATGACCCGAAAGCACATGTTTCGGCACAATTTACTATGGAATATGCAGGAGCCGGGTAAAATAATTAAAATTGTAAAATGTGCAAAAATGAACGCAAGATGCCGTGGTGGTTATCCCATAAATGCCTGGAACCTTTACCGAAAACAAGTGGTCTCCGGGACCAATTACGAAATGTACGACGGATGTAAACCATACACAGTCGGAGGTTTTCCTGCAAGACCTACCAGGGCTGAAAAGCATACAAAGGATGAGAAATCATGGAAAACGAAGAGGCCGACGTGCAAAAAAGAATGTGTCAACAAATGGATTAAAACTCAATACGCAAATCAGCCAATACCGGAAGAGCATTTCTTTAAAGGTAAATATTTAAATAGTAAGATTATAAAAATTTTTTTGGCATAATTATTTCGTAAATCATAATTAGTGTCGCTATGAATATACAATAATCGCAAAATGGGGGGATACTTAAGTATAGTCCCGAAATATGTATATTGAAATCTGCATATAAATAAAAAATCATACTCTAATTACTTATATAATATCTTAGAAGTGCAAAAGATGCCACATGTAATCGAAACTGTGTTATGGAAAAAGAAAAATTGGGAAAATGAAATGATGCGGGAGATAATGGCCAATGGTTCCATAACAGCAGTTTATGAACTTTACAAGGATTTTTCATATTTAATGGAAAACGACAAAAGCCAAATATATATGGTTAAGTTTTGATTAAATTAAAAAATATATACCGAGTTTAGCACAGCACGGGTGAATCGGAAGGTGCCCATGCGGTGAAAATCATCGGTTGGGGGCAAGAGAAAATTGGCAACGAATTCGTTAAATATTGGCTAATCGTTAATTCCTGGGGAAAAGAGTTGGTGCATAAAAAGAAATTATATGTAAAATCATTAGAGATTTAGGTGGGGCATGGATGGAATGTTTAAGATGCGTCGAGGAGTGGATGAATGCAAGATTGAGTCGTTGCACATTGCTTTTGGAACTCCAGTTGTTTGATATTTGTAATATATACAAATAAATTGCTTATCTTTTTCCTTAATATATTTGTGTTTGTTTTTTAAAAAGTGAGGAAGAGAGTGAAAGTGCAATCAGTCCCTTCAAAAAACTCCAGTAGTATAAGGTTACATTTACGGGCGTATGGACCCCTCCCACGCTCAAAAAATATCCCCATTTTTTGTACCCATTTTTAAGTGTCCAGACCACCCAGGGCTTCGATCCCAAGGGCTGGGGTCAAAGCCTAAACACATGAGAGGATTTAATCCGGGGACCAGAACCCTAGAGCCAAAACCAAAGCACAACCAACGGGCCAAGGGTAAAAAAAGTTGAAAGGGCGAAATCAATGGCCCGGCGAGTGCCCCACATGCGGGGGTGTTGCCGATTTTGGAATCCATCAAAGAATTCTGTTCTTGTTATCTATCCCAACCCTGATCCTTGCTTTAGGGTCTCAGTCAATCCCGGTCTTACCAGAAATTAGGGCAACTCTAGCCCTATTTTCAACAATGAATTAATTTACATAGTATGTCTAATTATATTATTCCTTTTCACTTTACCTATTTAATGCATTATCAATTGATGAAAATGAATTAATGCGAATGTTAATTATACGAAAATTGAATTCATTTAGTGCTGTTTGGTGATTCATCTCATCCATCTCAATTTGTTCTCTATGCTAGAAAACGGAGAATAATTCACAGCAATTCATTTAACGTTGTTCTTTTCAGTAAATAAAATAATAAAATTAAATAAACATTCTTTTTTTATTTTTCATTAATTTAACAAAATGATTTTAAATAATTACTCACACCAATTATTCCTTCCGAAAATGGCATACCCTCTACCATTGACGATTTTTAACACGTTTATTTTTCTGTTAAGCATCAAAGTCAACGATGCAAATTCAGGTCAAATTAAAAATATAGTTTAATTTTATTAATTCTTTTTCAGAATTTATTGCCTCCGATGTGTGCCGTGCCATTGATCGTTCCTCCCAATTTCACTCGCTTTGCCTTCGTTCGTCGGTGGTCAAACAGAAAGGCTTTATCCCTAAGCATTTGCGTCCCCCGTGGTTGGACTCATCTCTTTTTGAGGATAACAAATTAAAATCGGAGGAGAAAGTGTTGTCCAATGGATGTTATGCGTGTTACCGGGGGACAAAGGCGAGCAATGGGACCAATGAGGACGAGGATTACTGTGCATGTGTGGTACAGTATTCGCAGCGGAAAGTATAGGGTACTACTGTATAAAATTAAAGTACAAAAATCAACCACCGAATGAGTTATTTTCGAAAATCATTGGCACATTTGACGGGCTCAACTGTTTGCAGGATTTGTACAAAATGGCATTGGTAAAGACAAACAAATAAATTAATATTTTTAAATTTTATACTGTATTTTCAAGATGCCAAAGTGTGGTAATCCCTTTTATGACCAAATCAAACATTGTGCCATGGTTAGATTAAAATAAATACATTATTTATTTGACTTCAATTAAGGTCCATTTTTACGAAAATGAAGCCGAAAAGAAGCCAAATGGCCACGAATATAAACGTAAAAGCAATTTTAAAAATTACCGTACCTCCAAAAACGATAAATTTCAAATTTGAATTTCTCTTTAGGCACTCTCGCAATTTTGGACGGATGCGTCGCGGGAGGAGCAGACAAAAATTGCACGGCAAAAGTGAAAATTGAATTTGAGCAGCCGAAAAGTTCATTTTTCTACGGAAATTGTGACGCCCAAATGAAAACAGTGTTTGAGAGCAGGTGAAAGAAACTTTGGCAAATAAAAAAAATAGAAAATATTGTCAGATTAATTAATAATTAATTATCATAATTAGTATGACCATCAAATCAAGCACATTAATTAAATAATAAATTTATATTTTGATATTCTTTAGTTTTGAAATTTCGACCTCTTCCGTTTCTCCATTTACCTTTCCCGTGGTATTCCAACACCGAATTTGCAGCAGTTTATTTGGGAGTGCGCAAATGGAAAATGCATTCAATGGCATTACGGTGACCATAAGCGGAGAGTGCGTAAAGAGAAAAAAAAATACAAATAATTATTTGTTTTTAATAATTTATTAATTAGTTCAATTAATTAAAAATCTCCCAATAATACTTCTAAATTTATTTTTACTTTCATCAGTTGTGGCACAAACAGCTTCCAACTCCCCGCCATTGAATTTGATAAGGTCAATGGAAAATGTTATGGAAAAATTAGACAACTACTGTATAAAAATTCTGTTACACCTGAATTTTTTCAAATATTTTGTGCCATGGGTTGGTGTTTTTTTTAATTTTTTAAATATTTAGAGGGCCGTGTGCAGGAGATGCGCGGCCTGCAGTTGGACTTGGTTGGCCAAGCAGTTCAGTGGCGTGACCCGAGGGGCGCCCATTTGTACACGGAGCAGCGCCAACTGAAGTGGCAGCCGACCGAATTAAAGTCAATCAGTGCCAATGGGAAGGTGAACATCGCACTTCAATATCCTGAGACCGACCCGCGTAAGTGCATTAATATTTTTAAACTTGTAAAAGAAAATTAAAAATTTACAAAATAATGTTTATTTATAAAAACCTTTTTACAAGAAATACTTATTTATCCCTAATGATTCTAAAGCCTGATAAAGTGTACAAAAATATTTTTTTTTTCATTATCCATTTTGTATGAGCATTTTTTTTTTTAATTTCACTAATTCTGAGCAGGAAAACCTGTAATTGAGTTTGATTTGACCTAATGAGATCAAGCTTTCGCAATCTATTTTTTGGTAATTTTTTCATTTTTTACAGAATGGGTACGGTGTTGCCTATAGGAAGCGCCGGGGAAGATTTTTGAAAATCTAGGCCAGATTTGAAATTTTAGAGTCATCATTATTTTTACAATAATTGTAGCTGAATTTCCGATGAATTTGCTAAATACGGTCTACCGTAAGTGCTGTGCTGGCGCATCGTCTGTACAGAATACGGTACTCTCGCCCGTTTCGGCGGCCATTGCGTTGGCCATGGCTTATGCGGGCGCGAGGGGACAAACGGCGGCCGAATTTGTCAATTTGTTGGCCGATGGTGGTAAATTTTTCCATTTTTAAATACCAAAATACCATTTCGTTTTCAAATTCATCAGCAGATGGTTCTTCATTGCATCAAAATAATGCCGAATTCATCGAAGAAATTGAATTGGAGAAAACATTCAATTTGAGCATTGCCAACAAAATTTATTTGAATGAAAGTTTTACCATTTTGGAAGAGTTTAATCAGACATTGAGCAATTATTACCAGGGAAATTTCGAGTCCATCGATTTTGGCAAAATTGAAGAAGCAGCAAAAGTAAAACAAAAATGAAATTCGAATATATTTGAAATTAATTTTTTTTTTCATAGGAAATTAATGCATTTGTTGAGAATGCAACGAATGGCAAAATTCTAAAAATGATTAAACCCGATTTTCTTGCTGATCATCCATTGTAAATTCAAATATAAGTTTTTAAAATTAAATTGAAACTCCTTTAGGCTTCTTCTGATCAATGCGATTTATTTTGGTGGCCAATGGTCGAATCCGTTCCAAGAACACCACACAGAAAAAGAACCTTTCTTTCTTGCGAATGGCAAAGAAATCAAAGTCTGTTTTCGAAACTTAAAATTTTCTTTTAAAATAATAATTTTTATTGGTTATTTGTAGTTGGATATGATGCAACAAATAAATTATTTCCTTTACAAGAAATTTTTATCAAAATTCTTTAAGAAAAATATGATTAAAATATAAGAAAAAAAACATCCTAATTCAAAACAAAAATCATATTTTACAATTTAAAATGAGTGATTCACTTTTAGTTGGAAATGATGCGCCAAACGAATAAATTTGTTTACCTGGAAGAGACTACTGTATAAATTTATATAAAATTGAATTAATTAAACAAAATAAACAAAATTCAGTTTAAACTGCTTGGGATGGCATTTGAGGGAGGGAATGCGCACCTTTTCATCGTTTTGCCAAATTCAAACGACGGACTCACAAAAGTGTTGGGGGAACTGACGGAGGCCAAACTGATCAAAATGATCAAAAAAACACCAGTGATTAAAGTTAAGGTGGGAAATTTGATTATGAGAAAAGCTTACAAAAAATCGGTAAATTAAAAAGAAAGTTAAAGACAAGCACAAAAGTTGAAGTAAGAACTTAAGTAGTTTTTTAAAAGTGAATCCCAAATTAGAAATTTTTTCCAAAAATCCAAACGAAATTAATATTTAAGGCAGGGATGGTATCCGTCCTTGAATGGCAAGGACGTCCTTGAAAATGGGCCCTCTTTCTTGAAAATAAAAAATGTCCTTGTATGCAAGGACGTCCTTGAAAATGAGCATTTGGAAAAGTTTAAAAAAATCAAAGAAATTTGAGAAATCTTTGTAATTTTCAACAATATTTTGATTAAATTATGGCATTATGTCATTTAAAAATGTAATTTTTGAGAATTTTTGAAATTTCATGGCATTAAGTCACTAGCCACTATTTTTCTTAAAAAATTAGCCAAAAATCGCAAATTTTGGTCCTTTTTGGACAAAAATCTGTAAACAACTCGCATTAAAAATTACAAATTTTTCCGGACCCCCTATCCTCAAAAAAATTTTTAAAAAGCGCGCCGTAAAAAAACCCATTTTATAAACAAAAAAAGTCGTCGCATGGCTTAAAATCGCAAAAATTAGGCAGTTTTTGGTGAAAATCTGTTAACAAATTGCATTCAAATTTTCAAAATTTTTCCCCGGCGGCGCCTGTCGGCACCGCCGGACCCCCCCCCCCCCTCTGTCCCACAAAATTTTTGGAAAAAGCGCGCCGCAAAAAAAGCGTTTTTAAAGCAGAAAAAAGTCGTCGCAAATGAAGAAAGTGATAAGTGAAAACAAAAAAATGTTGGAAAAAAACAATTCCGGTGAAAAATATATCCCTTACAATTAGCATATTCAGCCAAAATTAATATTTAAGCTCTTTTTGCCAAAATTCAAAATTGAGTCGACCCACAAATTGGAAGAACTGTTGCCATCGCTTGGGCTTAAAAGTGCCTTCAACTCAGACAGTGCCAATTTCTCGGGCATAAATAAATCAATCCCATTGTTTATTGACAAGGTTCTTCAAAAAGCAATGATTTCGGTGAGTGAAAATTATAGAAAATTGAAAATATTGTTGAAATTTTTAAATTTTAAGGTCGATGAAAAAGGTTGTGAGGCTGCTGCTGCAACAATTATCTCGATGGTAGCCACCTCCTCTCGAATTCCTCCACCGCCGCCGCCCGTCTTCCGTGCCGACCATCCGTTCGCCTTTTTCCTCATCAAAAGCAAAAAGGAAGTGCTGTTCAACGGAGCATTTGTTGGGGCTGAAGAAAAATGAAAATGGAAAGAAAAGGAATAAATTTTTAAAATTTTTTATAGAACCATAATATTTAATTTATAAATTTACCACTCTTTACAAAATTTCAAAATTTAAATATTACAAACAACTTAAACAGGGGTGCCATCTGTCATTGGCTTCAAAATTATAGGCGTCCTTATTTACATTCAGTTAGGCTACTGGAGTTTTCCGGAGAACCAAGATTGGGAATTAACTTGAGAGTCGAGACCGAGACCTTAAAAAATAGAAGGCAAAATTTTCCTTCTCCGTCACACATTGAATACTATGACTCGTTGGGCATTTGGCCACCAAAGCACATATTTTGGCACATAAAAACATATCGCATATATTTTTTGTGCCGATAGGCGCCGCTGGGTAAATTTTTGACTTTTTCGTCCATTTTTTACAAAAAACAATTAACCAGAAAATCATTAAATATTCCCCAGAAACGCTTAACAAAGATTTATTCATCAAACTGACTCATAACAAAAAGTAAGTTCAAGTTCGACCCCTCCATGTGGCGGTTGATTACTTAGAACTAAATTTATTGGCCCACCAGGCAATATATATTTTCGAAAAAACACTTGGAGACACAGTAATTATCAAGGGAAAGAAGTGAGATAAAATCCTTACAATATAAGTAAATTATATTGACTTTTGAACAAAAATTTATCAATTTAGCGATTTCAGGGTCTTCGGCGTGCCAATAGGCGCCGCCGGTGAAAGTAATTAAAATTTAGTTACAATTTGTAAAAAAACATTCTGAATAAGTTGATATATTTGGAAAAAGTGTCAGTTTTGTCATTACTATTATAGATAATTTTCAAATTTAAAAGTTTAACCTGAAATTTGATAAGAATTAGCTATGTTGGTGCAAAAAAAAATTGTGTGAAAAATTAACGTGTAAATGCTGGAGGCGCAAATGTGGCAGTTCCAGGTATTTTCGAAAACAAGTAAAAAGATTGTTTATCATACATATTTATGAAAAAGCATTAAGCGGAAAAGGAGCAAAATAATTCCATTTATGTTCCGGAAATAATGGCTTGCTTATTAATTAATATCAATTATCCGTTAATTATAGTAAAAATTTAACATTGAATTGAGAATTGATTTTTTTATATATTTTTAAATTTGATTTCTTTTACTTTTGCTGCTTCTCCAGTTTTCCGAAAATCAATCGATTCAAAATTTCCCTGGTAATAATTGCTCAATGTCTGATTAAACACATTTATCTTGTTCCATGTTTCCGGATGTTCATGTTTATTTCTTTAATTAGCTATAATTTTTTGTGATTTTACAATTTTTGCATTTTCAATTATTTTTCTTAGCTAAAATCGAGATACTTGACCTTTTCGAAAACTGACAGTTTCAAAAAATTTTTTTAAATTATATTATAGTGCACTTTTTAAAAAATTTTGTTTAAACAACTAAATTTAATTTGTAAGACTGCTATAAAATTCAGCACGTGTCTGTTTTACGGCGACAAATAATTATGTTATACATATGTAATTCTGATGCCCAATTAATTTTTGTAGAAATGTCTGAGTTTCTTTCAACACAATAAAAATAATTTAATACAGGTCAACAAAAAATAAAAACATAGTAAGAAAAATTATAAATTAGCATTTTAATTAGATTTTAATGCTAATTAATAATTCACTAACTTTTATTCACCAAATTGCGATAACATTTGTGGGACACACAGAAATCGGGCAAGCGAAATACGGGGAAAAACGACGGGGGGGGGGTTTGGCTCGGTCCTGGTGCCGTACAGTTAAAACCCAAAAGAGGGAAGGAAAATGGGTCCAAAGCAGTAGGTGCTGACTTTGGGGACCGAAATGGGTACAAGCGGCTGAAGGAGCCGCCGGACAAGAAATTGGAAAGCCCAAAGGGAGTCAAATGTGAAGCAAAAGTGAAATGTGACAAAAAGTTGGAAAATGAATGAACACAAAGTATTTTTTTGTTGGTTTTATTTGGTTTTTTATGGAAAAATTTGCCAAAAGAAATGAAATGGGTGAAAAACAAAATGGTGAGATTTCGTCGGATTTCGAGAATTTGGCTGCGAATGGCCGGAGAAAAAGCGATAATGTGTTGAGGCCTCATTTCTTTTTATATGCGCGTCTGGGTGGGCAAGATGGGCGGGATTAGAGCAAGGGCCAATGAGCGAGCAACGAATTGGGGCGGGTGGAATGGCGAGCAGCGAAGCGGTGAGGCGGGGGTGGGCCATTGGCATTGTGATGATGGAATTGGCATCGGGGTGATGGGGAACGGATGGCGAACATCAACAAATCCGTCCGAGATTGTGTGATAGCATTGAGATGGCGAATTTCCTGGGGGATTAATGGGGGAAAAAGGGAGGGAAAGTGGGCCAAGCCCGAAGATTAGCACGAAATGTTTATGGTGAAATTTCTCCCCAATTTTTACGGATTAACATTAATAATATTTTTTTTGTGATTTTTTATTATTTTAATTTTTAAATAGTTTGTCGGAGACAAGCCTCCCCGGCCTCCCCGCCAAAAAGAAAGGGGGGGAGCTTAAACAGACGCGGGGCGCGCCTGCACCGCTGTGCTGGCCATGTCCTTCGGTCCTTGAATGGGCGCAATCTCAACCACCTGAGGAGCAGCGGCCACCGTAGCATCAGCCAGTATTGGGTTGCTCACAACCCCAATTGGTGGGACAACACTTGCTTGGGGTTTCCCAACGGCCACACCTTTAATGTCTCTAAGGGGAATTGGGGCCGGGCCCTGCTGACGGCGAGGGCGCTTACCTGGCGCTTATCATACCCATGCTTAAAACGCCCCGTGACCTGATTAGTTATTTGGTTGGCGGCAACGACCGACACCAATCTCTCCAACAGAGCTCGCTGACGTTTGGACTTAGCCACCAGCTCGGAGAGAGATTCATTCATGTATCCCCATTAACGGCGGCTAGCTGGGTCAGCAGTGAACACCGGCGGAACTGGTGGAAGGGCACTTCGGGACTGTGGTGGCAGAACGTCCCCGCGGACCTGCTGAGGCAATTGGCTGTTATGGGGGTGGTTAAGATTAGTGGGCGCCGGGAGGGCATTTCGGGCGAATTGCTGGGGCGCCAAAACGGGGCCATGGAACGGCGGCTGGCCATTGGGTGCTGGCAGTTGGGGAGGCGCCAGCACATGCCCATGATGGGTTGGCGGTTGGGGAGGGGCCAAGTGGGCATTGATAGACGGCTGTTGATCGGTCCCTCCTAAAGGACCGTTAGGAAGAGGGTGTTGCGCAAC
The DNA here is from genome assembly GCA_004148225.2 of Heterodera glycines. Classification (NCBI taxonomy): domain Eukaryota; kingdom Metazoa; phylum Nematoda; class Chromadorea; order Rhabditida; family Heteroderidae; genus Heterodera; species Heterodera glycines. Next base: position 17,159,558 of record CP049707.1, read on the forward strand.
TAAAAAGTATTGTTGGTTTGAGTGTTGGGAAGAGGCATAAAAGGATTGATTAGGGTAAGAAGGGATGTTGTTGTTGTTCATGGTATTAATTTGGGCGAATTTGTTCGTTTGCTGAAAATGACAGACTAAAATATGCGTACGAATTTATTGAAAATTCTTAAAAAGGGGAAAAAAGGGAGGGGAAAGAGGGAAAGCGGTATTTTTCAAATCGTGCCCGCGGGATGGTGCCTATTTCGCGCGCTCGGTGAGCGCCTCCTGACTGCACCGTCCACAATAGCCCCTGCTGATGCCTGGGGATAACAGCAGACCGTCAATGCCGCTATGGGGCAATACCAAATGGCGAGGAAAAGGAGAATGATCCACGCCAAGCAGATTACGATGGCAAATAGGACCTGTGGAAGCGATCCCACAGATCGGAAAAGGGCTAACTGAATCTGAGGGAAGGTCACCCCTCCGGTGTAAATGCCCTTCCCTCCCTTGGCCGTACTTATGAGGGAGTACTCTTCGCCTTTTATCAAAAAGAACATTAAAGTCCCTTCTAATTTGAATGCTGTCTTCTCCCCGAGGCAATCGACTTGACAATTGGTTTTGACTTCGGGGTGGTCCCAGGAAAGGACCACTGAGTGAGGGAGGCCCTTGGGTGTACACCGTGTTACCCACATAGTACCGTCCACACACACAATACTGGCAAATGATTCTCCATCAGATGAGGCACATGAATAGTTAAATCTCCCGCCTGCCCTACAACTGTGGCATCCTAAAAGCCGACCTGGTGTAACTGTGCATTTTGTGGGTGAATGTCTAATGGCCAAGTGGGTCCGGTCCTCCGGTCCATCTTTACAACCAAATTTATCGGGGAGTATGGGAAGGAGACCCATATTTTTGCGTCCCTGTGGAAAACCTGGAGCTGGCCAAATTGATTGGGCAGTCTTAATAATGGGTCCCTAAGGGCACTTTCTACGTCGTGGTCCTGGCACCTGCATTTGACAACCGCTGCCTCATGATATGTGACACGAATGGCACACTTCATGAGAGAGAGCGCACCTCAAGCGTTCGGCCGACAATGCCGAGGGACAACTAAGGTGTGAGTGCCATTCAGGGACTAAAGCGGCATGAGTCTGATTGGCAATAAATGTGCCAATTTGAGTATAATTTGTTATTTCTGAAAAATTTTAAGAAATAAGAAAAAATAAGAACAATAGCCCGAAATCAGAAATTCTCAATAAATTAACTTTCTATAAAAATATTTATTAAGCTGGTTAAAATAGAATTTAAAAATTATTTAATTATATATTAATTTCAATTATCCGTTATAATCAGGGTTTCTATCGAAAATTTTTCAAAATCAGAACATCATACCCAAAAAATCAGATTTGTTTTGGGGAGGATCAAACTCAATTTTGGGTTTTCCTGCTCAGAATTTATTGAAATTTAAAAAAATGCACAAACAATCATGCTAATGAAAAATAATATTTATTTTTGTATTGTTTGATTTATCAGGCAGGCTTTAGAATCATTAGGGATAAATAAGGATTTCTTGTAAAATGATTTTATAAATAAAAAATTATTTTGTAAATTTTTAATTTTCTTTTACAAGTTTAAAAAATTAAAGCACTTACGCGGGTCGGTCTCAGGATTAAGAAGTGCGATGTTCACCTTCCCATTAGCACTGATTGACTTCAATTCGGTCGGCTGCCACTTCAGTTGGCGTTGCTCTGTGTACAAATGAGCACCCCTCGGGTCGCGCCACTGAACTGCTTGGCCAGCCAAGTCCAACTGCAGGCCGCGCATCTCATGCACACGGCCCTGTAAATATTTAAAAAATTAAAAAAAACACCAACCCATGGCACAAAATATTTGAAAAAATTCAGGTGTAACAGAATTTTTATACAGTAGTTGTCTAATTTTTCCATAACATTTTCCATTGACCTTATCAAATTCAATGGCGGGTAGTTGGAAGCTGTTTGTGCCACAACTGATGAAAGTAAAAATAAATTTAGAAGTATTATTGGGAGATTTTTAATTAATTGAACTAATTAATAAATTATTAAAAACAAATAATTATTTGTATTTTTTTTTCTCTTTACGCACTCTCCGCTTATGGTCACCGTAATGCCATTGAATGCATTTTCCATTTGCGCACTCCCAAATAAACTGCTGCAAATTCGGTGTTGGAATACCACGGGAAAGGTAAATGGAGAAACGGAAGAGGTCGAAATTTCAAAACTAAAGAATATCAAAATATAAATTTATTATTTAATTAATATCATTCATTTGATGTGTATAATAATTATGGTAATTAATGTTGTTAATTAATCTGCCAATAATTTATGTGCCCTTTTAATTGGTCACTTTCTTTCACCTGCTCTCAAACACTGTTTTCATTTGGGCGTCACAATTTCCGTAGAAAAATGAACTTTTCGGCTGCTCAAATTCGATTTTCACTTTTGCCGTACAATTTTTGTCTGCTCCTCCCGCGACGCATCCGTCCAAAAGTGCGAGAGTGCCTAAAGAGAAATTCAAATAAAAATAAACTTTTTGGCATTAGAATTTAATTTCCTTTTACGTTTAAATTCTTGGCCATTTGGCTCCTTTTCGGGTTCGTTTTCGTAAAAATGGACCTTAATTGAAGTCAAATAAATAATGTATTTATTTTAATCTAACCATGGCACAATGTTTGATTTGGTCAGTGCCAATGATCTTCGAAAATCTTTCATTCAGTGCTTGATTTTTGTACTTAAGTGATATACAGTAATGCCCCATACTTTCCTCTTTGAATACCGTACCACACATGCACAGTAATCCTCATCCTGATTGCTCGCCTTTGTCCCCTTGTAACACGCATAACATCCATTGGCCGGCACTTTCTCATCCGCTTTTAATTTGTTGTCCTCAAAAAGAGATGAGTCCAACCACGGGGGACGCAAATGCTTAGGGATAAAGCCTTTCTGTTTGACCACAGACGAGCGAAGGCAAAGCGAATGAAATTGGGGGAAGCGATCAATGGCACGGCACACATCGGGGGGATTAAATTCTGAAAAAATAAATAAATCTCGAATGAATTCTAAATATTTTTGGACCTGAATTTGCATCGTCGAATATGATGCTTAACAAAATAATAATTCCGTTAAAAAGAATGAAAATCAGAGATTTGCGATCGTATGCCATTTCGGAAAGAATAATTGATGTGGTTATTGAAATTTTTTGTTAAATGAAATATTTTATTAAATTTTTTTTATTTATTGAAAAACACGACAATAAATGAATTATTGCGATTTATTCTCCGTTTTTCTAACAACGAGAACAAATTGAGATGGATGAGATGAATCAATCACAAAACATCACTAAATGATTTTTTTGCGAATAATTAATTTCGTAATGCATTTTCATCATCAAATTAAAAAATATTAATTTAATGGACATAAAACAAAAATTAGTCAAGTAGTTAAAGATTTTTAACTACTTAGTCAGTTATTGAAAAAGTGTTTTTTTAAACTCACTAAAATTTTTTGCGGGTATAATAATTTATTGTCCGTTTTGAAAGAATAAGAATAATAAGATTTAATTATTTTATTTTCACATAATATTTTTTATATTAAAAATATTTTATTACAAAAAACTGAAACTCTTGAAAAATTTATTCTTAAATATATTTATGCATATGAAAAAAATATTTAATTTTAACATAGATGATTAATAGAGATAAGCAAATTAAGTGATATTACAATAAAGATAAAAAACAAATAAAGGCTTAACCCTAAAAAAGATACCCATTAAAGAAAAAAAAATACGCTTAACCATGCATAATCCATATTATTAGCCAGCGATATGATGGTTAGCCCGAGCAGGCAAAATGATGGCCATCAACGCCAAAGTTATCATTCCAATGATAGGCAAGCGCTGAAATTAAATGATGAAAATTAAGAATATAATAAAACAAACATATCTAAATGTAAAAAATCAGGAAATATGTAAAAATGTGTAATACCATCCCTAATTATTTACAAATAAATTTATTACCATTCTAACGGCGTCTGATGTATTGTTCAAAGCTTTGTGGGGTTTTGTAAAAGTCAAAAGATCAGTGTATGGTTCCTGATAATGAAAATGTTTTTTTTATTTGTAGGATTTATAGTTTAAGAAAAAAGAAAAAATAATCCACAATATCTTTCGAATTTTTAATTTAATTTTTAAGAACTTTAATAAAGTTTAAAAATTGTCCAAAAATGCCCTTTTTAGAATTTCTTTATTTCTTATAAACATAATATTTTTTGACCTTCGTGCAGCAATCCAGGTCGTAGTCCTTGGGGCAGCAAAAATCACGCGGGTAACCTTCGCGGCGAACGCACACAGCCCAACCGCACGGGCAAATATCCTTGGTAACCACACGGCATCTCACAGAAGTGTTTAGCAGTTCCAAAAACATCTTATAAGAAATGAGAATTTTTATTGGGCACATTTTAAATGGAAAATTCCCACCCCTCGCATTGAACCCGACCAAAATAGTTAATTAAGCTTTTAAAATAATAAGATATTTATTTGATAGTTCACAAAAAGAGATACTATGACGATTTTTACTAAAAGTGCAAAAATCAAAAACCTGATTTTTTCTGTTTTTTTTTTTAACATTTTTTAAATTAGAATATGTTAAAATTTAATTAATTTGGTGCTTAAAAACATATTAATATCCTTAACCAGATAGATTACTTTAAATTTTTTATATATTTTAAATTCAATTACATAAGGAGTAAATTAAATAAACAACTCAAATTTAAGAAAAATGGAAATATTTATATGGAAATGTATTCGCTTCAACATAAGCTAAATGCTTGAGCCTATGTCTATGCTTACAAAGGGAGGTGGTCAAGTGTCCGTGAGATTTCTACAAACAGTTTTTTTTTATTTCATCATCAAAAACTTAGGCATTTTTTATCTCGGCACAGGGGTTCATTTGGCAGAAATTGAAAGCATTTTTCTTAAGAACCCAGGGGTGCTCTATCTACCCAAAAAATCTCATCCCGAAATCCCACGGACACTGTGATTTTATTTAATATTAGATTAATTTTAATTTTTTATTTGAGACTAAAAAACTTAAGAATGTATATTTAAGCATCATTTAATTAATTTTAACATATTTATAATTAATAAAATTGATAAAAAAATCATATGAAAAATAATATAACTTACAAAGCCCATGCAGTCTTCATAACAATATGCTGGTTTTGCCTTAATTGTGAAGTTAGAATGAATTCCGCACTATTAATTTACATCGGAAGGCCATTTAGTTTATTGCATTTGTCGTAGCAATTCTAAATTAACAGTTTTATATATATATTAAAATTGGGCCGGCCATGATTTAGAGGTTAACATGTTTTTCGATTGAAAACCAAGACTTGAACAACATTTTTCAGACTCATATGCTAATTCCTTCTATCTATTGGCTAGAAATTCTTTTTAAAACGCATATATTATATATTAGGGACAACATTTCTAATTACATTACGGGGCTTTTAGATTAAAATAAATGACAATTCAAAAGGAAATTAACTAACTAAAGTCCATTCATGCGGTTTATTTATTATCAAAATTTTATTTACCTTCTCAGAATCAGTAGATACCCAATTTTCAATGGTTAGTGCCATATTTTGAATGGCTCCCTGAAAATGCGACACGAGTAATTTTCACTACCAAAATTTAAATTACCTTCTCAGAATCATTAAATGCCCAACTTTCCTTGATAATCAACACAAATAAGAAGATAAACACTGCTGCACCCAGGAAACTCATTCCCTTGTTCGACATTTGGTGGTGTTTGGATGTTGAAACTGAAAGATAGAATTTAAAATTGTTTAAATAATTCAAAATATAATTATTTAAAAATTATTAAGCACTATTTTATTTTCAAAACAACTAAATGTTTAAATAATATGGCAACTGATGTGTTTGTTAGTACTTCTCTTTTTCCGCTTAATGCCAAAAATGTGACGTGTCTTTTATTGTTGGATAATTAGTATCAATTGGCCGACGCGATTGTTGGTGACTGTTCCATTGAATGTATGATTTATTTAATAAGAAAAAAATTGTAAATGTGTGATTCATGTAATTACTAGGGATTATCACTTTTATGTAAATACATATTTTTTCCTGGATTTTCCATAGCCTAATTAGTTTGAAAAACACTTTCTTTTTTGTGTTTGCGAACAAAAATCGGGACTTTTATTTACATACTTTTACATATTTCAGGGTTTTTATGCATATTACTTTCATCAGTTGTGGCACAAACAGCTTCCAACTCCCCGCCATTGAATTTGATAAGGTCAATGGAAAATGTTATGGAAAAATTAGACAACAACTGTACAAAAATTCTGTTACACCTGAATTTTTTCAAATATTTTCGTGCCAAGGTTGGTGTTTTTTTTAATTTTTTAATTATTTCTAGGGCCGCGTACTCGTACTAAGCGTGCTGGGTCGTTTCGTAAAAAGTGCCACTTTGGGCGTTTCGTAAAAGTGCCAAATTGGGCATTTCGTAAAAAGTGCCAAAATGTGCGTTTCGTAAAAGTGCCAGGGCGTTTCGTAAAAGTGCCACTATGGGCGTTTCGTAAAAGTGACAAATCGCCGATTTATTTTATATTAAATACAAATATGCATAATGTATTAGTGGAATCCACTAGATTTTACCCCTATTATTTAATCTCCCGTCTTGATCGCACCTTGATTTAAAAATGCCATAATGGGCTTCAGAGCGTTTTCTAAAAGTGCCATTTTTTAAGCATGAAATTATTTTATCTAATCAAATAAGCGGATAATAAGTTTTGAAAAATTAATGTCAAACAATGATGCCAAAGATTTAGTTGACAAATACCTTAAAAAAGAAATAAGAACACAAGGGGATTTATTAGAAAAACTGGATGAAATTGGAGTTGAAATAAGCTTAAGATGTATATGTTATGAAATACATAATTGCCTTAGCATTTACTCTAGAACATATTTCTTATAATGGCCTTTTTACGAAACGCCCAAAATGGCCTTTTTACGAAACGCCCTGGCACTTTTACGAAACTACAAAAATGGCCCTTTTACGAAACGCCAGGCACTTTTACGAAACGCCCAAAGTGGCACTTTTTACGAAACGACCTAGCACCGTACTAAGATTCCCAACTAGTACTGTGCAACAAATAAAAATGAAAAAAAACAACAAAAAATCGCTCAAAATTATCGCATTTTTTGTTAAAAAAACCAAATAAAATGCTTAAATTTAATGAAATGGTATGAATTCAATAAAATTTAACAAGGATCGCGATTTTCATAATCTGACTATATCCTCTATCTGTTCTCTCTATCCTTTGAGGCGCAATGAATCCAATCGACTGTACAATTTGACCGACGAACGTGACATCGTCTCTAAAAACTGCTCATCTTCGTAGTCGGTGTCAAGAAATGTATGCCTTCTCACGTTTTATGTTTGCGTCTATTTCTGCTGTAACGTCAATAAAACCTATTTTTTCCGTTTTTTCAAAATATTTACGGGAACGAGTTTCTCAGAATTCCCCGGGAATCTTGTTCCCGCTCAACTCTACGAAAAACCATGAACTCTAATTTTGAGACTTTTACCAGTTTGAGACTGACTTAATCTCGATTACAGCAAATTAATTAAGAAAATTTAATGTCATTTCATTTTCTCTTAAACATAAAAAGCTGATTTGTTAGGACGATCCTGGAATTAATTAAATGCTATTTTGAATTATTATTCTGTACATTTCTCACTTTCCTATTGGAAATAATGAATATTTATATTCAGGGAAGGCCAAGCGAAAAATGACAGTCTCAATATTAAAATGTTTTCTTTACAAATATTAACCATTTATTTTGCAGTTTTTTGTTTGTTTGTTTGTCTATTTAATTACTTTAAGTGATAAATGTATAAAAATTGAAAAGATATTTAAATAATGCGTCCTCCACAACTTTGTCCCTTTTTAATTGTTTTGTTATTGACATTTGTTAACAACAGCAGCTGGCAGGTTGGTTATTTGTGTAGTCAAACACACATTTACAGAAGTACAGTGAATGCTGCTTCATTAGGTGTTGGCATGCTCAGCGTTTACATTTGACAATGAATGCTGCACCTCTTGGGCGTATTCAGGTAATTTTAACATTCACTTTTTTGGGTCTATAAAATAATTCTAGCTTAAAATTAAGTAATTTATTTCGCTATTGTTTTAGATTTTTTGATATTTTATAACAAAAAAATCAATTTGAAGGAAAAATACGCAATGTTTAAAAAGTGAAAGTTTTAATTATATTGAGAACCAAAGGGGGGAGGAGGACCTTTTGGTTTTCAAAAATTCTTAATGAGAATAATGTGAAAACAAAATTTTCCCAGGGTTTTTTGGGGTCCCTGATCATGAATCTGGGGCATCTTTTTTGAACCATTTTCTAATCCCTAACTTGAACAAAGGCAGAAAATTCAAATTTTTCTATTTGTGCTCTTTTTGTTCAGTTTTCGATTAGGAAAGCAGAATTGGTCAAAATTGTTGTCAGATTCGTGGTCAAGGACTCCCAAAACCCGGGAATAAATTTTCACGACTAGGCGTTAAAAAATTTGCAAAACAAAAGGGGACGGACCCGTTTGGTTTCTAATAAAATTCAAAAACCGTCCATTTTAAATATGGCCGAAAAATATGTCCAAAACGATCAATCGATATTAAATGAATTATCTAAAACTTGCTTTGTAACAAAAATACAAACAAAAAATTGAGGGTTTTCTTAGCCAAAAACCGATTATGTCTTCTTTATCAAGTTACTGCATTTTATTATTATTATTATTATTAAATCAAATTAAAAATTATATTATTTTTTTAGGTTTAATTTTTGTCATTTTTCTAATTTTAGTACTTTATCCATCCAAAAAGGACTGTAACGCTCCTTCCTATTATTGCACTATTTTTTTCAAAATTGTGTGGTGTGTGCACATGTATTTGATCCTTCCAACAATTGTGAGCGGACTACCCAGTGCAGCTGCTACTATTGCTGTGAGGAGCAGTACAAAAGCTATTGCCCGCAGGGGTGCGAAAATTGCATCAAGGATGGCTCAGGGGGCTGCAAGGAAAACATTGATTTGAAAGAGTTCGACGGTTGTCAGTAAGTATTTGTATAATGGATCAAAGAAAAGACCAATTAAATATCTTGAGCACATTAGCATTTTTTTTTTGTAGATTTTGGAAGTAAGAGTTTTTATGCTTATTTTAGACCTACTTGTGATTTTGGAGGTCCTAAAATAAATTATCAGATTCAATTTAAGTTCTGAACAACAAAGTGGTGTTGCTGGCATTGAAACACTATATGAAAAGTTGCAAATGGGCATGGAAATACTAATGCTATTTGCAAGGGCAAGTGAAAATGTTTAAAAAAATGGAATGAAATTATTTTATTTGAGATTGATACGGACAGAGACGGATTTATTTCCATGGAGGAGGCCATGAAATATTTAATCGCAAAAGGACAACAAAAAAAGTCAGCAGAAGAACTCGCCAAGGATTCTTCTTGGTTTAAGGCGGTGGACAAAAATGGAAACCAAAAAATTGAGCCGGAAGAATTTGACCGAAAGTTGGGAAAATAAGAGCGAACTCCAAGGAATTTTCCTTCATTCCATAATTTGTTGAATAAAAGTTTTTTAAAAATATGCAAATATTCATTTTTAGAAACTTTTATTTAAAGTATCGAATTGAAAAAAAACCAATTACGTGGTAGGGAATTAACCCAAATGAAAAAATAAGTAAGGCGACGGCATTAACCAATGCACCACAAAGGGACATATCCTTTTATAATATTCTATTTTTTTCCTAAACATATATTGATTGTTAACAAGTTGAGACTTGGATTCAGACAAAATTTGCAATTTAATCCAACCCTGACAATGTTTGATTTTATGTCAAATTTTCAAGCCATTTTGTCGCATAAATCACTCAAATAATTTTTAAAACATCAAATATTAACTATTTTGAATTTTTTAAATGTTTATTTTATATTCAATTTGGTTTCCGGATAATTTCCAATTGGTATAAATGAAAAGCACTGACAAGTGAACTCGTATCAGTTAAGTTAAGCTCATATGGGCAAGCAACTTCCAAGGGCAGGGGTCCTGGACCCCTGCCCCTGTACCGCAGGAGGGGACACTTCTCCTTCATGACATATACTTGGACAGGGGCAGGGGTCCTGAACCCCTGCCCCTGTACCGCAGGAGGGGGACACTTCCCCTTCATGACATATACTTGGACAGGGGCAGGGGTCCTGGACCCCTGCCCCTGAACTAAACGGAGGAAGGCCTTGCGAAATTTATATAAATAGAGCAAAAAAATTAAAGGATAAAAAAAAGATGTTTAACGCTCCATTTACTCTAATTCTTTCTGGGGCCACAGGCAGTGGCAAAACACAATGGCTTATGAGGTTGTTGAGACACTATCCGGAAATGATCGAACCGCCTCCTAAAAAAATACTCTATTGCTATTCCGAAATGAATCAGTCGGTTGTTGATCTGATGAAAATGGGAATAGAAACACATAATGGGGTACCTGATCAGACACTCATTCAACATCAACCAAAACCACTTTTGCTCATCCTGGACGATCTAATGTTGAACATGAAGAACGATTTTCTTGATTTACTATTCACCCGAGGGTCCCATAATTGGAATGTAAGTGTTATTTTCGTCACCCAAAGTCTGTACGGAAGGGACATTCGAACCGCTAGGGCAAACAGCCATTATCTGGTGCTGACCCGGAACCCTTCAGGACAGCTGCAGGTAAGAACTGTTGGTTCACAACTTTTTCCTAAACGGGTAAATTATTTCATGGAGGCTTATAATGATGCAACAAGTCAGCCATTCAGTTATTTGGTGATAAACATGCACCCAAATGCGCAGGAAACGGACCGTTTGACTTCAAAAATTTTCCCTGACGAGCAACGCCAAATCTACCTCCCCATTGATTAATTTTCATGAGTAGTGTCTCTATATAAAGGTGTAATTCGCACAAATTTGGCAAAATGTGTTACCAATTCACCCCATACATAAGTGAAAATTCCGAGTTTTTTAAACGTTTGGCCTCCACAAAGTCAGATCAGCGTAAGAACAAGCTGCTCAGAGAGGCGAGTGCAGAACAGATACTCGGATTAGTTGAAATTTGCGCGAACATTTTGAAATTTAATTTTCGCCTAAATACGCGTCAACGGCGACGCTTAATTCAATACGCGGACTACTACAGGGCAATTGCTCGTTCACGAAGTGAGAGCACGGCAAGAAAGAGACTTCAAGAGGGAACCGGTGTTGCTCTAGGCGCAATTATTGCACCAATAATCAGTGTGCTTGCTCAACATTTGCTGGAGAAGGCAGCAACAACAACAACTGCTGTAGCGTCATGAAGTACACAAAAAAGATGATAATGGTTCCCGAGAGTGAATATCTCACTTTGATAAATCTGCTGAAGAGGGGAACAACAACTTCTGGCCCCTATGAAAGTGAGAGAGCTGAACTGGACACAGACATCCAAAAAAATTTGGCCGATCATAAACGCGGAGCAGATGTGCAAATGAAGCGCCATTCCTGGCTGTATAAGCAAAGACGGCAGCTAAAAGATTTAGCAGAAAATAGACCCCAAAAGGTGGTCATTGAAAACCTGGCAGCCATACCGCCCAATATTGCTCCTTATATGGGAATTCAGGCTCCTTCCGCCAAAGCTAAGTTAGAGACAAAAGTTAAAAAAGCATCGGATAATGAGCAGCAAAAACGAATTCTTTTTATAATAGGCTTACTGCAGCAGGTGATGAACGGAAAAGAAGGAGTCGTAAAAGGAAGTTAGGCAAAAAAATGGTAATGAACACTGGCGATGAGTCTGATGCCGACAACAATAGTGGAGATAATGCCGATGGCTCCTTTTATTCTTCAGCGAAGGATGATGAGCTCGAGCAGACATCTTATCATAAAAGAAAACGAGCACCTTCTTTGTTGACACAAATAGACCAAACAGACCCTGAACACTATGAAGAATTGAAGAAGATTGTGGAAGCAAGGCTCATAAAATATGGAATTGATGCCAAAACGGGCGCAATTTTGACCAATTTCAATAAACCGGTCGCCGGATCACATTACCTGAACGCAATTAAGTACATGACAGGCCAGCTGAACAACAAGCCGAAAGGACATAGATTTTTAATCCAACGCTTGAACAGGGAAAAAGAAATTTTAAAATTCTTCCCACATCTAAACCAATCGCTGCAGTCCGGAGAGGGAATCAAGAGATTTAGAGCCAAGAAGAAAAAATTCTTAGCCCTTGTTCGCATGCAACCCCCTATAAAAACACCGGGACTACACCGAACTGCCTATGCCGAAAAACTACATGCAAAATTTCCTCCAAAACATCAACAACAAAAATTTACGTTTAAGCCAGCAATATGGGCAAAACTGTAGAGAAGCTACTAGAGCAAATCTATTATGACCTTCGCTCCCCGGCAAGCTACGCAGGGGTTCTTAAGGTCTGGCAAGAAGCAAAAAAACATAACAAATCAATTGGTATTAGCGATGTTCAAAAATTTTTGCATGATCAGCGAACCTACACTCTGTTTAAACCGCGTCGGAATAAATTTCCGCGCCTAAAGACTATTCCAAGCGGTCTTCACACTGACTGGCAATGCGATTTGTGCATAATGGATACACTGAAAGATGAAAACGATGGATACCGTTACTTATTGGTTTGTATTGATGTGCTTAGTCGACGCATTTTTACCGCCGAATCTGAGTCTAAAAAGAGTGAACATATGATAGAAGCGTTTGAAAAGGTGTTTAAAAAGGCAAATGTTCTGCCCAATAAACTGTATAGTGATGCTGGGCTAGAATTTCAAGCAAAGCGTATGTTAGACTATTGGAAAAAGAAGGACATTATAAAGCATGTGATGTATTCCCCACATCTGCATGCCGGTGTGGTTGAAAGGGCTAACCGTACAATCAAGGAGCGTCTTTATCGCTACTTTAGTGAAAACAATACAACGAGGTGGGTGGATGTGATTGATAAAATTGTGGAAAATTTGAATAATTCTGTAAATCGGACCACAGGAGTGAAACCAAGTGCAGTGACATTCAAAAATGCACCTCCACTATGGCACAGGTTATATAAGGAAGCGGATATGCCCAATTCATCAACTACCTCTTCAATTAAACGAGCAAAAAATAATAACAACAAAAAATATAAACTGGGCGACACTGTGCGCATAAGCAAGGAGAAAGGAGAGTTTACAAAAGGCTATTATCCCAACTTTACTGACGAGCTATTCAAAATAGCACAGGTTAAACCAACCAATCCTCCCTCATATAGAATTCGCGATTTACAAGGTGAAGAGATTAAGGGTGTCTTCTACGAGCAGGAGTTGGTGAAAACCAGTGAGAAGGACACAACCCATAGGGTTGAAGTGTTAAAATCTCGGACCCGAAAAGGAGTCAAAGAACACCTTGTCCGTTGGATTGGGCATTCCGATCAGTATAACAAGTGGATTCGGGACGCTGATCTTGTAAAAGAGCGCGAAGCTAAATAAAAAAAAATGGACGAATTTTATGTGGTACTACCATCCAATTCACCTGGACCAGGGAACACGACCTCAAAATTCACTGTCAGGCTTCCACATACGCTTGAGTTGGACGCAAACTGGATGGTTGCACTTTCATCAATTATCTACCCCTATTCATTCCCATCTGTCGGAATTGATGATGACGACTTCATCAGCATTAAACTTGTAAATCCAAATTTTAAATTTGCGGATGACAAACGTTTTGTGGATATTGAGCTAAAAATACCGAGTATGCAATTCTCTAGTGTTGGGCATTTAAGGCAAACATTAAATGATATAATTAATGATGCGTATAAACAGCGGTTTGGGCTCTCATCACAGAAAGCCGCCAAAGTGAAACGCCAAATTGACGTTACGGAGCTTTTTTTTCACGATCACCCTGTCGATTATTGGGAAAAAATTGAAGAGTTGGAAAAAAGGTTGGTTGAATTGAGAGAGGAGATTGATACGAAGGAGAGGGAACATGGTGCCGAAGGTACAGAGCAGAAAAGAAAAAATGAACTTGAAGGTGAATTGAAAATTTTAAGGCTTCGCCTCAAGAGAAAAGATGATGAGCTGGAGGAGCTTAAGCGGGCAGCGAAGCGTCGTGATGACGACACCCCTGAGAATCAGCAGAAAAAAATACGGGAATTCTTCCATCACCATCCGGATGATCATGAAAAAAAGCTGAACGAGTCTCGACTGATCTTCACAAAATATTTGTCCGGTTTGCAAGAAAAAATGAGTGAATATATCGGTGAAAGAGATGGAGCAAAAATTGTGCAACTTAATGAACAGACAGGGAAGCTGAGAGAAAAAATCAAATACTTGCTGCGCAATCTTAATTTGTTTGAGAGCGCTGTGCTACAGCGCGCCAACAGTGATGACCCCTCGCGAAAAACTAGAGAGGAATATGAAAAGAGCAGCCATGAACAGAATAGCGTATATGTTCAGGAATTTTTTCAAAGACACCCGACCAATTATTGGCAAATAATTCATAACAACTACGACGGTCTCCGGGAACAGTTCGACAAGATAGAAGAACTCCAACAAAAAACGGCACAGAAGCAGCTAAAGGACGACGAGCACTCATCGTTCCAGCAGCAAATTGACCGAGCAAAACAACTGCTGGAATACAGACGCAAGAGATTTGCCGCATTGGAATTTGAGGCAAAGAAACGTGACGGACAACAGCAACAATCCTCTCCATTCTCTTCACCAATTTCATCTGCATTGACCGCCGGAGAGGCGTTAAAGGAGCGATTAGGTGCCGTTCAAGTGAAGCAGACAGAAAAGTCGGATCAGGATAATAATAATTCGATGGAAAAACCAAAAACCCACGCTGAGGTTCTCAAAGAGAAAATACAACAACAACAACAACAAGATATAGCCACGTCGACACCAAATGAGTTGCAAAATGACGGCAAAGCAGTAGCAGAGCCAAAAACCCATGCCGAGGTTCTAAAAGAGAAGCTAGAACAAAAGAAAGGCACCAGCGCATCAGCTGAGAGGGATGGTGATCATGACAGCGATGCCGTCGATTTACTATCGCGAGGTCATAAATTGGTGAGCATGATTGCCAAAAAAAGGGATGGTGCTCAAAGTCTCACTGGCTCAACAATTACAATTGAGCAGACACATGGAGAGCTGCTTAAGAAAATGTTGTCGTTAGCAGATAAAGAGCCCATTCGTGACGTGACGCAAAACAGCGGAGAAGGTCACACAAGAGGCCAGATTCTCAAAGAGTTGCTCGAAAATATTGTAAAGGAGGACAAGCTGAGGCCGCCGCCTCATGGTTCATCCGACTCGGATCGGCAACTTACAAGAGGTGAAGCTCTGAAGGAGTTGATTGAAAAGAAAAAGGATGAGAAACAGCATCAATATTATTCTTCAGCTAAAACGAGAGGAGAAATTTTTAAGCTGATTTTAGAGCATCATAAATATACCGGAGAAGCTGAAGCGAGCTTCAAAAGGCTTGTTGAAGAACAGAGAAAGGGAAAAACTGCCGCGGAATTTCATTTCAATGAGCTTGCTCAACGATTTGTGCTGAAAACAGGATCAGGCGTGGTACAAATTGATGTCAGCAAACACCTGGCATATGTTCTAGGATTTAACAGTATTCGTCTCTATGATGGAGAACAAGCACAATACATGCCCGACCTTTCCGGCGGCGTTAAACAATTGTATGTGTACGCTCCTAAACTGGTTGATGAATCCATAATTGGCGATAAGATGGCTCCATTGCTGAGGGTTGTTAATGTATCTGCAACACCAGGAGGGACGGACGTGCCCGAGGTTATATATACCAATGAAATTTTCCATTCTCTTCAAAACAAACGAATTTCTGAAATCCAAATTGAAATTCAGAACGCATTTGGACGATACGTAAAGTTTAACTGGGGTACTTGCATCATCACGCTACATTTCAGGCGTAAACTTTTTTGATCAACACCGAAAAAAAATGACGCACATACCTTTTAATCCCGACTCTGTAGATTGGGCGCCTTTTTTGGCACTACAGCAAGAGGGGAAGGGCGAAATGCAATATTTTGTTGGCACCCGCTATCAACGAGGTGCCGGTCTTCTGAAGAATGTGGCCCGTTTCCTGATGCCGGTTGCGTCAAATTTGCTAAAGACGGTGTCACGTGAAGGACTTACGGCCGGCAATCGAGTGCTTGAAGACATTTCCCAGGGCAAAGCGCTCCGAGAGTCAATTCAAGCACATGCAAAACATGGTATGGAGAACTTGGCTGAAAAACTGAGACAGTGTGGAAAGGGTGCCGCCAAGACAACAACAACACTGACAAAAAACAAATCAAGCGTTAATAATAAGAAGAAGAAATACCCAAGTTCAGTGATGACAAAGGGAAAGAGACATGTAATTGACCAACTTACATTTGCACCTTGAGTTGCTCTGACGACCAAAAAAAAAATGTATAAAAGGGATACCAAAAAAGCGTGTGACGTGCATACACAGGAAAATTAAAAACAGTTTTGTTTCTTAAAAAAAAAATGAGTGTAATTAAAAAAATAGACAAAGATAGTGTGGAAGGCTTGGAGGGAAGCCTATCATTTTTCTCTCTCCCGCCAACCAACGTGGCAATCAATAAGACAACGGATAGAGAACTGTTACCGTTGTCCGCTCTGAATCAAACGGGTCCCTATCTGTTTCGACTTTTTTCAGACAGTCAATATTGTGACTTGAGCAAGACCTATTTGTATTTGCTCACCTCCATGGAGTACAAAAATGCTGCCGGCGAATGGGTGCCAACAAACCACCGACGTATCCAAGATCGGAATGTGGGCGTAATACAAAATTTTGGGAACAGTTTCGTTCGATCCCTTAAAATAAACATCTCTGGAATAGAGGTGTTTGACAGCTCGATTTTCTACCACTACCGAGCCTATATTATGCAGGAGCTGGGCTGCTCTGCGGAAGTCCGGAAGGCATTCCACGAGGCCGCATGTTATTATGTGGATGACATTGACCAAAACAGCAGTGAAAATCAAGGTTTCATGAAACGGGCGGCACGGTTTTCGGATGGCAGAATGTGTGAAACAATGGTTAAGCTGAATTTCGATCTCGCACATCAGAATGCACTGATGCTTAACAACCAAGACATTGTTTTCACAATTCACCGAAATAGCGATGCGCTTCTTCTGCAAACGCCGCCTTGGAAGACCGTACATGCTGATGGTACGGAAAAATGGAACGAAAACACTGATGAGTATCGTATTCGGCTACACGATATGCGTATTTATGTGCGTACCGTAGACGTAACACCAAGCCTAAACCTTGCAATTAGTAAACAATTGGAGAATTCTTCCGCAAAATATGCGCTTCGTAAGGTGGAAATGCGCTCCGTGTTTTTGGGCACAGGCCGAACCGAGCTGTCACATAACGTGTTCACCTCAACGCTGCCTCGTCGCCTGATCTGTACATTTGTATCAACGGATGCCTATTCCGGAGCCCGTCACCTGTCACCGTTCAACTTTGAGCATGCGCATGTACGATCGCTCAGTGCTGAGGCAAATGGACAAACATTTCCCTCCACTCCGTACCTGTTTTCGTTCGAGGGAGGGCCCGACAACAAACAACAACGCTTCATACGAGCATTTGTGGACATGTATGCTGGCCTTGGGCTCGACGAAACAGACAACAATAAAACAGTGTCAATTGATATGCAACGATTCTTAAACGGATGGGCATTTTTTGTGATCCCGATGACCTCCACCCTAGAGGATACAGCAGGATTTGAGCTAATCCGTCAGGGTACGTGCACTGTTAAGGTCCAATTTGAGCAGCCTATAAAAGCGGACGGTTATGAAATGTTGATCCTCGGCGAGTTTGACTCCATCCTCTCCATTAACGCAGATCGTGTGCTCAGCACAGACGGAAGTGTATAAATAATCTGGGCGCTTGCTAAAATGAATTCGTTGCAAATTCATTTAATTCTGAACAGATTACAAAAAACTAAGCATAAATTTATTGGCGTCTTCCCGTCCAATAAGGTTCCACTTGAACGTAAAAGATTCCCTCACTGTATGGTAATAAACACTGGCAGAGAGGGCACAAAGGGTGAACATTGGATAGCATGTTACGTGTCAAATGCACGTACTGTTGAATATTTTGACAGCTTGGGTGCTGAACCGAATGCGGATTTGTCATCATACTTGAACAATTTTTCAAAAATTCACATAAACAAAGAGCAAATTCAGTTTGTCAACTCGGATGCCTGTGGTCATTTTTGTATTTATTTTCTGGTAAGCAGATGCTCAGGAACCCCATACTGTAAAGTGATGGAAACGCTACGTCGCACACGAAGTGTTGCGGATTTTCTTGCCAAATGGTTTGTCCGAAACTTGGTAATAAGTCCTGCGCTTTAAACGGGACTGAGATGGCGGTGTTGTGACACGTACGCATACATGTACACTATCCCTTCATGTATAAAAGGGCGGGCGATTGAGCATTGTAGCAAATCGCTTTACAGAAAAAAATAATGATTTTTGCATTAATTTGGCTTCTAAGCGTTACTATTTGCCATTTGTCTCGGGGCGAATGGATAAATGTTGAGCTGAGCGTTGACACGCCAAATTTTTTTGACGGCTCCCTAAGATCGTTTTCCAAACACTCACCCTCTGCCTATCTATTTGGGTACAATCGCAACACAGCCTGCACAGTTGAAAGGATAAGAAATGTCAATCTGCTATACAACAGCGATGCTATGTGGCGCATCACGCTGACTGATGTTCACACATTCATGCGCACGGGAGAGACAACAATAGAGCTGACACCTGACGCATTGCCATTGGCATGTTTTGAATATGGCAATCACAACTTTTTTATTTTCGACCTAAAAAATGGAGCAAATGAAGTGGCAGTGATGCGTGGTCAAAAACAAAAAGTTGCACATCAACTGGCCTCATATGGACGCGTATTATTTGACCACATCGATGCTCGGCTGTATTTAGTAGACAAGAGAGAACGGCGCATCAATGAGCTGTCCATCTCAGACTTGGCGCGATGGTGGCTGATGAATAACACTGCTGCTGCTGCTGCTGCTGTTACAGGAAATGGCAATAACAACGCTACACACCAGCTTCGAAGCACTTTTGTCGGATTGTTGCCCGAGCAAAAAACGGATTATTTCATTGCTTCAAATCATGTGTACCTGATTAGGAGAAGACGTGTGTATAAGTTCCGACTAGGCGGCTACCATAATCAGTCATTCTCACAGCTCCAGTTTGTGACCAACTCCAGCGACACTCGTTTCAATTTTCTTCTGTTTGAAGAAAAGGAGCGCGATCGTGGTGACGGCCATTTTGCACGATCAGCTGCGACATCCAGTGTAGTTCATCCCTCATCAAATTGGGCAGAGAACTTGATGTTTACATTAACCTACCTGCTTGATATGGTGGTCCTACTGATCGGAATATGTGCTATTCGTATGGTCCGTCGGAGCAACAGAAACAGCGATGCCGCTGTGACAAAGCTGGACGAATATGACCTGATTCACTCAATGTCTTTATTGCAAGGTACAGGGGGCGGCCCATACCCCCAACAATCTACCGTTTATAATTCTACAACGGTGACAGCATCATCACTATAGCTTAAGTCGTCAGGAACCGGTATATAAACTCGCCGATTTTGCCTACAGATCATTCCATTATTCATCAACAGAATTTCTAAACGTCCCCGCTCTGAACAAATAGGCGCGCGCGGGCTGCTTCTCCACTAAATTTGAAATTTATCTGTTCGCTGTGCGCTTTGTATGCAGCGTGCAATCCGCTATTTGACTGACAGTTACGGACTGAGCAACATTGACGAGCTCTACGCTTACCTTAAGGAGGAGATAAAAAATAGTCCAACAGGAGACGGCCAGTCATTGTTTCCGAATCCGTTGCGTGCAGTCGACTGTGTGCATATTGCAAACACTGAGCACAGAAACCAACCAGTGTACGTGGAAGGGTCACTTGATCTTGTCGAGGGACTCGAGCTTTACACAACATGCTTTCCCAAGAGGAAGACAGAGGGCGTAGTGTGGTAAATTAAAACATATACCAAAAAAAACATAAATAAAATTTACATTCAGGAGCGAACCTCTGTATGTGGAACTGAAGGATCTGATGATTTGTCCGGGCGACTCGCCGGAATGTCTCTCACGTTGCGGACGAGCGAGCAGCAGCAGCAGTTATTACCAGCTAGCAGTGGACGAGTTGGATCTGCACAGCGCAAGCAACAGCGACGACGACAAAGAGAACGACGCGACTTGGTGAGAGTGCTCTGCCGATTCAACCGATGTTCGCCAACTTGGCTTCACAAAATGCTTCAGAAAAGGAAGGAAGAAAATGTGAAATTCTTGAACAAACTGTCATTAGCCACCCATCACCTGAAAAGGAATGTAGCTGTTTCCGCAGATGCGCTGTCCCGACATGGAGCCAACATGATGTTTGCCTACCGTGGATTCATGGGAATAACTGTTCAACAACATTTATATGTGCGTCATCGCATTATGCTGAAATATCCCCAATTACCATGTGTTGTACAATTTGGTGGCAACAGTCACCAGGACAATTTTCCAATTGAATTACTCCATGTTGTTTCAGAAGAGCAAAAGACCGATTAATATGTTTATTCTAACTATTACTATTTTTCTCTAACATAATCATGATGAAGAATAAATGTTTCAAACATTTGGTGTGTTAAATTTGTCTAACAGTCTATTTAGGCCTTTAATAATTTTCCGCGGTGCGCTCGTCTTTGCCCAAATTCAGATAAACAGTTGACGTTGGAGCATCATCATCGTCCTGCTGATCATCCATGTCATCAATTTCGCCGTTGACCACACCACTGCTGGAAATTTTATCAAACAAATAACATGTATTAGCAGCATTTGTGCCTACCATTCGATCATTGTGCTCATGGTGTCCATCTTACTTCTGCTGCTGCTGCATTTCTCCTCCCATTTTTTAATTTTTTCTTCGGAACGGTTGATTCTTATTAGGAATATAACAATTAAATCGAAACATGTTTGCCACGTGGACCCACTTTTCCACAATATCCTCAATGGTGTCTTGGAAAAAATCGATGGCATCATCGCTGTCTTCCGACGACATTTCCTCTTCCATTTTGGCGTACTTTTCCTCCATTTGTTCAAGTTTGGTTCTCCTGTGTTTGATCGGAAGCTTGGGCGGTATCTTATTACACTTTTACCATGAATCTTGTGCTCTTGCGGACACCAGAGGGAATGGGTATCGCCGTTTCACACCTTTGCGATCATTGAGCTCTCCTTTCTTACCATTGTCCATTTGATTTAGATGAGACGACAGACACGCAGCAAGGGCGCAGAAATATTATTTTCAAAATCAAATTATAAAATTTAGACAAAACAACAACAACTGTCAGATATATTCATGTGTGTGTGTGTTGTGCCAACTATTTAAGCAATATTTTTTAATGTTAGAAAATGTGTACATTATTGAGCGCCAAATCATTCATACCCAAAAGGGAACACTTCATAGCTGTTGTTGATGATCCCCTTTTGACACACTGGCAAATACTTTTTCAACTGCT
The DNA here is from genome assembly GCA_004148225.2 of Heterodera glycines. Lineage (NCBI taxonomy): Eukaryota > Metazoa > Nematoda > Chromadorea > Rhabditida > Heteroderidae > Heterodera > Heterodera glycines. Next base: position 17,181,222 of record CP049707.1, read on the forward strand.
TCCGAGTTATGATCTTGCTGTCGCGCGTTGGCATTATCTTTTGATAGGAGAAAACAGCGGGCGAAACAGAACTATCGTGGTCGTCGTCGTTGTCTTTATCATCAACTTTACCATAATTGAGCACCTTTTCAACAAAATTGTCAAATTGCAGAGCCTTGCTGTTGTTGACATCAAAAGTAATTCCCCGTATTTTTTGGACAAATTCCAGTTCGTTTGTCCGCCTGTGGCGCATACGAAAGGCATATTGCTTGGCACCTTAATGCATAAAAATTTTGAATAAGCTATTTACGACTAACCTCCGCATATGAACGTTTTTATATCGTAATCCAAGTACTCCTCACTCATTTGCCCCAAAAACTCTCCAGTCTCAAGTGGAGTAGTGTCCCGCTTATGTAGAACAATGACACTGTCCGTGTCCTTAAAATCACAAAAATAGTGCGCTCACAAAAAACCCGTTTACTGTATAGAGCAAATCAGAATCTTCTCTTTGGTCGACTTGTACCATGTAGTCGTGAAGCTTGAGACGAGCACAGCTTGTTGTCCACAAACTTATCACAATATTGCTTGTTGTATGTTCGGAAACGAAGTTTTTCTTTGGCTTGTACAGCACGCGTAGCGCTTGATCAGAGAATGGTACGATTGCAGAAACCTCCTGGACACACACACATTTTTGTTGTTAAGCCAATAAAAAATATATACGTTATGAACTTACAATTTTATGATCAAAGAGCAGACTAAAGAACTCTTGTGGTCTGGTGATGACCTTGTTTGCGCCAAGTTCGTTTCTCATACTGAATTTTCCCCTAAAAATAGGCTGCACCTTAATCGGCTGGACATATATACAAACCAGAGACTGTTAAGCATAAGCTTCGCAATGAATCGAAGCCCCGGATTTTTTTTCACATTCTCCAATTCAATGTTTACTTCGTAAATGCGCCGATACTCATCAGCATAGCGCTGTTTCTGATCCGCGCTGCTAACTCCCTCGGGGAAACCGCTAGACTCAATCTTAACAAAAAAACACATGATTAAACAGATGGGTCAAAAGTCTGCAGACAAACCTTCAACTTGATGAGCAGTCTAACATAATCTTTAAAAATTTGGTCGCTCCTATAGAGAAAAAAAATATCGCATACAAATTTTAAACAGAAAGACAATTACCATTCATCATAGTGCCAAGCTCTCCAAAGACGATCAATTTTGTACCCGTGTTCAAGTGCTCTTTCCAGTTCAATATGCGTGTAGCTGCCGGTGAAGGATCTTTGTGCATCCGTGTGTGGACATTTATGTGGGCGGCGCGTGCTTTTTTTGCGAAACATCGTTGCACAATGATGACAACAGCAAAACAAAAGTCGCTCGTCAATTTTTACAGGCAGCACCGGGACGCGCAGACCCCGTGGGGGGACAACTCGAACACGCAGAATGCCGCGGTATGGCAACTGCTCCGGCCGTGTCCAATTAACGCACATTTCATCGGCCATTGGCCGTATGATGGTCGGTATGCCAACCGGATATTCGCACGTATAATTCACAAAAGGATACAGACTTATGATATCAAAAACTGATATTTTTTCGTCCTCCTTTGGCTCTGCAAATAGCTTCAATGGGCCCGTTCTTCCACCAAAATAGGCTCCTCTGGGTTCAATAGGCCCTCTGTCCATCCCCAAATCAGAGAAAAAGGCTCGCATTTCGGCATTGCAGGCCAACTGCGCATTTATTTCGCATTCCCAAACTGCTTCGACCTGCAAGCCTTGTCCGTCCACATCGCCTTCACGAAGCTGCATCAATCGGAGGTTGGTCTCCTCATTCAGTTCTCTGCATGATTTGGCGTCCACCAGTTTGTCGCCGGGATCAAAACAGCGCTCACAGCCGTGCCAGTAGCAGCCAAGCACTTCAATACAGCGGTTTTGCTCTTCTATCCAACCGTCCAATTTGAACTGTCTCCACCGCTTTTCCATCCCGTTTCCCGCATGTTGAATTTTAACCGCATCCGTTTTAGCACGCCAATCCAAATATTTAATAGCAAACACACTGGCTCTGTCGTTCCGCTCATACCCTCGTTCGGGTACAATGGCAAGTTGATTCTCACAAAGGAATTGGGCCCGGAAGATGCTCATACAGATGCTTAAAACATTTCTTCTCCTTTTTTCACATGATCACACAATCAATGTTTTACCTGGCAATAGTGCACGAGATGGGTAGCACATCGTATCCCCCTGTTATATCACGCATCAATATTTTTCTGAACTGCACAATCGCCTTCAGAAGAATCTCCGTATCATTTTGGCAATATGATTGAAGCTCGTCCGGCAAATAGAAGGGTGTTGTTGTTTTATTTTCCTCATACCTATGGGAAATGGGGAACCCCCACCACTGAAATAACCCTTTAGTTTTGCTTACCAACTGACAAATTTATCGTATTTTTCTCGTTTCATTGAGCCAGCACAGTAGTCTTCTATTGGCGGCAAATGCGGAAGCCTCACGTCATAGTTTTCCCTTAAAAGCATTATTTTTTTTGACAAATGTCACAGCTTTCGGAAAAACCTTCGGTTGAAAGCATAGGGAAAAAAAGGTTTCTCTGCACAGTCCAAATTGAAAGTTTTTGGCAGTTGATCGAGACGAACGGGCATCAGAAGGCAAGAATCTCTCCAGATGAGCAGAGAATTTTGACGGCTATGCTGCAGTCGAAACTCATAAATTTTAAGCCCGTTCATGACCACATCTGGACGTCGACTGGTCTCGCCCAAATACTTTAAAACGAAATGTCCGTCAAAACGAGAAGAGTTGTGTGCCTGAATTTGAGCTGATCAATTCGAGGCTAAAATAGTCAGTGAAGCAAAAAAAAACAAACAACAAACCCATAAATACGTCTTGTGTTTATTGCTCCAAGCACGGAGAACCCATTCGACAAAATCCCTGAGCGGTTCATCACCATTCGCTTCACTCCTGTCGGCAAAAATGTGAGCAAGCATGTATTAAGAAAGGAAGAAGAACCGACCAGTCCTTCTTTCTGCACAAAATTCCCTCCTCGGTTGTGCATATCGCACATTCTACGCATTCGCCTGTCGCAGAATCGCAGCATTCCGTGCACGTGATGTTGACCGACAAATGGTTAACTTTGTGCCGCTGATGACCCGCTTCTTGTAGGTGTTCGAGCCGCGTTTCCGTGTCCCAGCACAAAATGCGGTAGTTTTGCTTTTGTTTCGGGACAGGAATTTTTTTGATGAAACAAGCAGCATCTTTTTCGTGGTATACCTGCGCATTTTTGTGAAAAATTTGTTGTCCTTATCCGTCCGCTTAAAAAAAAAACGTACATTACAGCGCCCACAAAAACTGGTGTAACACTGGTGCGGGTTTTTGGCATCATTTTGGAATGTTCGACTGCATTTTGTGCATCGTTTCAGCAGTCTGCACGCTTGTCCGCTCCGATGAGCATCAAAACAAATGCGTGAAAAAAAGAAGCGATTGCATTGAGAGCAATGTATGCTGACGCCTGGTTCCCTCGCACATGGCTGCTGTGGTCCTACTGTACAACAACAACAATGAACAAAATTTTGCGCACACGGCCCACAAAATAACCTCTTGTACACTGAGCACACCGGCTTTTGCATGATATGGTGTGTTTGGCATCAGTGGTGTAGACGCATTCGCAGTCAATACAATATTTACGGCCAAGCTTGAAAAAACAGTTGACTTTTTTGATTGCGTCGAAATGTCCGCCGGACATGAACAAAGCGACCACAAAGCAGCGCCCCATCGGCCCCTTCCAGATAGGCCTCGGCAGTTCCTCAGGGCGGTCCTCAAACAGCACAATGCGGTACATTCCCGGATAGAGCCGATCCTGTTAAAAAAGTTTTTTTTTGCCAAATTATTATGTGGCGGCAGCAGAAAGCATTTTCAAAAATGGCACTGACCCAATGGTTTTGGACATGCGGGACATGCTCCACTCCGTACGCTTGCCCATCAGGGTCAATGCCGGCATGCAGCATCAACCCCCGGACCGCTTCTTGCATTCGACCCGGGCTGGACAGAAGACGATTCAGTACTTCATGATTTGCGCAAAAATCCGGCCTCCTCATCACTGCTGTTGCAGCAGCGGACGACACGTTGATAAGATGATCACTGCTGCTGCTGCTGCTGCTGCTGCTGCTTACGTCCCCTTGTTGGCATTGTTGTTGTGTTGCAATCATTTTTGTCAAGTCATGATCAGTGTAAGAACGGGCGGCAATCAACGCGTGGAACAGGCAGAAATGGTCACCGACATTCCGTATTCGGATCAACTGCCTTTCATTGTAACCCCAGTGCTGATAATGGTGGAAGCGCGGAGCTGCTCCAACCGGCGGTGCAATGCAGGTGATGACAATTTGAACCGGTTCACTGAGCAACAGGGATCGCTTGCTCATTCCTCCGCCATGCACGTCTTCGTCTCCGTCCGACTGTCCCAGCTTTTCCAGTTCGCCCATCAGAGTGTCGGCTGTGTTCTGCTCAGGTGGCCGTATCGGTAGCACAATAGGGTCAGTTAGGCCTATATGATGATGATGGATGTTCGATGGGGACATTTGCCAACAAACAAAACAAAAAAAAATGAGTACCGTTTCCATCCAGAAAAATTCCAATCTTTGTCACTCGTCGTCTTGGGCTTTGTTGAGCGGCGCCGCCACCGTCTTGTGGCTGCTCCTCCTCCTGATTCCCCGACTGCTGTTCATTCTGCTGCTGCTGCTGCTCCGCATTGCGTATTGCTCGCTTGATGATGCGCTCAAATGCGTCGCGGAGAGCCTCGTCCGGCCTCTCGTGCTGACCGTTCAGCACAAACTCGGTGACGTGCCGCTGCAGTGCGAAACGCTCCAGCCGATGCACATAGTGCTGCTTCTCTTCATACAATTGGTCAGCAGTAGCGCCGCCTTTTTCATCATCATCATCATCATCAGCTTCCGGATTGCTGGCGTTGTTTTCTGCTTCGCTTCGGCGGTCATTACCACTGCCGCCGCCGCCGCCGCCGCCGCCGCCGCTGTCATCTTTGTTGTTGTTGTTGTTCCGCTGTAAATTACCTGCTGCTGCTGCTGCTGCTGGTGCTCTACCGTAGCCTATTTGCATACAATGGTCGTCGACATTGGCGCCACTGTTATTGTTGTCCTGCTCATCATCATCATCATCATCATCATCAAACTCTGATGATGAGGAGGAGGAGCGCTGCTCAAAGAAGGCGACTGTGCGAAAGTCCCATCTGCGGCGCCGCCGCTTCTGTCTTTTCGCTTTACGTTTTTCATGTAAATTCTCGAGAAGAGGAGGAGCAGTGGTAGCAGAAGCTTCGTGATGATGAATGTCTGTTGCGTTAACATCCGCTTCAACCGCCGGCTCAGGAGCTCTCCTCTTCATATGCTGATTAGCAAAAAAACACATGTGTGTGGGAAACATGAGCAAATAAAATTTGTGCTTCATGAACAGTGTGGGGTAGGATATTAGTGTAGTATACAGAAGATATTTATCATTTAATAACTATTTTATGATAGGGCTTCTACTACAAACGCCATTAATAGCTAATTGGGAACCTTTGGCTCATCTAAAAAACACTGATATTTCCGATCGCTGTGTGTGTGTCGGGTGCGACACAGATTCATTCGGTTTTTCTTGGACGCTTCGGTGGCGGCATTCGCGTGCACTCAGCATCGTCGATCGTGTAGATGTCATCATCATCATCACCGTCATTGCCGTTTCCATCTTTGCTCCCGCCTTTTTGCGCATCCACACTATCATCAACCGCCGTTACCTGCTCAGGCACCCGGATTGAACTGATGACCCAGTCCAGCGTCTCACCTTTTGCCTTGAAAATTGGGCAAAATTTGTGAAAATGTCATGTGCGCAAAATATTTACCTTGACAATCAATTTGAGCGCGATAGTTTCTTCAATTTTTGATTGAAGCAGGGAGGCCAGCTTCTTTGGACGCTGCTCCGCTAAACGTGAAAACTCGTCAATCTTTAGGCCAAGATATTTGACGGCCGTGGATGAAAATGCGGTAATCTGCTTGCTCGTCTCAATGTCTTCACAGTCACGCAAATCGATGCGCAAGTAAAGGTTGTTCAAAGGCGAGACCGCATGGTGATCGCAGGACTCACAATAAAGCGCTTCCGTAAGCTTTTTCTTACAGGGCATGCCCACGGTTTTAAGGGGACATGCCTAGATTCCATAAAGCAAATTGAATTGTTTTAGAGAGTGAGTGTATGAGTAAATGACCTTGTAAAGACAGTACTGAACATTATCGACGACTGCGCGCACAAAAAATGTGCCAGGTGAATTGAACTGAATCACTTCACTTAAATTTTTAAGCTGCGCAGGAAATTCGTCGGCAGCAGCTTTTTGATTTGAGGAAGGCACAAATTGAAAACGCATAAGTTTGTCGCTCATTTTGTCAATGTTTTGGCGGGAAAAACGGCTCCAAAAGTAAAATAGAATTAAAATGGCTAAAAAGGTTTAAAGTACTGAGTAGGGATTAAAACATATATTGTGAATTACTAAAATTTGTGACCCCTTGATCTATCTCCCTGCCTAAAATGGTCTCCTGACATTTTTTGGACAAATTATAAAAATGTTCGACTTTTCGACCTTTTGTTCGAACTTGCTATTTTGGTCTGAGAATGTCTCGAAATCATTTTGAAATTTGTTGTGAAGAATTTTTTTGGTCTTCTGGCTACTCTAGGGCTCCGAAATGATGGCCAAAAATTTTTCGAACTGTGAAAAGTGGGTCTAAACATCATTTTTGGACAAAAATACGAGCATTTTTACCCCTTTGGGGTAAACTCTAGTCTGTAATGGTCTCCTGAACATTTTGAGAGAAGTTCGAACAAAGTTCGACTTTTAGACCTTTTGTTCGAACTCGCTATTTTGGTCTGAGAATGGCTCGAAATCATTTTTTTTATTAGTTGCGAAAATTTTTTGGTTTTCTGGCTGCTCTAGAGCCCCGAAATAATTACCGAAAATTTTTCGAACTGCAAAAAGTGGGTCTAAACGTCATTTTTGGACGAAAATACAAGCTTTTTTACCCCTATGGGGTAAACCCATGCCTAAAATGGTCTCCTGAACATTTTGGAACCTATTCTAAAAATGTTCGACTTTTAGACCTTTTGTTCGAACTCGTTATTTTTGTCTGAGAATTGCTCTAAATCATTTTGTAATTTGTTGCGAAGATTTTTTTGGTCTTCTTGCTGCTCTAGAGCACCGGAATAATTACCGAAAATTTTACGAACTGCGAAAAGTGGGTCGAAAAGTCATTTTTGGATGAAAATACAAGCTTTTTTACCCCTAATGGGGTAAACCCATGCCTAAAATGGTCTCCTGAACATTTTGGAACCAATTCTAAAAATGTTCGACTTTTAGACCTTTTGTTCGAACTCGTTATTTTTGTCTGAGAATTGCTCTAAATCATTTTGTAATTTGTTGCGAAGATTTTTTCGGTCTTCTTGCTGCTCTAGAGCACCGGAATAATTACCGAAAATTTTACGAATGCGAAAAGTGGGTCGAAACGTCATTTTTGGATAAAACAATATGCGTTTTGAACCCTTGAAACTATTCCTTGGCTAAAATGATCTTCTGAACATTTTGAGAGCAGTTCGAACAAAAATCTAAAAGTCGAACAATGTTCGAACTCGTTATTATATTTTAGAGAAGGGGTCGAAATAACAGAGAAACATTTTTAAAAAAAAATTAAGTAATTGACATTATGACCTATTTTTTTTGGCATTAAACAACAATAAGCTCTTTTGAAATGGTGATAATTAAATGGCCGGGAGGGTACTGAAATGGACGGGTTCAACAATGATCAAATTTGACCGATGGGGTAAAATAACGCGCATTAAGAGGGGTGGGACTGAAATAGGCAGGCCCAGGTGGGGCTTTATCGATGAGAAACAATTTGAAGACAATGAGCCAGAGAGCTTTGGAGGCCATTTATATACCGCTGTTTTCGGTCCATTAAGACTTAATGGACAGGCCGTTAATGGACTGGTCCATTAGTGGGTCCTGCTGGCCCTTTTGGCCGTTAATGGACCGACCGCTAATGGACTGGTCCATTAGTGGGCTAATGGACTGGTCCATTAGTGGGCTAATGGACTGGTCCATTAGTGGGGTCCGGCTGGCACTTTTGCCGTAATGGACCGACCGCTAATGGACTGGTCCATTAGTGGGGCCCGGGCTGGCACTTTTGCCGTAATGGACCGACCGCTAATGGACTGGTTCATTAGTGGGGCCCGGCTGGCACTTTGCCGTTAATGGACCGACCGCTAATGGACTGGTCCATTAGTGGGGTCCGGCTGGCACTTTGCCGTTAATGGACCGACCGCTAATGGACTGGTCCATTAGTGGGGTCCGGCTGGCACTTTTGCCGCTAATGGACTGGTCCATTAGTGGGCTCCGGCTGGCACTTTTACCGCTAATGGACTGGTCCATAGTGGGGCCCTGGTTGGCACTTTGCCGTAATGGACCGACCGCTAATGGACTGGTCCATTAGTGGGGTCCGGTTGGCACTTTTGCCGTTAATGGACTGGTCCATTAATGGAGTCCGGTCTGGCTAATGGACAGACAGACCGGTATGTCCATTAGTCTGGTCTAATTAATTGACCTGTCCATTAGTCTCCGGTCTGGCTAATGGAGAGGCCCGTTCAACGTCGGCACTTTGTGCCAGTTAATAACCCTCTCAATTAGCAGCTCAATTTTTAATTTCTTCCATAATTTTCCCTTAATGGAACTGACGGTATTTCATAAAAGCACCCCCCCCCCCCACCTGACCCAGACAGAGTCAATTAGCTGGCTTTTTTTAGGTGATGGATGAGGGGCTTTATAAGCGCCAGTTTTTATGACCATAAGTAATGATGATGAAGCATCGCTCGAAATCCTTTCCCCCACCCTCTCGTAAGGCACGCTCGAAAAGGAGTTTGTCCGAAAGCGGTAGGCCGGGTACCGCTTCCAACATTTGTATGTGGCAGGACCCGGCCTACCGCTTTTTTGCCAGATTACACGATTTGAAAGGCGGACGGCGTTTAGTTAGCACGCCAAACCCGGCCATCTTTCAAAGAGCGCCTCCCCTAAGTATGTTTGTTTTTTTTTTTTTTGAAAGTGTACTGTCGAATTTTTTTTGTTATTTAAACTTTTTTAGACTTTTTCCCAGACTTTTTCCATTTTGGCATTTTTTTAGCAATAAACATGTCCGCAAACCGAGAGCAGCTGACTGAAAATTTAAAAAAAATCATCGCACTCCACAAACTCCAGCAAGACATGAAGCTCATCCGCGACTCCATCCTCTCGGGGAACTTTGCCGTGAACGAAATGGGAAACAACAATATGATAGTGTGGACGGTGCCGGTGCCACGAAACGCGGTAAAATTTTGCGAAACAAAAAAATAATGAAATCTTATGTGTCTTTCAACTTCAGGGGCCTCAATGGGTCGCGCCGCCGCGCCCTTTGGCACCGTCTTGCCCGCCGCCGCCACCACAATTGCCGGTTTTCCCGCCGCCGCCACCACAATTGCCGTTTTTACCGCCGCCGCCACAAATCGGCATGGCGCCGTTTTGCCCGCGGCCGCCGCAAATGGGCCCAGTACTTGCGCCACTCGCTCTTCCGCCGCTGGCACCGGCGCCACTTCCGCTGCCATCATGCTCAACCTTCGCGAACCCATTCGGTGTCCGCGCACCGCCAAACAAATGCGCGGTGTGCGGACGCCGTTTTCTGGCGCCTCGTCGACGTGCGACAACGGAAAAGCTGCCGAGTGCAAAAAAGGCGCGGGTTCACGGGCCAGAAGAGCCAATGGACGAGGAATAGTGGGTGGCGTGGTGGGGAGTGAAATTTGAATGGTGATGGTAATGCATATGTAATAGTTATGCCATTTTATTTTGGGTCTCTTCAATTTTAAAAACGAAAAGTAAATTTTAGATGATTTAAAACCACATTTTAGCAAAGAAATAATTGGATTTTGCCTGAAATTGTTAATACAAATTGGCACCTTGACTTACTTTTTTCACCCAACATTTATGATTACTTTTATTTTGAGTTTTTTGTCTTAAATCAATTTTTTTAAGTATTTTAATTCATAAAATGGCATCCCTAGTATTAAAGTTGTGATGAAATTCTTTACCATTGTGATATTTAATTTTTTATTTTTCTTTAATTTTCGATTTTTTGTGATATTTATCTTTTAATTTGCTTTAATTTTCGATTTTGTGATATTTGTCTTTTAATTTGTTTTATTTATTTTAAGGTATACTGTAGCAATTTTTTAAATAAATTACTTCAATTAAAATCTCTTTTGTCAATAAAAGTGAGAGTAATTACCAGTCCTCCATCACTTCAAACAAATTCATTTTTAAAAAAGGGTCTCGTTAAACCTCCTAAAACCAAAAACGTATTTAATAAGTTTTTTCTTTAAATTATTATTTGAAATTTTACGTTTTCCGTTTTCTTTTGTTTTCCATTCTTTCCCATTCACCCTCTGGGTGTAACATTTATTCCCTTCATCCCGACACTCATTTTGACCCCCCGCGTCTGATTTTAATATAATAACTGTTTTTTAATTCCTTTTTACTATAAACATTTAATTAGTTTTGATGGAATTTTGTTATTTTAATGTTAAAATATTTTATTTTTATAATTCCTTATTTCTCATCCATCTCTCTTTTTCAACTGTAATTAGCCTCACTTCAAATAACAACTCGCCCGGGGAAGAGGGGGAATCCTTGGATCACTCATCGCGGCGGAGAATCAATTCTGACGTGCCTACAGATCATTCCATTATTCATCAACAGAATTTCTAAACGTCCCCGCTCTGAACAAATAGGCGCGCGCGGGGCTGCTTCTCCACTAAATTTGAAATTTATCTGTTCGCTGTGCGCTTTGTATGCAGCGTGCAATCCGCTATTTGACTGACAGTTACGGACTGAGCAACATTGACGAGCTCTACGCTTACCTTAAGGAGGAGATAAAAAATAGTCCAACAGGAGACGGCCAGTCATTGTTTCCGAATCCGTTGCAATTTCAAATTTGCGGATCCCGCTGCGGGATTGGAACTCAAAATTTTTTGCGGGACGGGATCCCGCGGGATTAATCCCGCAATCCCGCAAATCCCGCATTTAAAATTTGTGGGATCCCGTGCGGGATTGCGGGATTTTGGAAAATTCGAAAAAATTTCAATTAAATTCAAAAAATTTCCAAAAATCAAAAAATGCTGAAAAATAAATTTAAGGTCTGGCGAGATGCATTAAAAGGGGCTGATGGGTCGACTAAGATTTTTCGATTGGATCCGACGGTAAAAAGTTGATCGGAAATAAAATTATTAACGGTTCATAAATTTGACTATTTTTTTCTTTTCAAAACCACTTTTTTCGGTGCAATTTTTCAAAAACCTAGGAACAGGGGGTCCGGCGGTCCCTATTAGGGATGGCATTCCGAGGTCCCAACAATTTTCGTAAGTCGGAAATTTTGCAAAAAATATACAATATAATAAAAAAATTTCTAAATATTTTAATAGGCTAAATTTTTAAATTCTTAACCAAGTAAAAGATATTTCAAAATTTTGCGATTTTGAGCAAATTTTGCAAGAAAAATAGGGATTTTTAGGGACGGCCGTGCCGATAGGCGCCGCCAGGAAAATTTCACAAATTTTGAATGAAATTTGCGATGAAAAATGAGTTAACTTTAATTAAATTTATTATTTAATTTATTTAAAAATATTTGGCATTCTGTCTTAGAAAATTTTTCAAAAAATCAATAAAATCCCGCATAATCCCGCACAAAAAAACAAATTTGCGGATCCCGCTGCGGGATTGGAACTCAAAATTCTTTGCGGGACGGGATCCCGCGGGATTAATCCCGCAAATCCCGCATTTTCCAAAAAATTCGGGATTGCGGAATGGGATCCCGCAAAATCCCGCGCGGGATCCCGTCCCGCGCCGGGCTCTATTTATCACCACTTTTCACCTGTTTGAGCAAATTTGGCATTAAAAGAAAATAATTGTGAACATTTAGGCATGGAATATTTGAATTGAATTTGATTGAAATTAGTGAGTTTAACAAAGGCATGCCAATACTGTTCCTCTTGTCCGTTTTGATGTTCTTCAGAACAGAAAAGACTGATTCACAAAAGGCATTGGAATGGAAAATTGATAGAATAGCAGAGACTAGTGATTTGAGCAGAACAAAATTGGGGTTTATGAAAATAGCCGCCCATTTTTGATCCACATTTTTCCTATTGAACCGGTCGCCCTCGAGCTCCTTCAGTGTCTGTTTCAACTCAGCGATCTCAGCAAACAAATCATTCATTTCATCAGCGGTCGTCCCACAAAAATGCCTATACGCCTTTCGAACTTTTTCTGATGTTGGTTCAGACTCGAAAATGACCCAGTCTCCGATCACTTCATCCGTCAATTTGATACTTACAAAAGTAAATTCGTTAAAATTCACCCCAAACTCATCACTCGAGATTGAAACGGCTAAATCAGAAATTGCTTCCTCAGCACTTGAAATTTGTTAATCGAAATTTTGAGTTGAAGATGATTGTTGAATGTAACTTTGGAAATGAAATCAGAAATAGATTTTTGACATTATTCTAAAATAGGGACTGAAGAGCAACGTTAAAATTTTTAATTACTTAACAATGAAAAATTAAGTTTTAGTTTGTTAATCTTGGCAAAATGTTTAATAAAAATCAAATAAATTATAGAAAAACAAGAAAATTGGAAAAATTAGGCAAACCCCTAAAAACCGGGCAAAAACCGGGCAAATTCAAAAACCGGGCAAAAACCGGGCACAGACCCCCTTTTCCAGGTAAAATCGCACCCCTGCTCCCTTCTTGTTTGCGCCAAGTTCGTTTCTCATACTGAATTTTCCCCTAAAAATAGGCTGCACCTTAATCGGCTGGACTCCCCCACTCTTTCTTCCTTGTCTCTCAACTTCCCCCATCGCTTTCGCCTTACGGACACATGCGGACGGACATTTGCGGACAATTTTTTGAAAAAATTTAAAAAAATTCTTAAAAAATTCTGAAAAATGGAATGGAAGGATTGGCTACATCATAATGTCTCTTCTAAATTTTAGATATACAGAAAAACATTTTTAGTTTTTGAGACATGCTTAATCGAGAACAAATTTGTTTATAATTTCAAAATGAATAGGATATTTATACAAATGCTGAAGTAGCAAATTCCCTACAATATTTGACGGTATGGCTAGAGAAATTTAAGGTGGAAAAATCCCCGTTGGGAAAAAATTTGCATAAAATTTTATAGGGGTTTTTTCTAGACAACAGAGACATTCGCAATTCCATGAATCGTCTTGGGGACCACTTAAAAGACCAGCATTGCACTCAGTCCAATGAAATTAATTTCTTAGAAGTGTAAAAACAAGATACTGAGGCCTTAAAAACCAAAAAAAATTTTATTTAGTTTTGCTGTCGCCATTCCATGTTTTCAAAATTTCAAATAGTTTCTACCAGATCTCCAACAATTTCTTCAAATAAAATATCCCTCAAACTTTCTCTAAAAATTTTACTCAAAAAAAAAATTCGTTTGTTTTCTCTTCTATAACCCTAAAAACAACCAATTTTCCCTTTGTTGGAGGTCTGACTTTTCGAATTTCTGCTTCTCCATTCAAAATTTCAATTATCTTTTATCACTACTTTCCATTTCACCTCATTTCCGCCAAAAGTGTAAGCGGCACATGCCCTTCTTCTGGTTTTTTTTTTCAAATTTTGATGGGAAAGGAGATGAAGATGGACAAAGCAAAAATTGAGAAACAGAGGAAGAGAAGGAGGAGGAAAATAGCATTGGGGAAGGAGGAGAGACGGAAGAGAAAGAGAGGAAAAGGAAAAATTCGACGGCACAAGAAGGAGGAGGAGAAGAGAGAGAGGAACAGCAGCAAATCGATGCCCCCTTGGTGTGCATACATTTCGCCAACTTGACATCTCGCCAACTGACATCTCGCCAACTGACATTTCGCCAACTAAGCCAAAAACATTCATTTCGCCAACTCAGCCAAAAACATTCATTTCGCCAACTCAGTCAAAAACATTCATTTCGCCAACTCAGCCAAAAACATTCATTTCACCAACTGACATTTCGCCAACTGATCAAAAAAAGAATTATTAAGGAATAGTGTAAATAAGAGGAAAACGAATCTGTTCTGATATCAAATGCATCATCCTTTCTATTTTTTTATGCCACATTTTTAGAATTTGTTTTTTTTTTTCTATTCAGATTATATTAAGAAATGCCAACTGTTCGCGAAATTCTTGAGAGTTTGCAAAAGCCAATTAAACGGCCGAGAAATCCAACAAATGAAGACAGCGTACTGAATGCTGAGAGGACGGCCGCAGAACAACAAATGGAAGGTGTATCGACCAGCAATGATTTGAACGTCGGTGAGAGCGATGATGAAGAAAATTGTGAGCCTGTTCATTTCCAACGTGGCAAAACAATCCGAGGAGCGCTTTGTCTTTGGCACCAAGGTGTTAAAATTTTTTTTTTTTTTTTGGTTTTAATTTTAATTTTTAGGCTTTCGCTTTTTGAAAATACGAAGTGATGGCAGCTGGTTCAGGTGCGAACGGCGTAATTGTCCTGCGACAGCAAAACTGGAGGATTGCATTCGCCACAACCATCAACTCCGACGATCCCATTGTCCGAAGAGATCAGCTTGCAGCTTATTCGACGTTGGGAACACGCCATTGTCCGTCCTCCCCGCTTCTCCATATCGTTTTGGAATGTGCACACCAGGGCTCAAATGGAACTTGAACGAACAAATAACGGCATGGAAGCCGCACACGGCCAATTCGCAGTATAAAAAATATTTTCAGAAAACATTTAATTTTTGGTAATTCAGCGAGAGCTCAACCACCATCCATCATTGAGTGACTTCATTGCTGCGTTTACAAAGGACATCGACAAACAACTGGACATCGGACGCGCAGAACAGCTCCAGAAAAGTAGAAAACGACCGCAACGGTACATTATCAAAGAACAAAATGTGGTGCGAATCCTTGACGAGGCCGACTTTGAATCGGAAGAAGGATTGACAAATTCTTTGCACCTGCTCGGGCTCGTGATGCAAGGCTTTGCGGAGGGACTTCACGTCCGTGGAAATTCAGAGAGTGGTGAAGAAACTGAGGCCGATGAAAATTGATTTTAAACATTTTCATATTTTATTGTTTTTTTTGATATTTTATATATTTTATGAAGATTTCTTTGAAGCACTTTTAAAATAAATTTAATATCATTATATAGTTAAAATTCAATTTTCGACTAGTTGGCGAAATGTCAGATTTTGGCTGAGTTGGCGAAATGAATGTTTTTGGCTGAGTTGGCGAAATGAATGTTGGCGAGATGTCAGTTGGCAAGGTGTCAAGTTGGCGAAATGTCAGTTGGCGAAATGTCAGATTTTGGCTGAGTTGGCGAAATGAATGTTTTTAGGTTAGTTGGCGAAATGTCAAGTTGGCGAAATGTAGTCGTGCCGCTAGTTTAAAAGAGGTACTTTTTGAATTTTTTTTCACTTTTTTTTTGGTCAATTTTTTTTTGTTTATTTACACATAATTTGTTTTTTTAATAGATGGTACGCATTTTACGTTATTTAATAATTGAAAAAAAATTTAATATTCATTATTATGTGTAAAAAACATTAAAAAAAAATTATTTAAAAAAGTGCAAAAAAATTTCAAAAAGTACCTCTTTTAAACTAGCGCCGGGTTTTCTTCATTAAAATGCATTTGATCACTGATTTGTATTATGATCGATCGATCATTTCGTAATAAATTCATTCATTTCTTCTGCGGCTGATCACTGTTTTTGTTCGTTTGTCCGTCACTCATTGTCAGCAGAAGACGCCCCATTTGTGATGCTTTGTCCCGCTTTTTCTTTCACTTCTTCCGGTGGCGGAGACAATGGCCTTAATTAAGCGCAAAATTCAAATTCGGATAAAAATCAAATCCCTTTTTTAATTGCTTACCCAATGCAATTATTGGCACAAAAAAGATAAAAGAACACACGGTTACAATTGTTGTCCCAATTTCCGTCTTTCCAATGAAACGCCGCCGTCTCTCCAATAATTTTGCATCGTTTCATTATCCAATCGATGCGCCAATCATTTTCATTTGCTTTGGCCAATGTCAGCTTTTCCTTTGTCCATTCGTTCACCAATTCAAATGGCACAATTTGCATTGACGGCACACGAATAGTAAAACGAATTTGGTAGCTGACCGAAGAAATGGCATTGGCACGGAAAAATGCTAATTTGTAAGCAATTTGAAAACAAAAATAGAGGTAACAAAATCAGTGATTTGTTGAGATTACTGCCACACCTCCTTGAAACTGTTGACCCAATCGAAGTTCGCTTGTGCGTTGTAATCATAGCAATGAAATTGTTTGGGTTGACCATCTTTTCTCGGCGTGGTCAACCATTTAGACAACGCTTGGCCAGCAGAAATTGTTGAATTTTGCACATCAAAAACATCACCAATCGCCTTCGGGAACAGATCAGAACAGATCAAATGAATGGATTGAATTCAATTGATTCAGTTCAGTGAGAATTGTTGGCGAAATGAGACGACGCAAATTGTCCAAATGATCACCACTGTTAAAGCCCAAGTGGCGAATGTTTGCCGAAAAAATTGGCAAAATTTCATGGGACAAAACATCCCAAATTGGCTGCACATCCATGGTGTGTGATGATGGATTCCACAACTCTAAATTGATGCCTCTTTTGTCAAAAATTTGGTGATTCAAACGAAGAAAAGCGATGACGTAGTGATCAATGTACCTAAAAATTGAATGAATGCTTTTATTGCGATATACTCTTATTTATAATTACTCAATCTGAAGGTGCTTAAAACGGATTTTGCAGGAGAACGGACGGTCGGGCAACGGAAATTCCACAGCTCTGTCATCAAACACTACAGACAGTTTTGGTCCAGATCCTTTGTCCTTGTGATGAATTTCGACCGTTCTCCAAATTGTCAATTCGCGTTTGCCATCAAAATGTTTGTCCACCAACGCATTGAAACGTGGCGAAAGCAATGCCAATTTGAGGCCGAGTTGGGCATGGTCAAATGATGGGAGAATGTCCATCAAAACGTCGTTGCAAATCCAACTGAAATTATGGAAAACAGTTTAGTGAAATAATGACGAATTTGTGACTTTTAAAAATTCATTACCGTCTATTCATTTTTGTGGCAATTGCTAGGATTTTTATGTGCTAAAATGCTGAAATAAGTACTAAAATAGGTGCTAAAATTCGAAAATGCAAAAATGGGTGCTAATCCTCCAGGTTTAGGTTTTTATGTGCTAAAAAGTCGCTCTAAATCAAAAATTAAAAATTGTTTAAATTGATGGGGTTTTTTTACTATCATAATTAGGGCCCCAACAAAATATGTAACTAAAATAGTGACGAAAAAGTGCCAAAATAGTAACAAAATAGTGAAAAAAGTCCAAAATAGTGACGAATAGTGACATAATTTTCAGCCAAAAATTAAGCAAAAAATTTTTCTTATTCACTGATTGCAGTTGCAAATCAAGTAAATTTACTTTCTAATAATTGCTTAGCTTTGTATAGTTACAGTAGAGATCGGAATTTTTCGATTATACGGGTAAGGGTAAGGGTTACGGGCTTGACATCTATACAAGGGATGGGCCAAATTGAAAAATAAAAAGCGTTCTTGGACGCTTCGGTGGCGGCATTCGCGTGCACTCAGCATCGTCGATCGTGTAGATGTCATCATCATCATCACCGTCATTGCCGTTTCCATCTTTGCTCCCGCCTTTTTGCGCATCCACACTATCATCAACCGCCGTTACCTGCTCAGGCACCCGGATTGAACTGATGACCCAGTCCAGCGTCTCACCTTTTGCCTTGAAAATTGGGCAAAATTTGTGAAAATGTCATGTGCGCAAAATATTTACCTTGACAATCAATTTGAGCGCGATAGTTTCTTCAATTTTTGATTGAAGCAGGGAGGCCAGCTTCTTTGGACGCTATGAGAGAAATAAGAGTTTTGGGGCGCCGCTGAGAACAGTTTTTCCATCAAATTACCAAATTTTGCGATTTTGGGCCATTTTCTAAGAAAAATAGGAGTTTTGGGGGCGCGGCGGTGCCGATAGGCGCCGCCGGGGGAAAAAATTGTAAATTTTGATCATTTATAAATAGGTTTTCACTGAAAATTAGCCAATTTATAGGTAAAATTTTGAAAAATTTTATGGGAATTTAATCCGATTCTTAGGGGTGTAAAAGTCGCTTTTCGCGCCAAAAAGCGAAATGCGAAAAGCGAAATACGAAACGCCAAAAAATGCGAATAATGCGAAATGCGAAACGCCAAAAAATGCGAATAATGCGAAAGGCGAAACGCGAAACCTAGGCACATCCCTGATCTATACGGGTTACGGGCTTACGGGCTAAAAACCCGTAAACCAAAACGCATAAGTTTGTCGCTCATTTTGTCAATGTTTTTCCGTATACGGGTAAGGGTTTTTTTCTTTTTGATAAAAATAGGTTTAATAAATACAAATTTTGAATATTTAAAGCTAAAAGACATTATAATAATAATTATTATAAATTTTAAGAAATAAAATTCAAAAAACACAACAATTCGCATCCGGCCGTGGCCGTTGGGCGCCTCTAGAAAAAATTTTAAAATTTTGATTGCAATTTGTTAATAGATTTTATAAAAAAACTAATTGTAAGCAAATTTTCGATTATTACTATCGGTCACTAGAAATCACTATTTTGGCATTTTGTCACTATTTCGAAATTTTTCGAACTGTGAAAAGTGGGTTAAACATCATTTTAGGACAAAAATACCCCCTAAGAATCGACTTAAAAAATTTCAGAAAAATAACTGGTCTCCTGAACATTTTGGAGAAGTTCGAACAAAGTTCGACTTTTAGACCTTTTGTTCGAACTCGCTATTTTGGTCTGAGAATGGCTCGAAATCATTTTTTTTTTTATTAGTTGCGAAAATTTTTTGGTTTTCTGGCTGCTCTAGAGCCCCGAAATAATTACCGAAAATTTTTCGAACTGCAAAAAGTGGGTCTAAACGTCATTTTTGGACGAAAATACAAGCTTTTTTACCCCTTATGGGGTAAACCCATGCCTAAAATGGTCTCCTGAACATTTTGGAACCAATTCTAAAAATGTTCGACTTTTAGACCTTTTGTTCGAACTCCGAAAAATACACCCCCTAAGAATCGACTTAAAAAATTTCAGAAAAATAACGATTTTTTTGGTCTTCTTGCTGCTCTAGAGCACCGGAATAATTACCGAAAATTTTACGAACTGCGAAAAGTGGGTCGAAACGTCATTTTTGGACGAAAATACAAGCTTTTTTACCCCTAACGGGGTAAGCCCATAAAAATCCCAGTGCTACTCATTTGCAACTGCAATCAGTGAATAAAAATTATTTTTGCTCAATTTTTGACTGAAAATTATGTCACTATTCGTCACTATTTCGCACTTTTTGACACTATTTTGTCACTATTTTGGCATTTTGTCACTATTTCGACATTTTTTGGGAAATTTCTCAACAAAAACGCAATAAAAACGAAAAATACACCCCCTAAGAATCGACTTAAAAAATTTCAGAAAAATAACCTAAAAATCGACCGAAAATTTTCGAAAAATACACTCCTAACAAATGAAAAATTTTTTCCCAAAAATTTACTTTCTTGGTAAAAATTTTAATTAAAAAATTTTTTAGATAACTATTTTGGGTTTTTTTGCTCTTAAAAATCCCAGTGCTACTCATTTGCAACTGCAATCAGTGAATAAAAATTATTTTTGCTCAATTTTTGACTGAAAATTATGTCACTATTCGTCACTATTTCGCACTTTTTGACACTATTTTGTCACTATTTTGGCATTTTTACTCACTATTTTAGTTACTATCTCGACATTTTTAGTCACTAAAAGTATCATCCCTAATAATCATTTTATGATCAGATGTTGAAATTTTTCGATATTTTAAAGATAAATAGAGAATTCTTAGGGCTATCGAATCTCATTTTTGTCTTAATCAAAATATGTATTTTAGGCAAAAAACAGAACAAAATAAATAACATTCCCGTACAGTTTCAAGTTTAGTTTAAAATTGATACATAATGAATTGTTTGGCGAATTGACTGCACAAAATTTAAAAATTTAATCCATTTCACTTTAAAAATTGTATAAAAAATAACCCGTAATCCGTATCAAGAATTGTACGGGTAAGGGTAAGGGTTACGGGTTTGACATCTATACGGGTTACGGGCTTACGGGCTAAAAACACGTAAAACCCTTAACCCGTAAAAACCCGTATCGGCCGAAAAAAATACGGGTTACGGGTTACGGGCCGTAAAAACCCGTATACGGGTCCGGCCCGTATCCGATCTCTAGTTTACAGGCTACTTTTTACACATATTTTTAGATGCCTATAAATGTATTTTAGAAATTAATGAAAATAAGTTTTAAAGGGTTTTCAAGGTCGCTGACCACGAATCCGGGCTCACATCAGCTCTACCGTTCACTATATGAGCTGTACAGAGACAAAAAATTGACAGGCTTACTGTACAAATAATACCCTCATTGGCAAGAGTCCATGAGGATATCATCCATACAACTCTCGAGTTTTATGATTCCTTTATAAAGGGTACCCGCATTGGCAAAATGCCAATGAGGATATCATTCATACGATTTTTCTAATTTCGTTTTTGTTCGATTTCGGGCCAGGGGTTTGAAATTGGCAAAAATGGACGCTGTATTCGTGATCAGCGACATTGAAAACCCCTTAAAACTTATTTTAATTAATTTCTAAAGCACATTTATAGGCATCTAAAAATATGTGTAAAAAGTAGCCTGTAACTATACAAGTACCTTGCTTAGCAAATATTTAACTTTTTAAATCAAAAATTTTGTCAAGAAAAAATTTTATGGATGAATTTTTGAGAAAATTTTACAAAAAATTTTTTAGGTCAATTATTAGGGGTGTAATTTTTTTTAACTTTTAGGTCGATTCTTAGGGGTGTATTTTTCGTTTTTATTGCATTTTTGTTGAAAAATTTTCCCAAAAATTTCGAAAAAGTGAAAAAATTGACAAAACGCCAAAATAGTGAATTTTCAATATACCCCTAAGAATCGACCCTTTACCCATGAAAATTTTGAAATGTATCTTATTTGCAAAGTATTCAATGAATAAGATTGTTTGCTTTAGCTTTTAACTTATTTACATAGAAAAAAACAGCAATTTAAAAAATTATAGCCCTAAATTTGGAACTTTTTCGCCATTATTTTCGCCCTTATTTACGACATTATTTTGGACTTTTTCGCCATTAAAAATCCGATTGGCCGACATTTGCGGCGCTGACACTTGCGGCGCAGACATTTGCGGCGCCCAGTCAAAGCGACACTTGCGGCGCAGACACTTGCGGGCAGGACATTTGCGGCGCCGACATTTGCGGCGCGACACTTGCGGCGCCGACAAATGCGGCGCCCAGTCAAAGCGACACTTGCGGCGCAGACACTTGCGGCGCCCAGTCAAAATGACATTTGCGGCGCAGAATTAAATGACCCCAAAAATATTTCAACAATTTATTTAAGTTAAAAGATTGTTATTTTAATAGTTCATTTTTTAACAATGACTAATTTAACAGTAATAGTAAAGCGCGCGTAGAATTACTTTTTTGTTAGGGGAAAGGGTGTAGCGAGAGGGGGGGGGGCTTTCCGAAACCAAAATGAAAAAGAATTTAACGAAAATTGGAAAACATTCATGAAAAATATACTGTTTTCTTAAGAAATTTCATCAAAAGTCAGCCAAAAATAAAAAAATTCGGTGCCTAACCCTACTCTTTAAAAAAATTGTAAAATTGTGGCTAAAAAGAAAGATAAGTTGCACGCCTTTTGGTGATTCTTTAAATTGTTCGCTTGTAGTCACATAACAGGAAAGTATCGTTTTCCGTTGTAACAGCTTCAGAAAACGTTTCACTTCGCCTCTCCAAGCATTTTTAAAGTATAAATGGGTACTGTAATAAAAATACTTTTATAAGGTTCATTATCGCCATTAAAAAGGAGGAAGGGCACCAACAAAACCGCCTGAGGCCTTACAGAATTAACCTAACTCGTGGGATTGCTCGCAGCGTTTTTATGTACACAAAAAAAACAAAAAGGCCTCGCTTAAAAAATATCTACGAAATGATGAAGCGATCCGTCGATTAATCATCGATTTTACAATCAGGAAAACATAAACGATTATGATATAATTAATCACATTCATAAATTGCAGTACCGCCTAGGGATGAAATGCTTTGAAGAATGGGACTGAAAGAGTGATTAAACAAATATTTTTTAATCAAAAAAATTTGTTTAAATGATTTTTGGGGTCATTTAATTCTGCGCCCCAAATGTCATTTTGACTGGGCGCCGCAAGTGTCGTCGCCGCAAGTGTCACGCCGCAAATGTCTGCGCCGCAATGATGACCATTTGCCGGGCGTTTTAGCCCCTCCCCCGAAATAAATAATAAATAGGGCCGCGATTTTTAGTGAAAAACTTTTTTTTTTTGGCTTAATTGATTTGAAGAAAGGCGTACCAGGTGTTTTCGACATATGAATTAATATTAATATACAAATTAGCATATACAAAATTTATAATTTAATTAATAATGAATTAAATGATAATTTTTGTCAAAAGATATATCGCTTTCTCTTTTTCTATACAAATATTTCTTGAAGTACCCAAAAATCCAACAAATTTCTTAGATTAGATTGTTGATTCGTATGGGAAAATCTGCTAACAAATGCCGGGTTTGAATGCCAAGATGTAACCCTGCAGACTCTTGAAACAGAATTTGAAAATCGCAAAACCACTCTTAAATGTATAAGATAGAGTAGAGCGGGACCGGGAATTTTGGGCTGAACCGGGACCGGGACCTTTTCTGGTTGAAAACCGAGAATTGTTGGCTGGAAAAACCGGGAAAAACCCCGGGACTGGTCCCGGTCAAAACCGGGACCTCGGTACTCAGTTGTACTCTGTTGTCCGTGTTTTGGCCCCGGTCCCGCTCTACTCTAGTATAAGAGCATGTGCTTATCAGGGATTCCTTTTTTATGTAAGAAAAATCGCGAAATATGTAAATTAAATATGTATAAAAAATGCTAAAATATGTATGAAATTTGTACTAAAAGTACCAAATATGTACTAAAATGTGTAAATAATTTTTTTATTAATAGGGATGGGATTCTTAGTTTTTAAACTATTTTTTCTGCGGTTTTAACTCGACGAGAAATGCACGAAAAACACATTCTTTTTCGAAAATTTGTCGTTTTTAGTGCCACTATTCATCACTAGGAATCATTATTTTGGAGCTTCGCCACAAAAAAACTATTTTGGAAGTTGGCCACTAAAATAATTTTTTGCCACTATTTTGCCGTTTCGTCACTATTTTTGCCACTATTTTGGCATTTTTTGGAAACTTTCCCAAAAAATGCAATAAAAACGAAAAATATACCCTAAGAATCGACCTAAAAATTCAAAAAATACAGCCCTAAGGATTACCTAAAATTTTCAAAATTACACCCCTAAGAAATGGAAAATTTTCTTTAAAATTCTCTCCCAAAATTTTTTTTCTTGCTCAATATTTTCTAAGAAAATATTGGAAAGGAATGAATACCTCATTTATGATTGCAATAAGTGAATAAAATTGTTTGCCTGTTGGCAGGGCTGGCAGAAAATGACCTTCCCATCAGTTGTTAGGTCGCTTTTCCACCAACTCTGCTGATCCATTCATTCAACCAAGCAGAGCGGGACCGGGAATTTTGGGCTTAACCGGGACCGGGACCTTTTCTGGTTGAAAACCGAGAATTTTTGGCTGGGAAAACCGGGAAAAACCCCGGGACTGGTCCCGGTCAAAACCGGGACCTCGGTACTCAGTTGTACTCTGTTGTCCGTGTTTTGGTCCCGGTCCCGCTCTACTCTAGTATAAGAGCTTGTGCTTATCATTTAAATTTTCAAAATTTAACGAGACTTATACCACATAGAACAAGCTTAGAAACAAACTTTACTGTCGAAAACTAACAGCACCAAGAAAGGAGCTCAAAAAACGCATTTTTGCATTCAAATTTTTCGATTCTGATTTAATTATCGGTCACTAGAAATCACTATTTTGGCATTATGTCACTAAAACTAAAAAAATCAATATTTTCGAAGTTTTTCATTAAATTTTTTCCAGGGTTGAATTTTTTTCTTTTTGTAAGGCTAATAAGTAGGGCTGGTAAAAATATGGATATAAAATCGCGAAATATGAACATAAAATTGCGAATTTCTAGCATTCTAAACTTTTTCTAAAATATTTATACAATTCTTACGCAATATTTCTTAAAGATATTGCCGAATGAATATTTCTTTTAGAATGTGGCAACATTTCCTTTAGAATGTGGCCACAATTTTTCTATGCAAATTCAGATGGGCATAACTCTTCAGCAAATTGAGATAAAAAATAATTAAATACTCCAATCGAATGCTGCTCTTGTGCTCTACATGATGTAATAAAAAAATCGCTCAGATTCCTTCTAGGAACAATTTCTAGCATTCTAAACTTTTTCTAAAATATTTATACAATTCTTACGCAATATCACCACTTTTCACCTGTTTGAGCAAATTTGGCATTAAAAGAAAATAATTGTGAACATTTAGGCATGGAATATTTGAATTGAATTTGATTGAAATTAGTGAGTTTAACAAAGGCATGCCAATACTGTTCCTCTTGTCCGTTTTGATGTTCTTCAGAACAGAAAAGACTGATTCACAAAAGGCATTGGAATGGAAAATTGATAGAATAGCAGAGACTAGTGATTTGAGCAGAACAAAATTGGGGTTTATGAAAATAGCCGCCCATTTTTGATCCACATTTTTCCTATTGAACCGGTCGCCCTCGAGCTCCTTCAGTGTCTGTTTCAACTCAGCGATCTCAGCAAACAAATCATTCATTTCATCAGCGGTCGTCCCACAAAAATGCCTATACGCCTTTCGAACTTTTTCTGATGTTGGTTCAGACTCGAAAATGACCCAGTCTCCGATCACTTCATCCGTCAATTTGATACTTACAAAAGTAAATTCGTTAAAATTCACCCCAAACTCATCACTCGAGATTGAAACGGCTAAATCAGAAATTGCTTCCTCAGCACTTGAAATTTGTTAATCGAAATTTTGAGTTGAAGATGATTGTTGAATGTAACTTTGGAAATGAAATCAGAAATAGATTTTTGACATTATTCTAAAATAGGGACTGAAGAGCAACGTTAAAATTTTTAATTACTTAACAATGAAAAATTAAGTTTTAGTTTGTTAATCTTGGCAAAATGTTTAATAAAAATCAAATAAATTATAGAAAAACAAGAAAATTGGAAAAATTAGGCAAACCCCTAAAAACCGGGCAAAAACCGGGCAAATTCAAAAACCGGGCAAAAACCGGGCACAGACCCCCTTTTCCAGGTAAAATCGCACCCCTGCTCCCTTCCTTCCTCTCCCATCTCTCTTTCCTCCTCCTCTCTCTCTCCCTCTCTCTCTCTTTCTCCCTTCATTCTTTCCTCCCCCTCTCTTTCTTCCTTGTCTCTCAACTTCCCCCATCGCTTTCGCCTTACGGACACATGCGGACGGACCTTACGCAATATTTCTTAAAGATATTGCCGAATGAATATTTTTTTTAGAATGTGGCAACATTTCCTTTAGAATGGGGCCACAATTTTTCTATGCAAATTCAGATGGGCATAACTCTTCAGCAAATTGAGATAAAAAATAATTAAATACTCCAATCGAATGCTGCTCTTGTGCTCTACATGATGTAATAAAAAAATCGCTCAGATTCCTTCTAGGAACAATTTCTAGCATTCTAAATAGAGAAATTTAAGGTGGAAAAATCCCCGTTGGGAAAAAATTTGCATAAAATTTTATAGGGGTTTTTTCTAGACAACAGAGACATTCGCAATTCCATGAATCGTCTTGGGGACCACTTAAAAGACCAGCATTGCACTCAGTCCAATGAAATTAATTTCTTAGAAGTGTAAAAACAAGATACTGAGGCCTTAAAAACCAAAAAAAATTTTATTTAGTTTTGCTGTCGCCATTCCATGTTTTCAAAATTTCAAATAGTTTCTACCAGATCTCCAACAATTTCTTCAAATAAAATATCCCTCAAACTTTCTCTAAAAATTTTACTCAAAAAAAAAATTCGTTTGTTTTCTCTTCTATAACCCTAAAAACAACCAATTTTCCCTTTGTTGGAGGTCTGACTTTTCGAATTTCTGCTTCTCCATTCAAAATTTCAATTATCTTTTATCACTACTTTCCATTTCACCTCATTTCCGCCAAAAGTGTAAGCGGCACATGCCCTTCTTCTGGTTTTTTTTTTCAAATTTTGATGGGAAAGGAGATGAAGATGGACAAAGCAAAAATTGAGAAACAGAGGAAGAGAAGGAGGAGGAAAATAGCATTGGGGAAGGAGGAGAGACGGAAGAGAAAGAGAGGAAAAGGAAAAATTCGACGGCACAAGAAGGAGGAGGAGAAGAGAGAGAGGAACAGCAGCAAATCGATGCCCCCTTGGTGTGCATACATTTCGCCAACTTGACATCTCGCCAACTGACATCTCGCCAACTGACATTTCGCCAACTAAGCCAAAAACATTCATTTCGCCAACTCAGCCCAAAACATTCATTTCGCCAACTCAGTCAAAAACATTCATTTCGCCAACTCAGCCAAAAACATTCATTTCACCAACTGACATTTCGCCAACTGATCAAAAAAAGAATTATTAAGGAATAGTGTAAATAAGAGGAAAATAATTAAATACTCCAATCGAATGCTGCTCTTGTGCTCTACATGATGTAATAAAAAAATCGCTCAGATTCCTTCTAGGAACAATTTCTAGCATTCTAAACTTTTTCTAAAATATTTATACAATTCTTACGCAATATTTCTTAAACATATTGCCGAATGAATATTTCTTTTAGAATGTGGCAACATTTCCTTTAGAATGTGGCCACAATTTTTCTATGCAAATTCAGATGGGCATAACTCTTCAGCAAATTAGAGCGATGATGAAGAAAATT
Source organism: Heterodera glycines (assembly GCA_004148225.2). Classification (NCBI taxonomy): domain Eukaryota; kingdom Metazoa; phylum Nematoda; class Chromadorea; order Rhabditida; family Heteroderidae; genus Heterodera; species Heterodera glycines. The sequence continues at coordinate 17,208,304 of CP049707.1, forward strand.
GTGAGCCTGTTCATTTCCAACGTGGCAAAACAATCCGAGGAGCGCTTTGTCTTTGGCACCAAGGTGTTAAAATTTTTTTTTTTTTTTTGGTTTTAATTTTAATTTTTAGGCTTTCGCTTTTTGAAAATACGAAGTGATGGCAGCTGGTTCAGGTGCGAACGGCGTAATTGTCCTGCGACAGCAAAACTGGAGGATTGCATTCGCCACAACCATCAACTCCGACGATCCCATTGTCCGAAGAGATCAGCTTGCAGCTTATTCGACGTTGGGAACACGCCATTGTCCGTCCTCCCCGCTTCTCCATATCGTTTTGGAATGTGCACACCAGGGCTCAAATGGAACTTGAACGAACAAATAACGGCATGGAAGCCGCACACGGCCAATTCGCAGTATAAAAAATATTTTCAGAAAACATTTAATTTTTGGTAATTCAGCGAGAGCTCAACCACCATCCATCATTGAGTGACTTCATTGCTGCGTTTACAAAGGACATCGACAAACAACTGGACATCGGACGCGCAGAACAGCTCCAGAAAAGTAGAAAACGACCGCAACGGTACATTATCAAAGAACAAAATGTGGTGCGAATCCTTGACGAGGCCGACTTTGAATCGGAAGAAGGATTGACAAATTCTTTGCACCTGCTCGGGCTCGTGATGCAAGGCTTTGCGGAGGGACTTCACGTCCGTGGAAATTCAGAGAGTGGTGAAGAAACTGAGGCCGATGAAAATTGATTTTAAACATTTTCATATTTTATTGTTTTTTTTGATATTTTATATATTTTATGAAGATTTCTTTGAAGCACTTTTAAAATAAATTTAATATCATTATATAGTTAAAATTCAATTTTCGACTAGTTGGCGAAATGTCAGATTTTGGCTGAGTTGGCGAAATGAATGTTTTTGGCTGCGAATGAATATTTCTTTTAGAATGTGGCAACATTTCCTTTAGAATGTGGCCACAATTTTTATATGGAAATTATGATGGGCATAACTCTTCAGCAAATTGAGATAAAAAATAATTAAATACTCCAATCGAATGCTGCTCTTGTGCTCTACATGATGTAATAAAAAAATCGCTCAGATTCCTTCTAGGAACAATTTCTAGCATTCTAAACTTTTTCTAAAATATTTATACAATTCTTACGCAATATTTCTTAAACATATTGCCGAATGAATATTTCTTTTAGAATGTGGCAACATTTCCTTTAGAATGTGGCCACAATTTTTATATGCAAATTCAGATGGGCATAACTCTTCAGCAAATTGAGATAAAAAATAATTAAATACTCCAATCGAATGCTGCTCTTGTGCTCTACATGATGTAATAAAAAAATCGCTCAGATTCCTTCTAGGAACAATTTCTAGCATTCTAAACTTTTTCTACACTGTTTTTGTTCGTTTGTCCGTCACTCATTGTCAGCAGAAGACGCCCCATTTGTGATGCTTTGTCCCGCTTTTTCTTTCACTTCTTCCGGTGGCGGAGACAATGGCCTTAATTAAGCGCAAAATTCAAATTCGGATAAAAATCAAATCCCTTTTTTAATTGCTTACCCAATGCAATTATTGGCACAAAAAAGATAAAAGAACACACGGTTACAATTGTTGTCCCAATTTCCGTCTTTCCAATGAAACGCCGCCGTCTCTCCAATAATTTTGCATCGTTTCATTATCCAATCGATGCGCCAATCATTTTCATTTGCTTTGGCCAATGTCAGCTTTTCCTTTGTCCATTCGTTCACCAATTCAAATGGCACAATTTGCATTGACGGCACACGAATAGTAAAACGAATTTGGTAGCTGACCGAAGAAATGGCATTGGCACGGAAAAATGCTAATTTGTAAGCAATTTGAAAACAAAAATAGAGGTAACAAAATCAGTGATTTGTTGAGATTACTGCCACACCTCCTTGAAACTGTTGACCCAATCGAAGTTCGCTTGTGCGTTGTAATCATAGCAATGAAATTGTTTGGGTTGACCATCTTTTCTCGGCGTGGTCAACCATTTAGACAACGCTTGGCCAGCAGAAATTGTTGAATTTTGCACATCAAAAACATCACCAATCGCCTTCGGGAACAGATCAGAACAGATCAAATGAATGGATTGAATTCAATTGATTCAGTTCAGTGAGAATTGTTGGCGAAATGAGACGACGCAAATTGTCCAAATGATCACCACTGTTAAAGCCCAAGTGGCGAATGTTTGCCGAAAAAATTGGCAAAATTTCATGGGACAAAACATCCCAAATTGGCTGCACATCCATGGTGTGTGATGATGGATTCCACAACTCTAAATTGATGCCTCTTTTGTCAAAAATTTGGTGATTCAAACGAAGAAAAGCGATGACGTAGTGATCAATGTACCTAAAAATTGAATGAATGCTTTTATTGCGATATACTCTTATTTATAATTACTCAATCTGAAGGTGCTTAAAACGGATTTTGCAGGAGAACGGACGGTCGGGCAACGGAAATTCCACAGCTCTGTCATCAAACACTACAGACAGTTTTGGTCCAGATCCTTTGTCCTTGTGATGAATTTCGACCGTTCTCCAAATTGTCAATTCGCGTTTGCCATCAAAATGTTTGTCCACCAACGCATTGAAACGTGGCGAAAGCAATGCCAATTTGAGGCCGAGTTGGGCATGGTCAAATGATGGGAGAATGTCCATCAAAACGTCGTTGCAAATCCAACTGAAATTATGGAAAACAGTTTAGTGAAATAATGACGAATTTGTGACTTTTAAAAATTCATTACCGTCTATTCATTTTTGTGGCAATTGCTAGGATTTTTATGTGCTAAAATGCTGAAATAAGTACTAAAATAGGTGCTAAAATTCGAAAATGCAAAAATGGGTGCTAATCCTCCAGGTTTAGGTTTTTATGTGCTAAAAAGTCGCTCTAAATCAAAAATTAAAAATTGTTTAAATTGATGGGGTTTTTTTACTATCATAATTAGGGCCCCAACAAAATATGTAACTAAAATAGTGACGAAAAAGTGCCAAAATAGTAACAAAATAGTTTAGAATGTGGCCACAATTTTTATATGGAAATTATGATGGGCATAACTCTTCAGCAAATTGAGATAAAAAAATATTTAAATACTCCAATCGAATGCTGCTCTTGTGCTCTACATGATGTAATAAAAAAATCGCTCAGATTCCTTCTAGGAACAATTTCTAGCATTCTAAACTTTTTCTAAAATATTTATACAATTCTTACGCAATATTTCTTAAAGATATTGCCGAATGAATATTTTTTTTAGAATGTGGCAACATTTCCTTTAGAATGGGGCCACAATTTTTCTATGCAAATTCAGATGGGCATAACTCTTCAGCAAATTGAGATAAAAAATAATTAAATACTCCAATCGAATGCTGCTCTTGTGCTCTACATGATGTAATAAAAAAATCGCTCAGATTCCTTCTAGGAACAATTTCTAGCATTCTAAACTTTTTCTAAAATATTTATACAATTCTTACGCAATATTTCTTAAACATATTGCCGAATGAATATTTCTTTTAGAATGTGGCAACATTTCCTTTAGAATGTGGCCACAATTTTTATATGGAAATTATGATGGGCATAACTCTTCAGCAAATTGAGATAAAAAAATATTTAAATACTCCAATCGAATGCTGCTCTTGTGCTCTACATGATGCAATAAAAAAATCGCTCAGATTCCTTCTAGTAAAAATTTCTAGCATTCTAAACTTTTTCTAAAATATTTATACAATTTGTTAGAGAAGGAAGTAATTATTGATTAGGTGTATGACCCCACGCCACTTCGCCATCTTCACCCTCCCATTCCCCTCATTCAGTTGTTATTGTGCGCACCAATTTTGACCTCCCAATTTATTCTCTGCATTTATTTATTATTTTATTTTCTTCGGCAAATAAACTTATTTAATTTGTTATCTTCGGACATAACAAATTTTGGCGCAGTCAGCAACTCAACGACAGCGTTTATTTTCCAAGCTTTATCTCGTGCTGATATTGCTTGTGGTGATTCATCATAAACCGATCTTTGCCATATTTTACGGCACGGTTTATCAACAATCTGTGCAACTAAACCGCATCTTTGCCATATCTTACGGCACGGTTTATCAACAATTTGTGCGACATAAACCGAATCTTTGCCGTATCTCAAGGCACGGTTTCATCTTCGACAGGAACCGATTTTTGCCAAATCTCGAGGCACGGTTATCGTCTATTTCAAGACAGCGATTTTTTTATTACATCATGTAGAGCACAAGAGCAGCATTCGATTGGAGTATTTAAATATTTTTTTATCTCAATTTGCTGAAGAGTTATGCCCATCATAATTTCCATATAAAAATTGTGGCCACATTCTAAAGGAAATGTTGCCACATTCTAAAAGAAATATTCATTCGGCAATATGTTTAAGAAATATTGCGTAAGAATTGTATAAATATTTTAGAAAAAGTTTAGAATGCTAGAAATTGTTCCTAGAAGGAATCTGAGCGATTTTTTTATTACATCATGTAGAGCACAAGAGCAGCATTCGATTGGAGTATTTAATTATTTTTTATCTCAATTTGCTGAAGAGTTATGCCCATCTGAATTTGCATAGAAAAATTGTGGCCACATTCTAAAGGAAATGTTGCCACATTCTAAAAAAAATATTCATTCGGCAATATCTTTAAGAAATATTGCGTAAGAATTGTATAAATATTTTAGAAAAAGTTTAGAATGCTAGAAATTGTTCCTAGAAGGAATCTGAGCGATTTTTTTATTACATCATGTAGAGCACAAGAGCAGCATTCGATTGGAGTATTTAATTATTTTTTATCTCAATTTGCTGAAGAGTTATGCCCATCTGAATTTGCATAGAAAAATTGTGGCCACATTCTAAAGGAAATGTTGCCACATTCTAAAAGAAATGATGGAAAGGTGCGCATTCCCTCCCACAAATTCCATCCCCAGCAGTTTGAACTGAATTTTGTTTATTTTGTATAATTAGTTCAATTTTTATATAAATTTTACATTAGTTTCTTCCAGGTAAACAAATTTATTAGTTTGGCGCATCATTTCCAACTAAAAGTGAATCACTCATTTTAAATTGTAAAATATGGCTTTGGTTTTGAAAAAAGCCAATTTTTGGATGTTATTAAAATTTGAAAGTTCGTTTCTTATATTTTTAATCGTATTTTTCTTATAGAATTTGGATAAAATTATAAAAATATTCTTTAAAACAATTTCTCGTATAATTCATGAAAGAGAAATAAATCCTAAAAATCAGAGAGTTAATATTAACAGTATTGCTCAAACAGACTTTGATTTCTTTGCCATTCGCAAGAAAAAATGTTTCTTTTTGTGTGCCGCGTTCATTGAAGGGATTCGACCATTGCCCAGCGAAATAAATCGCATTGACCAGAAGAAGGCTATGAAAATAAAGATATTTAAAAAAAACCCGTACGAAAGTTGTGGAAAAAGGCGGCAGACTTAAAAATACGAATTCCGAACCAAATTTACGGAAAACCCGGCCGGTGATTGGGTAAAAAATTTTAAAGTTCAAAAATTTATGAAAAAGCATGGAATGGAAAGGGAGTAAATGGATTTCCCTTTGTGAATGAATTAAAATTATTACAGTGTTCCGGCAAGAGAATCGGGCGTAAGCATATTCGTAATTTTGTCATTGGTTGCATCCTCAATAAATGCATTAACTTTCTGTAAAAATACTAATTAAACTGGAATTAAAAAAATAAATTATTTAATAATTAATAACAAATCATCCGTTAAAAATAACCCGTAATCCGTATCAAGAATTGTACGGGTAAGGGTAAGGGTTACGGGTTTGACATCTATACGGGTTACGGGCTTACGGGCTAAAAACACGTAAAACCCTTAACCCGTAAAAACCCGTATCGGCCGAAAAAAATACGGGTTACGGGTTACGGGCCGTAAAAACCCGTATACGGGTCCGGCCCGTATCCGATCTCTAGTTTACAGGCTACTTTTTACACATATTTTTAGATGCCTATAAATGTATTTTAGAAATTAATGAAAATAAGTTTTAAAGGGTTTTCAAGGTCGCTGACCACGAATCCGGGCTCACATCAGCTCTACCGTTCACTATATGAGCTGTACAGAGACAAAAAATTGACAGGCTTACTGTACAAATAATACCCTCATTGGCAAGAGTCCATGAGGATATCATCCATACTTATGTGCAGACGATGCATCAGCACAGCACTTACGGTAGATGGCGTTTAGCAAATTCATCGGAAATTCAGCTACAATTATTTTAAGATTATTGATGGATCAAATTTTAAAGCTGGCCTTTCTTTTCAAAAATTTTCATGGTGGTGCCTATCGACACAACCGTACCCAATTTCAAACAAAAAAAAAAATTAGCAAAAATTAGAATTAAAAATTATTTATAAATAAAATTTATTTTATTTCTTTTGTATATATAAGTTTAATAGACAAAGAACTTACGCGGGTCGGTCTCAGGATTAAGAAGTGCGATGTTCACCTTCCCATTGGCACTGATTGACTTCAATTCGGTCGGCTGCCACTTCAGTTGGCGTTGCTCTGTGTACAAATGAGCACCCCTCGGGTCACGCCATTGCACTGCTTGGCCAACCATGGCCAACTGCAGGCCGCGCATCTCATGCACACGGCCCTGAAAATTCGTTTTTAATTAAAAACAATTAAAACCAATGGTATGAAAATATTTGAAAAAATTCAAGTGTAACAGAATTTTCGTACAGTTGTTGACTAATTTTTCCATAACATTTTCCATTGACCTTATCAATTTCAATGGCAGGAAGTTGGAAGCTGTTTGTGCCACAACTGATGAAAGTAAAAATAAATTTGGAAGTATTAATCAGTGATTTTTAATTAATTGAACTAATTAATAAATTAAAAACAAATAATTATTTGCATTTTTTTCTCTTTACGCACTCTCCGCTTATGGTCACCGTAATGCCATTGAATGCATTTTCCATTTGCGCACTCCCAAATAAACTGCTGCAAATTCGGTGTTGGAATACCACGGGAAGGGTAAATGGAGAAACGGAAGAGGTCGAAATTTCAAAACTAAAGAATATCAAAATATAAATTTATTATTAATTAATGTGCTTGATTTGATGGTTATACTAATTTGATAATTAATTATTAATTAATCTGACAATATTTTCTATTCTTTTTTATTTGCCAAAGTTTCTTTCACCTGCTCTCAAACACTGTTTTCATTTGGGCGTCACAATTTCCGTAGAAAAACGAACTTTTCGGCTGCTCAAATTCAATTTTCACTTTTGCCGTGCAATTTTTGTCTGCTCCTCCCGCGACGCATCCGTCCAAAAGTGCGAGAGTGCCTAAAGAGAAATTCAAATAAAAATAAAAATAAACTTTTTGGCATTAGAATTTAATTTCCTTTTACGTTTAAATTCTTGGCCATTTGGCTCCTTTTCGGGTTCGTTTTCGTAAAAATGGACCTTAAATTTAAAGAAAATGCATTCTTCACTTTTTTAATCTGACCATGGCACAATGTTTGATCTGGTCATAATAGGGATTACCACACTTTGGCATCTTAATAATACCGTATAAAAATTAATATATTTATTTATTTATCTTTACCAATGCCATTTTGTATAAATCCTGCAAACAGTTCAGCCCGTCGAATGTGCCAATGACTTTCGAAAATCCCTGATTCGGTGCTTCATTTTTGTACTTAAATGACATACAGTAGTACCCTATTCCTCATCGAGTACCGTACCACACATGCACAGTAATCCTCGTCCTGATTTTTCCCATTGCTCGCCTTTGTCCCCTTGTAACACGCATAACATCCATTGGCCGACACTTTCATCTCCGCTTTTAATTTGTTGTCCTCAAAAAGAGATGAGCCTAACCACGGAGGACGCAAATGCTTAGGGATGAAGCCTTTCTGTTTGACCACCGACGAACGAAGGCAAAGCGAGTGAAATTGGGGGGAGCGATCAATGGCACGGCACACATCGGAGGGATTAAATTCTGAAAATTAAATTAAATTAAAAGTGAATTTTTAAATATTTTTGGGCCTGAATTTGCTACTGCATATCGGTCAGATTTGAGGATGAGCAGTTGAATAAATGTGTTCAATGTGGTCAAACTCAAAATTTTAGCATGGAATACCATCATCGGGTGCTTGATTGGTTTGAGATTCTATAAATAATAATTTTATAAATTAATTAAAAAATATTAGAAATATTATTTTATTTATTGTTTTTTATTATTTACAAAAAACACCACATTAAATGAATTGTTATAATTTATTCTCCGTTTTTCCATCAAATAGAATAAATTGAGATAGATTGATGAATGAATCAGCAAACATCACTAAATGAATTCATTTTGCGTTTAATAATAAACGCATTAGCATTTCATCATCAAAAAAATTAAAAAATATTTATGTAGTTGGACATAATACGAAATTAACTCATATATTGAAAAGTGCGTGTTTTACTTATAAAATTCACTAAAAATATTTGGGTATAATAATTGATTGGAATTTTTCTAAAGAAAATACGATTTAAAGACCATTATGAATAAATAATCTGGATGCGTTATCTTTTTTCTTTTATCATTTATGCCCGAGTATCTGATCAAATTCTTCCGGCTCGATTTTTTGGTTTTGGTTTTTGTCCATTGCATCAAACCACGACGAATCTTTGGAAAGGCCCTGATCCGTAAGGTTTTTGTTTCCCAATGAGGTCAGATACAGAATAGCCTCCTTCTTTGAGATTGATTTGTCCTTGTCTTCATCGATCTGATCACATATCAATAATTAATTAATTATTTATTTTATGTTTCAACTTGCCTTATCAAATGCCATTCTTGCCATAGCTTTTTTTCCACTTTTGAAAATTCCGTTTCAAATCCCATAAGTGTGCCAGCAACACCACCTTTGGTGCCAGGATTGCTAAAGTAGACGAACAGTTTGTGAATAATTTGCAAATTAATTACTCGCATCCAGTAAATATTTCCTGGCTTTCTTTGTTTTCCGGGCAGCCCCCCTCGCCATCGGGAACACAATTTTCGCATCCCTGAGGGCAGTATTTGCGGTACTTCTCCTCACAACAGTATTTGCCACTGCACTTGGTCATCGGCTTACAATTCTCTGATGGATCGTACACAAATTCGCACACAACGCAATCTTTTCCTTCTGAAAAGGAGAAGGCTGAGCACCACGCAAAACATAAACGCAACAACCACCCATTCATAAAATTTTGTAGAAAATTCATAACTTTATAATAATAACAGTAGTTACCCCTAGGGTTGAGCGGTACCGGTACCGGTACCGGTACTGGCCGGTAATTACCGGTTTTTTTGGTACCGGTACCGGTACCGGTACCGGTTTTTTCAAAAATGAAATTACCGTTACCGGTTTGTCTAGTACCGGTACCGCCGGTAAAAATTTGCACTGGTAAGAATGGGGGTCTGGTCGAGAAAAGAGTAGGAAATTGGTGAAGAAGGAGAAATTTTTGAGAAAAAATTAAATTTTATTTCATTTAGTCATGTGATTACACACATGCACATGTGGTGTAGTGGTTAAACTTTCTACCTTTCATAATTTTTCGCCTGAGTTCAATTCCCCACTTGGATAGAATATTCCTCACATTTTCTTTACCATTATTTTAATTAAAATTTTAATTTTAAAAAATATTCCAACTTTTTTCTTTCATGTTAAGCATCCTAAAAACCCAAAACTTAATCAATTGGTCATTTTTTTTTACAAATTCTGTTAATAAATCGCATTAAAAATTACAAAATTTTTCCCGGCGGCGCCTATCGGCACCGCCGGCCCTCCTTGTTCCCCAAAAGTCTTGGAAAAAACGTGCCGCGTAAAAAGCGGTGTTGAAAGCAAAAAAAGGTCATTGATTTACATTAATTTACATGGCCGGAGACCCCTTCGCAAAATTGGAAAATTGGCCGCTGATTATTCAAAAAACCGCATGTCTCTATGACTTATACCGGCTGAGGTATGGGCACTTCAATTTTGACGTAGTGTAAAATGCACTATTTTCTTAAGAAATACAGTACTTTTTATAGGCACCGAAATAAAAGTCGACGTATCTCAGCGGGCCTAAATCGTAGACCCACTATTCCAAAGGCAATTCGGTAGCAAATTTTGTGCTCTATAAAATGGGCCTACTCAAATTTTCCAGAAAAATTTTCCCAACCCCCTAGAAATTTTTTTTGAAATTTACCCCTCGTTCCCAGCCAAAATGGGCTGATCAGATCACCATGAAGGAGTGATCTGATCAACTTGGTGTTGCTACCTTTTTTGATCAGCATCCAAAGTTATGCTTACCTGAATTTTTTTAGATTTTTTTAATGCTGATCCAGAGAAGCAATATTTTAAAAATGAAATGGGACAACACTTTTGACCACCTATATTTTGATCAAATTGTGAATATGGTAAAATAAATCAAATAAATGTTTATGTCACAAATGCAAATATGGTATCATTGGAAAGCCCATAAAAAATGCTATCCAATGGTATGCTACTTATCTGTTGAAATTGGAAAATGACAATTTTATACGCAATTATTTTTTTCAAAGCATGATGGGACAACACTTATGACCATGACTGTATGTCCTGAATTTGAAAAAAAAAAACTTGGTCAACCTGAATATACATATACTTCTGAACAATTCTAATGCTAAAAAACAGGTACTCACGCGAAAACTGAATAAAAATTTTGTATTTGGAAAATTTTGTCCAAAAATTTTTATGTTCTAAAATTACCGGTTTTTACCGGTACCGGTACCGGTTGAAAAAGTTGGTACCGGTACCGGTACCGGTTTTTGCAGTACCGGTCAGTACCGGTACCGGTTTTTTTGCAATTACCGATTACCGCTCAACTCTAGTTACCCCCCCAGATTTTGGGGGTGACAATTCAGTCCCGTCGTTTCAGTCCCAGGCAATTCAGTCCCGTAGTTTTAGTCCCAGGCAAGTCAGTGCCAGACCAATTAAGTCCTACCCATGCCTATTAGAGTTTTTTTTCTGTTTTGCATGACTGAGCTAGTAGTACATCAAAATGTTATTACGCTTGACTGATTTCATAACAATTAGCTCCTGCCTATTATTAAATTTACACATGTGTATTTGTAGTAATTATCTCTCGTACATTATGCATGACCAATTTTATGAAAATTATTCAAAATGTTATGCTTCGGTGATTTCATAGTAATTATTTATGTTACAATTGCTCTCAAATTCCATTTTTTACAGTGACCTATTTTGCTCTGGTTACCGTCATCAAAATAATTATTGCTGCCCTCTATTGAGAGTATAAATAGACGAGCATTCCCAACCAAAAGTCCATTTCTCCCATTCATTCAAAAAAAAAATTTTCAATCCCACTCCACTTTACATTATTCTCTGAAAACAAAAATAAATTTGAGTATTTAAATACAAAATAATTCCATTACTTTTACAATTCTATCATTAAAAATAAATTAATATTAAAGTTAAATTAAATAAAAATAAATTATAAAATTAAATAAATTATAACTAAATTCAATTTGTTCGACTATAAATAGGAAAAATTTTCTCCCATTATTCATTTAAAATGTTTTTTCCAACAATCAAAAATTGCGTTGCTGTTGTAGACACCAAAACAACTCTCGATATTGAAAAAATTTATTTAATATCACCCTCCACTAAATATAATCCACGTAAAATTCATGCTGTAATTATGAAAGTCTATAATCCAAATGCTACCGCCATAATTTTCTCAATTGGAAAATTCGTATGTACAGGGGCAGCTAATGAGAAAGAATGTAGGCAAGCTGCTGAGCATGTCACGGAACGAATTAGGCAATGTGGCTACCAAGAGGCACTAATCCATAAATTTGATGTGAAAAATTTGATTGCGACTGCTGATGTAGGGTTCCATATAAGATTAGGAGAACTTTCAGACTTTCTTGGTGTAAAATGCTGTTCATTTACCCCCGAACTTTTCCCTGGACTCGCCTACAGAAACATAAATCCCAAAATGTCCATAATTGTCTTCTCAAGTGGAAAGCTAAATTTTACAGGAAACAACTCGATTGATGATATCAAAATTGCATTTAATCAGTTTTATCCGATTTTGTACAAATTTATACATTCACCACAAAGGGTATGAGTCATAATAATTTTTGATAAAATGTGCATTATTTGAACTTTCTTGCGCTGAAGGGACAACTTTAGGAAAATTTTGACCCAAATAAATATCAGCTTGATCATTTTCAATCATTCGCACAAGCTCAAGCGGATAGAATCGATCGTGCCCATTCTTATTCTTCTCTATTACACACGGATTGTTTGCATAACGGAGACAAATTCTATGCCGTACATAAAAGTGCTGGTCGACGGTCACATTCTTGAATCCTTGCGAGCATTATCCTTCGTAATTCCGCCATAAATAAATTCTTTAAGTTCTCCAATTTGATTTTTATAAGTTGTTTGTAGAGTTTTATCTTTGAGAAAATTTTCAACCTTTTGAATTTCATCAGGATGATTTAGACGATCGCACAAATTACGTGCACTGCAATTCAGAAGAGAAGCAATTATTGTGTCTAATCGGTCCATTTTTATAAATGAGTTAATGAAAAATTCCTTAAATACTTTTTATCATTTTCTTAACAAAATTTACAACAAAGAAGTCGGGATCATATTGTATCATTAACTTTTTTAATAGATTTAAAAAAGTACTTTTAAAATTAACACTTCCTGAACACATACAATATACAAAATAAATACAAAAATATCCACAATTCTCACTAATAATTGATTGTATAGGAGTTTTATTACCTTCCACAGTCTTAAATTGACTTAAAAATTTTTCAATACATTTGTTAGGTGTACGTCCAAAACTGTCAAAGTAGTACACGGTCTTATAATCTTTGATAAAAATTGAAACCCAATGCGTTCCTTCCTTATTTGAGGGGTCGTTGTTCGCCACTAATACTGATGGGAATTTGTTGATATTTAGGGGTATTTTGTTGCATGGGAAACATCCTAAATAATGTTCTTTTGTTTTTTCGTTCATTGTTAGAATCCGATTTATCGTCGCGGTGTCCATTTTCTTCTCTACATATTCGCATAATTTTACACAAATTTCTGACTAAAGAATTAAAATAGAAAAAAATGCCTGTCATTACAACAGCTATCCATAATAAAACTAATAATACGCAATAAACCCATCTTGACAATGACTTTGTCTCTTCAATATTACAGAGTTGAAATTTATCAATAATTTCATCAATCATTGAGAATAATTGACTTTGATTCATTTTATTTAAATACAAATGATCAAAAGAAGCAATTTTATAATAAATGTCTGTCATTCCTACATTAGTTGAACGTTCAGGGTAAAGAATAGGACTATTAAAACATGCTACATATTTTATTAAGAATAAAATAAATAAAATATACATTTTGAAATACAAAATAAAATATAAAAAATACTTAAATACATTAAATGGAATTATCGGTCATTACTGTACGATTTTTATCTAGAATCAAAATTGAATCCATTTCACTCATGGCTATTAGGGTGATCCCACCCGATGGGACAGGTGATCTAAATTGAATGCACACGGTAGTCGTCCCTTCTGTAATAAGATCAATACCCTCGTTGTCCTCCATGCTATTAGTCATATTAAACGCAAAAATTGTCCAACCCTTTCTATACTTCTCAAGAGAAATTCCGTTACTGTCTGTTGAACTGGCCATACCTAACGCCTCATTCATTTCGTGGAATGCCCGGGTATATAAGTTTTTGCTGAAATTAAGCTCAAATGGCGCTGCGGGCCATTGTTTCCCGTTTGCCATCAATGTAACGGATCGTACATCAAAAGGTTTAAAATTAAATGGGCTTTTCTTTTGGTTGCCTACGTATGCAGCGTTCTCCACCATTCCAATAATAACACGTTTAGGTAATTGACCCGTAAATAGCGTTCCATTGTATTCAGTTCGATTCTCGCTTATAAATGTGGATTTGATCAAAGTTTTTCTATGGGCATATTTTGCTTCTTTGTTTTCAAGTTTTTTCTGTATGTCTAATGCAAGACCATCAACAACTTCAAGAGTTTTTACATATAATTTACAAACGGTAATTTCAATCTTATATTTATCGTCTGACGCTGCCATTACCATAAACTCATTGTCATTAGGGGTAAGTTGTATATCAATCTCAATTCCATTCACCATATATCTGTCCTGATTAAAAATATCTGCATCCAATTTTGTAATAAATTGTGCAGTTTGACTTTGTGAAAACAATTTTCTTCTCAGTTCAAAACCCTGCTGAGTAATATCCGTGCCGTCCTGATTTTCACTGTCCACATAATACCCGCTCGCCTGCAGGTCTGACTCCTTTACGTTTTTGGAATAAGAAAGTTCGGCATCCAAGTATGCTTTATAAGCATAAAGTGAGTTTGAGTCATAAATTTCACGTCCCTGCACAGTGATTTTTAAATTCTTTATCCAAGTCGCACCAATCATATTAATTGTTGCCGCTTGCTCATTCACTTTAAAATTAACATATTTATTTGTGTCAGAATCTAGCTTTTTAATTGACATTTCGGTTAAGATGTAACATTTGTTCAAATCAAAGAAACTGGCGGTAGGGTGAATTTTAAAATGAAAAGGAATGTCCGTTAAAGGATTGAGCGGTAAATATTCCCGCACTGAGGAACTACTCACAGACACATTAGTTGGTGGAAGAGTAAATATTGACAAAGCTGAAGTTATAGAATTTACCGATTCCTTGTCAATTTTCTTGAAGACCATTTTAAAATAATTTTCCAAATACGTCTGATCTTTTTCTCTTCTTTATTACTGTCTTAGGTATAGTTTTTCCAATAATTCTTTTCCTTTTAATACTCTTTTTTCTTCCCGTTCCGAATTGACGACCAACCCCTCCCTTTTCGAGTACATTATCCATTCCCTTCTTTACTTCATTAATTATTGCTTGTTTGTTTGGTGTTTCAGCTTTCTCTATTGTATCCAATACACGTGTTCCAGTGTCTAATGCCTCTCTACCCAATAATGTACCAGCAGATTTTAATTTTGGTAAAAGTGCTCTCCATAAAAACCTCAACACATCTCCTACTCCTCCTCCTCGCTGTCTTCCATAACCTCTTTGGTATGGAGGTATCCCACGAAAATAATTAAAGTCCTCTCCCGAGCCAATCTGCTCTACTACAACAAAATCATCAAAGCTAACTGAGTTTGGATCAAATATTTGATGCACCATATTTATTCAATTATTAATATATACTATAATGTAAAAATGAATATTTAAATACTAAAATACAATAGATTTTTTAAATGCTAATACAAGTAATGTTGTACCCCATTGGAATGGAATAAGCCTTCCCTCCCTAGTCCTAATTTCAATTTCAATCTCGTTAATTTCCTTTACTGCCACCTTAATGTACATTGGTGTGTTATAAATCTTCTCAATCACGTCTCCAAATTTTCCTTCAACGACAATAATTCGCAAAAGTGAAGCGAGTTGGTCCCCTACTATTACATTCTCAGTGATTCCATTAATGTACACACAAAGGCTGTCTATACCACCCTTTAAGTCACAATAATACTTTGCTATAGCTCCACTCAGAATTTTTGTCGGGTCTTCGAACCCGAGAATGTAGCCGAGTTGAGCCGACAACTCAATAAAGTCAATTCTTTGGTCATTAAAATCAATTGAAAATTTCCGCCGCTCCTTCAAATATTTAAATAAGACTGTTTCAATTTGTTTTGAAACAATTAAATCCTTTAATGATTCTCCACGTGTTTTGACACCTACAATTTCTTCCTCTATTGGTTTACTAGCCCCAATTTTTTCTTTTAATATTTCGCCTCTTGTTTTTCCTTTTGTTTTTTCTTCTTCGGGAATTTGTTCAATTCTATTTTTCAATGCTTCGCCATGGGTTATTCTTTCTTCTTTCTTTTCTTCATCTTTAGATTTTAACTTTTCGCCTAAAATTTCTCCTCTTGTCATTCCTTTTTCACCAATAATTGTTGTTTCTGGTTTATTTTTTAGTGCTTCACCATGGGTTGCACCATCTGCACTACTGTCTTGTTCATCAATTTTGGCTTTTAATTTATCTCCTAAAATTTCTCCTCGTGTCTTACCCTCAGTTTTGGCCTTGCTATCATCTCTTTCTTTCTGTACCTGTTCTATTAACTCAACCAAAGATTTTCCATGAGTTTTTGTCTCTTCCCCGTCTGCTGTGGTGGTAGTTCCCTCAATTTTTCCTATTCGTTCCTTCAGTGCTTCACCATGAGTCAAGGCTAAAGCCATTGGTTGTTGTTGGAGTGCGTCCCTCTTTTTAGCTTCATACTCTAGCGCTGCAAATCTTTTTTTCCTATAATCGACAAGACGACGAAGTTGATCAATTTCATCCTGAATTGACTGTTTTTTCTGTTCATCAGTCAAAAATTGTTGTTGTTCTCTTAATTCGCGAATTTTTTTGTAATCGTCTTGAAGGCCTTCATATTTTTTATGAATATGTTCCCAGTAATCTGTTGGATGACTATCAAAAAATGGCTCAACGTAATCCTTATTTTGTTCATAGCTCGTCCTCTCATATTCTTCAGCTGATATTTGTAAATCCTTTTTCAATACAGCCTTGTTAAAAGCATTCAAATTTTTTCTTCTGTGTTTCATTGCTGTTCTCATCTTTAGTGCTGTTTCATTTAGTTCTTGAATTGTTCTACCATCTGTTACTCCTTGGTATTTTTTCATATGGTCTTGAATGTTGAATAAATCTCTTATTAATTCTAATCGAACTTCATTTAATTTCTCCCTATAGTTAACAGGATACATTTCGAGGAATTCTTGACCAGTTCTCTCCTCCTTTTCCTCCTTCCCGTCATCTCTTTGCCTTGCTGCTTCTTCAAGCGCCTCTATTCTTGCTTTCTTAGTCAATGATTGATTTTGGAGAGGGTCAATTTCCTCATCCTCTATTTTTCTCTTCCTATGCGTGTCCGTCTCATCATCACGTTCTCTTGACTTTGTCACTATCAATTTTAACAATTCTTTATATCTTTGCCTTTCTTCCTCAATTTTTTCCCAGTAATCATCTGGATTATAATGAAAAAACAAATCCACTCCATATTCCGTTTGTCTTTTAACTCTTGTAGCCGGTTGTTTTATACCATTTTTTATCGACTCATTTATAGCATTTTCCAATTCTTGCTCATTTTGGTATGACCCAGCGGGAATATCAATTTTTATTTTATCACCATTTTTTAAATGCACTTTAATCCATTGGTTCTCTGTGGTACCAATGGCGGGCCAAGAATTTGTATAAATTATACTGTGCAACCCACACAACCATTGACCTCCAAAAGTTAGGGTCCTAGGCAAATGAACCCTAAATTTATTAGGCTTATTGTCATAACCAGGAGAGTCACTTACATCATGTAGAGCACAAGAGCAGCATTCGATTGGAGTATTTAATTATTTTTTATCTCAATTTGCTGAAGAGTTATGCCCATCTGAATTTGCATAGAAAAATTGTGGCCACATTCTAAAGGAAATGTTGCCACATTCTAAAAGAAATGATGGAAAGGTGCGCATTCCCTCCCACAAATTCCATCCCCAGCAGTTTGAACTGAATTTTGTTTATTTTGTATAATTAGTTCAATTTTTATATAAATTTTACATTAGTTTCTTCCAGGTAAACAAATTTA
This sequence comes from Heterodera glycines, assembly GCA_004148225.2. Lineage (NCBI taxonomy): Eukaryota > Metazoa > Nematoda > Chromadorea > Rhabditida > Heteroderidae > Heterodera > Heterodera glycines. The sequence goes on from CP049707.1 coordinate 17,226,010, forward strand.
TTAGTTTGGCGCATCATTTCCAACTAAAAGTGAATCAGTCATTTTAAATTATAAAATATGGCTTTGGTTTTGAAAAAAGCCAATTTTTGGATGTTATTAAAATTTGAAAGTTCGTTTCTTATATTTTTAATCGTATTTTTCTTATAGAATTTGGATAAAATTATAAAAATATTCTTTAAAACAATTTCTCGTATAATTCATGAAAGAGAAATAAATCCTAAAAATCAGAGAGTTAATATTAACAGTATTGCCCAAACAGACTTTGATTTCTTTGCCATTCGCCAGAAAAAATGTTTCTTTTTTTGTGTCGCGTTCTTCGAAAGGATTCGACCATTGCCCAGCGAAATAAATCGCATTGACCAGAAGAAGGCTATGAAAATAAAGATATTTAAAAAAAACCCGTACGAAAGTTGTGGAAAAAGGCGGCAGACTTAAAAATACGAATTCCGAACCAAATTTACGGAAAACCCGTCCGGTGATTGGGTAAAAAATTTTAAAGTTCAAAAATTTATGAAAAAGCATGGAATGGAAAGGGAGTAAATGGATTTCCCTTTGTGAATGAATTAAAATTATTACAGTGTTCCGGCAAGAGAATCGGGCGTAAGCATATTCGTAATTTTGTCATTGGTTGCATCCTCAATAAATGCATTAACTTTCTGTAAAAATACTAATTAAACTGGAATTAAAAAAATAAATTATTTAATAATTAATAACAAATCATCCGTTAATTATAGTAAAAGTATGGCATTGAATTTATTTCTAATTGTTTTATTTAATCTGATTTATTTACTTTTGCTGCTTCTTCAATTTTGCCAAAATCAATCGATTCAAAATTTCCCTGGTAATAATTGCTCAATGTCTGATTAAACTCTTCCAAAATGGTAAAACGTTTGTCCAAATAAATTTTGTTGGCAATGCTCAAATTGAACGTTTTCTCCGATTCGATTTCTTCGATAAATTTGGCATTGTTTTGATGCAATGAAGAACCATCTGCTGATGAATTCGAAATGAAGAAATGGTATTTTGGTATTTAAAAATGGAAAAATTTACCACCATCGGCCAACAAATTGACAAATTCGGCCGCCGTTTGTCCCCTCGCGCCCGCATAAGCCATGGCCAACGCAATGGCCGCCGAAACGGGCGAAAGTACCGTATTATGTGCAGACGATGCATCAGCACAGCACTTACGGTAGATGGCGTTTAGCAAATTCATCGGAAATTCAGCTACAATTATTTTCAGATTATTGATGGATCAAATTTTAAAGCTGGCCTTTCTTTTCAAAAATTTTCATGGTGGTGCCTATCGACACAACCGTACCCAATTTCAAACAAAAAAAATAAATTAGCAAGAATTAGAATTAAAAATTATTTATAAATAAAATTTATTTTATTTCTTTTGTATATATAAGTTTAATAGACAAAGAACTTACGCGGGTCGGTCTCAGGATAAAGAAGTGCGATGTTCACCTTCCCATTGGCACTGATTGACTTCAATTCGGTCGGCTGCCACTTCAGTTGGCGTTGCTCTGTGTACAAATGAGCACCCCTCGGGTCGCGCCACTGAACTGCTTGGCCAGCCAAGTCCAACTGCAGGCCGCGCATCTCCTGCACACGGCCCTGAAAATTCATTTTTAATTAAAAACAATTAAAACCAATGGTATGAAAATATTTGAAAAAATTCAAGTGTAACAGAATTTTCGTACAGTTGTTGACTAATTTTTCCATAACATTTTCCATTGACCTTATCAAATTCAATGGCGGGGAGTTGGAAGCTGTTTGTGCCACAACTGATGAAAGTAAAAATAAATTTGGAAGTATTAATCAGTGATTTTTAATTAATGAACTAATTAATAAATTAAAAACAAATAATTATTTGCATTTTTTTCTCTTTACGCACTCTCCGCTTATGGTCACCGTAATGCCATTGAATGCATTTTCCATTTGCGCACTCCCAAATAAACTGCTGCAAATTCGTGTGCGAATTCTCAATAATGGGTTTGAGGCAGGGTGTAAATCCAAAAATAAATACCCATACGGTGTAGAAGTAGCGTCTTTATAGGCACTTAGGAAAAGTGCAAGATTTTTAGGAAATAATTTTATACCCAAATTACGAATTTGTAGCGCTGCATTCGGAGCAGACATTAAAACTATATATTGTGAGTTTATTCGCGCTACTTTCACCTTTTTTTCAAACAAATTTTGAGTTATAAAAATCACTCCCATATTCAAATGATGAGCTTTTTTAGTGAATAATTCGGTCAAATGTTTCTCATCTATTATTGTTAAAAGGTCATCAAGAATTAATATGAGCGGCTTCTTTTGAGAACTTAGTATTTCATCTGTGGGTGGCCCTCTGTGCACATGTACACCCATTTTTTGTAGCAGTGGGATGCTAATATTAAATTGTCCATAACAATAAACAATTGACTTTGGGTGTGGGGCTACTAATTCATTTATTTGATTCAAAAACCTTAACAAAAATGTTGTTTTTCCACTGCTTGATGGACCACTAATTACCATGCCAAAAGGTATTTTTAATTTTAAGTCCTCTGAACGAAAAATGGTTTCATCAATCATCTTTATTTGGGATACTTATATAATAATAAATTATTGTCTTAAATACAATTTAGTGTGGGTTTTTAGTGTGTTTAATGTAAATATCAGTTTGCATCATATTGTACTTGACACATCCCTGCACATCACTTGGGTAAAGTGGAACTCATCTTCTCCCATCAACTTGAACTGGTCCTTATGTTTGTAATTAATTCGACGACACGTTGGGCATAGGAAATTCATTACAGCAAATTTTGGGCGGGCCAATTTCCAGAAGAAGCGTTGATGATCAAGCAAATTATACTCATATTTTGATTTTCGGACAGTTTTTTCCGCTTCCTTCTCATGCGCGGTTTTTTCACTACTATGTATTTCGGGATCCTTAGCGACTACTGATTGAAGGGCTTTCTTAGAGGACACTGAAGACATTTTTAATCTTGGGATTACTAATTCAAATCAGTCAGTCCTTAAATACTCATTTGGTTGAGCTCAAAGAATATTTTTATTAAAAATTTTAATTACAAAGACAAATTGTACAGTTAAAAATTGAATAAATGAAAATGAAATAAATAAAATCAAAATTCTCCGAGATTTAAATTCAATTAAATATAAGCTCAAACGCACCAAGGAAATCGGGTTTAGCCTTCGGTCCCCAATCCAAACACTCACGCACCAGGCTGCTTCATTTGCGATGACCAAATTCTAGAACTTGGAATGAATTATTAATAATACCTTTGGTGAAAATAGGCTGGTACTGTTTTGTGAAGGAATGAGTGTACACTTTCCCTTTGATAAGATTGGGACGGATAAAATGGGGATAAGTAACAATGATAGGATCAGCGGGGTCTTCGGTACCATAGCGTAAAATTTGATCTTTCACACTATCATAATGTATCTTTTGTACTGTCTGTTCGTCTAGAGTAAACCCACGAATTTTCAAATCATATTCAATTTCTCCGTTGTCCTTTCGGCGAAGCTTCAGCCCGTAGTTTTTGCAGCCAGCACTGATGAATTCCAAAATATCGTGGTCAGGTTTTTCGTCCGTAAGCTCTCCAAGGTGTCCTTTTCCAGTGGGAAGTGGGTCGTTGTCCTCGGGATGAACATAAATAACACTGTCGGTATCGTAGTAAAGAATTTCACAGCCAGGAGCGTCAGCGACCTTTTTCAGAGCTTCGTAGAGGTATAGTCGCGCCATTGAAGTAGTGAAGAGGGAAATGACGACATTTGAGTACTTGTTTTCGTCGACAAATTCTTCCTTAGGTTTATAGGTGAGCATATACACGTCGTTGTCTTCGTTCATTAGCTCGACATCAATTAGTTCAATCTTTTTATCGTCAGAGTATTGGCGGATCAGGCATTCGTCGTTGTCAATTATTGCTTTTGAGAGGAGATTTCGCATGGAGAAGCGGCCCCAGAGTGAGTTGAGGCAAAGCTTGGCAATGTATCGTTTTCCGGGGTCAGCCTTCATTTTGTTATCCTCTATTTTAATTCCAAATTTTCTCCAGCACTCATCAATGTATTTTCTCTTCTCCTCTTCATTATTACACCATGATGGATAGCCAGTAGCGTGTATCTTCAAGGCCATCATTTCGCTCACGTAGGACTTGAAGACATTGTCACTCCATTGGTCGTATTGTAGGACATGAAAAAGTTTTCTGACGGTATAGCCAGCCTCCAATGATGCATTTAATTCAAGATGAGTACAAGTTGATACGAAGGCGCGGTCGTTGGTGTTGAAGTGGGGGCAGGAGTAGTTGTCGTCTTTGAGACCTTTTGGGTATTTGTTGCTAATAACTTTGGCGCATTTTTCACAGAGAGGGAATAGCAGGCGCTCATCAAACTTTATTGGCATTACAGTGATTTTGACGTTGTTGTCTGGTGGTTGGAGAAGAACTTTAAGTAATCCTTTGTAGGGGTTGTCAGTTGGAGAACGCCAATTGACCGTTTGCTCATTGGTCGTGAAAGAAATAATTTTTGGATGCCCTAGGGGATATTTTGTAGAGAAGTTGGTAAACGGGTAGAGGCTGGTGAAGTCCTTGTAGCTGATTTTCTGCCCCGGTTTTGCTGTGTGGATTAGTTTCATTGGTCCTGTCCGTCCTCCGTGAAATGCCTCTCTTATTTTGATAGGTGAACAATCCTTCCAGTTTTCGAAATACTCCCTCATCTCTTTGTCTCTCTTCATTTGTTTATTGATCTCGTGCTCCCATACCACCTCCAAGTCGACGTACCGCCTAAGTATTTCATGTTTCCTCTGTTCCCTTATCCTAAGCTCCCCCAGTGTCTTCCCGTTTGGCATCCTCGTTTCTTCATCCATATCATCAAAACACTCCTCACACCCATGCCATAAACAACCATTCACTTCAATTATTTTGTCCCGCTGCCCATTTGTGCCTTTAATGTAGCCGTCCACTTGATAAACCTGCCCTTCGCGCTTGAACATATATTCTCCGTAGCGGGAACTGGCCGTTTGTACATGAACGTTGTTTATGTGAGAGTACCAGTCAAGAAATTTGTTGGCCAGTGCACTTTGGTTTTGTTGTGGGGTGTAGCCTTTCTCCGGGACTATAGCTAGAGAGTTGGATCTCAAATGATTAAGGGCAAAGTTTTTGACGCAGGCGCTGGCTATGGTCATGGCTTGCCAAAGAATGTCAATTCCTCCATGATTTCCTTCTCTTTGTGTTAATTGTTTGAATTCCCGGCGCAACTCGACGAGGGCGTGGGTGAGAATTTTGACGTCGTTGCAGCAGTATTCGGGCAATTTTTCTTTTAAATCAAAGTGTTGGTCATAATTGGTGTTGTACCATTCGTTGAACTTTTGCAGATCAGTTTTTTTCTTTTGATTGGGACAGTATTCTTCGCGCGGCGGTAAATTAGTAAGAACATTTTCATAATTAGATGATTTGTTAAACATGTGTGGAAAGTGTTGTTTATCCTAAAACAAAAAAAAATTGATAATTTTTATGAAAATTAATCACTTGAATTTTGAGTCCAAATGATTTGATGAGACCAGATAATTTGATAGGCATCAAATTGTAGCTGTCATGGAAAATTGTTAGTGGGGCATGCTCATTATCCTTAATTTTGAGTTCATAAAGACGATTTCCTTGTTTGATAATTTGTGGATCGTGAACACCTTAAAAAATATATAATCTATGAATATTAAAAATTGTACCTTGTGCAATAACTTCCTTGATGATCATTGTCATGTCGTAGCGACCCCCAAAGTGTGCAAAGGCTAAAGTTGGGTATTTTTTATTTTGTTCAAATAGTAGCCATTGGACAAATTCCCGTAGAGTTTGCTGGGTGACAATTTTTTGGTCTACTGTTGTCTCTTTGTAATCAAATGGTGAGAATGTAATTGTACGGTTGGGGCCACATATAGCACATTGTTTTCCCTCTAGTGAGTTTTTCCATTCTCCATTATTAATACAATTGGTGCAGATGACGGTAGCCGCTGCAAAGTTGACTTCGTGTTCGAAACTATTTCCAACTTTTTTGTCCTGTGTTGCCTCGAAATCGTAAGCTATGATCTGGTACGGTTTGATTTTTTGTTGTTTAAGAGGTTGGATAAAACAGCTACTGCAGGGATTCTCGTCGTCTTCCTCTTTTACGTGAAATTGTTTACATAGGCGACAAAACTTTTCTCCACATTGATGACTCATAGTTGAATGATATTTAATGTTATATATTACACCACAGTCATTGCATCGTTGGAATTTTGTGCAGATATCATTTTTAAGATGTCGTTCATAGCAGTTGATGTTGTAAAATTTATTGTTACAGTGCTCACATTTTTTGAAGTACATTTGCTGAGGCTCACACGGATAGTCGACGCCTACCTCCCGGCAGCCGTGACAGAGTGAAGTACAGTTCATAGAATGTGTTGTTTTGCGGTCGTAGATACATTCACAAGAGAGACAATAGTAACGCTTCTTGAAGAATTTAGAAAGAGTTTTAATGCCATCAAAATGATAATTATTATGGTAGAGGAGTATGGGAAACTGGTAGTCGGTGACATCAGATTTAGCAATAGGGCGGTTTTGATAGTCGTTGAAGATAAAAATCTTATATTCGCCCGGGTGTTTAATATTCCATAATCCTTGCACTTGATGGATGTAAATTTCCGCGTCATATTCAGTTTCTGTTGTGGGAATCCCTGCTTCTCGGAGAAGAAGATGGACTTTTTGCCTCAAAACTGTAGTTTGTCTGTCACTAATCCAACGCCATTTGTCTCTAGAAATAATATTACGTTTATACAATGAATAATAGCGCATTAATTCAATGGCATAAAATAGGCAAAAGTTGTCATTGTTGCTGATTTTAAAAATATGGGCATATGATGAAGAAGGAGGGTGCCCTTTGCCTTTGATTGTTCGTTGTCGGGGAAGTCCGTCAGTGAACGGCGCACCGTAGAGGTTGACGTATTTGGATTTACTCTGCTCCACTTTACAAAATTGATTAAAAACTGCATCTACGACATTGGAGGAAATTGGTGTAATTGGAACAATAATGTCGCCTTGGTCTAAAAGTTCAGAAGAAATGATTACCCCCACCTTATTTGCTGATCCAAGTGAGTTGTGGGCATCTAAGACTGCTTCTTCAATTGAATTGTGTATACAAGAACGGAGTTCCGCCGTAGGGTCAGCACATGTCTCAATTTCCTCGACGACAAATTTAGATTTGGAGCGGAAAAGTTGGTGTTTTCGGCTCTTTGATGTAAAATTGTCAATTTTTCTAATGCATTTATTTGATTGGGTCTTTTTAGGGGATGAAGGAACTTGGTCGTCAGAAGTTCGTTTCATTTTTATTTATATTTATTTATTTTTAATGATAGAATTGTAAAGTAATGGAATTATTTTGTATTTAAATACTCAAATTTATTTTTGTTTTCAGAGAATAATGTAAAGTGGAGTGGGATTAAAATTTTTTTTTTTTGAATGAATGGGAGAAATGGACTTTTGGTTGGGAATGCTCGTCTATTTATACTCTCAATAGAGGGCAGCAATAATTATTTTGATGACGGTAACCAGAGCAAAATAGGTCACTGTAAAAAATGGAATTTGAGAGCAATTGTAACATAAATAATTACTATGAAATCACCGAAGCATAACATTTTGAATAATTTTCATAAAATTGGTCATGCATAATGTACGAGAGATAATTACTACAAATACACATGTGTAAATTTAATAATAGGCAGGAGCTAATTGTTATGAAATCAGTCAAGCGTAACATTTTGATGTACTACTAGCTCAGTCATGCAAAACAGAAAAAAAACTCTAATAGGCATGGGTCGGACTTAATTGGTCTGGTACTGACTTGCCTGGGACTAAAACTACGGGACTGAATTGCCTGGGACTGAAACGACGGGACTGAATTGTCACCCCCAAAATCTGGGGGGGGGTAACTACTAATAACAAAATCCGGGACAAACTATTTCGCATCTCATAATTTCGGAAAATACCAGCGAGAAAATTGTTAAGGTTTTCGGGATTGACATTGGCATTGGCATAATTGTGATCATTTTGAGGGACAATATTGTTATTAATATCGTTATAGCGTTGGACGAGACGAAGAATCCGTGCATCGGCATCGCGATACTTCTTTTTCTGTGCACCAATTTATCATTATTTAGTTTTGTTTTAATTACTTGCTGCTGGTTCATTTGTAGTTAATAAAAGCTTAACTGTCAAAACATTAAAAGTAATTTAAAAAAATTAACAAATTATTTGAATGCAATTTTTTTTTTGCATATCCACTCGTACGAAAACGGCGGTACGAAAACGTCCCCGGTACGAAAACGGCGGTACGAAAACGGCGGTACGAAATGGCGGTACGAAAACGGCGGTACGAAAACGTCCTGGCCCGCCCAAATTTTCCAAAAAATTTTGCTGAATGTTTATAAAAACCAGAAAAGAACCAATTTTTTTCCAAAAAATCACAAAATTAATAATTTTTTAATGAAAATCTGCTAAAAATATTTTCAAAATTCTCAATTTTTCCCCTTTTGTGGACAAATCTGTTAACAAATAGCATTAAAAATTGCAAAAATATTCCCGTCGGCGACTATCGGCATCGCCGCCCCCCCCCCTTGTTCCCCAACGTTTTTTGGAAAAAGCGCCGCAAAAATTCAACTTCGGTTTTTCATGCTTAGAATTTCACAAAATCTTATTTCTAACAAAAAAATGCTCTAAAATTTGAACATTTTAAACGTGTTTTGAATAAATTTTGTAAAAATGAGGCTTTTTGACCCAAAATGAGGCTTTTTTGCCTGCCAAATGAGGCCTTTGAAAATTTTGATCTGGGAACGCTGTTTATAACTATGTATGCCCTATCGTTTCACTTCTTTTCCTTATGTTTTGTTCATCTATCCCCTAACATTCTTCTTCTTCTCTTTCCTGTACAATCTTTTTACGTCACAGTTAAGTGATAAGTTAGAGGGCTAAACACAAGGAAAAGAGTGAAAATTTTGCTACAGTATACAGAGAAGCTAGAGAGAGCAGAGGCAGTGAGACGATCTGTGTGCAGTACACGCCCAACAATTCATCCCATAGATTTTTGATAGATATTCAAAATGTTGTGTTTTGCTAACACACAAACAAGATAAATTTATTAAATGAATAAACAATAAAATTAGAATCACAAAATAATAATAAAATAACGACGGAGTCAAATTAGAGAGTCCGAAAATAAACACTGAAATGTAAAATAACACAAATGCAAAGAATGAGTCGATGGGAGAGGACCCATCAACAAATAACTAATCAATAAAAGTATTCGTGTCGAAACTTAATAATATTAAATATCAACACATCCAACATCTCCCTCTTTTGGAAAGACCGTCCGTGGCAATTAACCGGGCGAATAGCGAATTGGCTTCTTGCGCTGTCGCTGCGGACGAGGAGATTTGACTGGTTCGGGTGTGCGGTCACGGACAGGAGTTTGATCACGGACAGTTGTCTGATCAATTTGAATTGGCGCCATTGGAGGAATTGGTTGTTGCGGAGCGGCTTGAATCTGATCGGACACAATCTTACTTGAAATGTAAGGGGAAAATGAACGCATTTGATTGACGTGACGCGTTACGGTAATTCCAAGGATTGGAATTTCGATTTTCCAAATCAAACCACTACCACTCACAATTTTACCTTCCAACCATGATGGCTTACCACTCCTACCATAATTCAAGACTAAGACTGAGTCTCCTGAATTGAATGAACGGCTTTTTGTGCCATGATGTTGGTTGTACTGCTGTGACATCCTCGATTGGTACTGTCCACGTTGGTTGTTGTTCTCGTTCGGCGTGTGCTGTCTCGGTTCAAGCATTGACAAGGGCGTGCGGAGTGTTCTTCCCAAAAATAATTCTGCGGGGGAAAAACCATTCAAAATTGGACTCGGCGAGGACCGGTACGCAAACAAAAATTCCGAAATCCATTGTTGATTTTTGGATTTTGCGTTTTTCTTTGCCTGCCGTTTGAATGTGTCCACCATCCGCTCGGCTTGACCATTACAGTGCGGCTAATACGGCGGGGAGAACTTGTGCTTAATGCCTTTAAGCCTGCAAAAGTCCCTAAATTCATGGGAAGTAAATGGTGGTCCGTTGTCAGACACTATTTCTTTTGGAGCACCATACCGGTGAAATACCAAATTTAAAGCTTCGATTGTGCCCTTGGCTGTTGTCGTGCGCATATGCATCACTTCAGGCCATTTGGAAAGTGCATCCACGAGGATGAGATAAATGTTTCCATCGGCACATGGGCCTGCAAAATCAATATGGACACGTCCAAAAACTTCACCAGGAATTGGCCATGGTCGAAGTGGCGCTTTCGGCGGCATTTTGGCGGCGAATTGACATTCCGCACAATGCTTTACCATTGCCTCAATGTCACTGTCAAGACCGGGCCAAAAGACATGGTTGCGAGCCAGCGCCTTCATTCGCACAATGCCAGGATGAGCAAAGTGCAACGTCTTGAGTACACGTTGACGAAGCGGCGCAGGAACAATGACTCGGTTTCCTGTAAAAATTGAACCGCCCACGAGGGTGAGCGTATCACGTCTCGAATAGAAAGGCATTAATTCATTAGCTGGGCATTTGTTTGGCCACCCGGAACGTACGAATTGTGCCACCTGCTGCAACAAATCGTCCGAAGTCGTCAGTTCGCTCACTTCTTTTGCATCGACTGGCAGCTGCTCCAAGTTGACAAGAAGAGCATATTCGACTTCTTCAGTGCTGTCCACGTCGTTGTCCGATGTGTGGGCGACAATGACTTCTTCGTCTGTCCGGTGCTCAGAAATCAATCGAGACAAAACGTCGGCCTGTCCAAAATTTGCAGATTTAACATATTTTATTGTAAAATCATAATTGGACAAAATTAGGGCCCAACGCTGCAATCGGGAAGCCGTGTAGATCGGGATCCCATTTTTATTACCGAATATAGCCAAGAGAGGCTTATGATCCGTTAACAGAGTAAAATTACGACCGTAAATCATCCTGTGAAATTTTTGAACCGCGAAAATCAGAGACAAAGCTTCACGTTCAATTTGGGCGTAATTTCGTTCAGCGGGAGTGAGCGTTCGACTGGCGTGCTCGATGACGCGCTCCACTCCGTTTGGAAACACATGGCTGATCGTGGCTCCGATTCCACATTGGCTGGCATCCGCAGCGACAATGATCGGCAAACTCGGATCATACTGCGTCAGCAACAAATCCGATTGAAGAACCTGTTTGGCCTGATCAAAAGCCTTCTGCTGATCAGGACCCCAAAACCAAGGAGTGTCCTTCTTCAAAAGCAGATCCAAAGGTGCACGCAAATTGCGCATTTCCTTGACAAACCGACCGTAATAGTTGAGCGCACCCAGGAAAGAGCGCAAAGTGCCAATGTCATGCGGTGACGGCATATTACGGATGGCATCGGATCGAGCGGGATCGGGCTTCAGACCATCGGACGAGACAACGTGTCCGAGAAACTTCAATTCAGCCTTCAAAAAGTGGCACTTGTCCAATTGAACTCGAAATCCATAGTCCTGAATTCGGGAAAAGAGTTCCCTTGTTAAAAGCATTCAAATTTTTTCTTCTGTGTTTCATTGCTGTTCTCATCTTTAGTGCTGTTTCATTTAGTTCTTGAATTGTTCTACATCTGTTACTCCTTGGTATTTTTTCATATGGTCTTGAATGTTGAATAAATCTCTTATTAATTCTAATCGAACTTCATTTAGCTTCTCTCTATAGTTTACTGTATACATTTCAAGGAATTCTTGACCAGTTCTCTCCTCCTTTTCCTCCTTCCCGTCATCTCTTTGCCTTGCTGCTTCTTCAAGCGCCTCTATTCTTGCTTTCTTAGTCAATGATTGATTTTGGAGAGGGTCAATTTCCTCATCCTCTATTTTTCTCTTCCTATGCGTGTCCGTCTCATCATCACGTTCTCTTGACTTTGTCACTATCAATTTTAACAATTCTTTATATCTTTGCCTTTCTTCCTCAATTTTGTCCAATTCTTCGTCGACTGCTGCTTGGACTCCATGCGGCACAGGTCGCGCACGGCAGAACACTGGCTTCACATTTTGCTTCAAATGCAGCGTGGCCTTCGTCTTCACACAATGTCCGAGGCCAGGTTGAAACACCTTCGGGAAGGAAGCCTTGATTTGCCCTTCCAATTTGACCGGATCATTTGTTGGTTGCACACTGTTGACAATGAGCGACTGCTGCTCCAAAGTCGTGGCAATTGGCTGTTGGGTGGCACGCTCGAAAGGGATGATCCAATCCAATCCCATAATGCTCGGCGCTTCGGTGTCTGCCACTGAAAGTTCAAGCCGCATTGTGACTCCTCTGAACAGAACGTCACACTTGAAACTTCCCAACAACTTCAATTTGTGGCCCGAAAAGGAACCCACTAATTTACCAACTTTTTCCAACCTCGGTTCGCCCAAACTTTGCCAAACCGGAAGCTGTATGATCGACAAATGTGAACACGAATCGGCTGCAAGTTTGATCTGGTGGCCATTGACTTGTAATGGAATCCATATCCATTCTTTGGTCGCACCATTCAGACTGAAAGTCGAAACCACAACGTGTGATTGAACACGTGGATGAGCTGAATTGGGGCAAATATTTCTCGTGTGCCCTTGCTTTCGACATCCAAAACATTTGACGTCCACAGGAAATAAACAGTCTCGCACCGCGTGTGCTTGACCACACCGCTTACACTTTTGACTAACTGGTGCCTGAGAATGTTGATATTTGCCTGTAAATGTTTTGGTAACATTTGAATTTCCCGAATTTTGTTGGCTAGGACGAAAATTGTTGGGTTTGGAATGCTTTTTTGAAGACCCATCCCCAAGTTTTTGTGGTCGGGTTGAAATTGCATGGACTTGGCCTGGATTTGCGAGCGCAGCGGACGAGTTTTTGAGCGACAGGATGGCGCGGCACTCCTCGAGAAGCTTTTCCAGCTTAATGTCCTGAGGCGGCGTTGCGGCTCTTGCCTTTTCCAACTGCCGGAGGCACTCCTCCCGCAAGTCCTTATGTGCGTCTGTCAAACCTGAAATGAAGATCATGCACTTGACTTCCTCTTTCGACAGCGTCATTTCGGCTCGCTCGCAACGGGCGTTGACAATCGCGCCAAAGTCCAGCACGTTTTGAGTCGGCGCACATGCCAGCTGAAAACACTCAAAACGGCGCACAAAAATTGATTTTGTGTCTGAAAACAGAGTTTTCAGTTTGCCGATGCATTCCTGGAAAGTCAGATCAGACGCTTTTTCTGGAAGAATTTGTTGTTCAAAACGAATGTAATCCGGGGGCGACAACTTTCCCAAGACCAACCGCACTTTCATGTCGTCGTCCAGCACTTGACCGTCCTTCTCAATGAAGGGACCGAAGCGTTCGTACCACAAGGCAAACGTCGAATCGGCTTCGGGGTCATATTCGAAATCGGGAATTTGACCGTTTATTTTAGAAAACAGGTCAGAATTGTTGGATGGCACATTTTTAGACAATATCGTTGATAACAAATCGGTGAATTGTTTTTGTTGTGCGTCCAAAATAGCTTTTAGCTCCTCCTTTGTCGTCATTTTACCAGATCAGACAGAAGATGAATGATAGATGAGACAAAGATAAAGTTTAAAAGCTTGCCACTAGCAAAATTTGGCAAAAACCGAATCCACACTTAGCTTTGCTCAGTCAAAATACTGAGAAACTCTTCGGGCTACGACAGATGTGGAATAACTTGTTTGTTATGGGTTATGTGAGGGGGCCGTCAGAGTCGCTTTTTTGGTGAATTCACGGTTAAGCGCAAAAATGCACGGGCGTCGCCAGTTGTTGTGTTTTGCTAACACACAAACAAGATAAATTTATTAAATGAATAAACAATAAAAGTATTCGTGTCGAAACTTAATAATATTAAATATCAACACATCCAACACAAAATTCAGCCCCACCTCACTGCTTCTTTGCGTGCTGCTGAACTGGTAAGAATTGTAAAGCCCGAAGAAGCAAAGAAAAACTTTTTTTTATTCAAAATTTGGTAGAATTAGTTTACACCCTTTTTTTGCCATTTTCTGTTTTCCCATTAGAAGTTTGAGTGATCCTAATTTTGTTAATTGTAATCTTTCAGGAACATCAAACGGATCATTCGAATATGTGCCTTGTAATTATTGTCTCTTACGGTTGTAAGCACGTCGAACTGATACCCAAGAGGGTAATTACTAGAGACCGGAAATTTCAAATTTGCGGATCCCGCTGCGGGACTGGAACTCAAAATTTTTTGCGGGACGGGATCCCGCGGGATTAATCCCGCAAATCCCGCATTTAAAATTTGCGGGATCCCTTGCGGGATTTTGGAAAATTCGAAAAAATTTCAATTAAATTCAAAAAATTTCCAAAAATCAAAAAATGCCTGACATTTTGAAAAAGAAATTTTTTAGTGCTGGCGGGATGCATTAAAAGGGGCTGATGGGTCGACTAAGAGTTTTCGATTGGATCCGACGGTAAAAAGTTGATCTGAATCAAATTATTAACGGTTCATAAATTTGACTATTTTTTCTTTTCAAAACCACTTTTTTGCGGTGCAATACTAGTTTTTTGAAAAAAAAATTAAAAAACCGACATTTCATCAAAAATTTCGGAAGTCGGAATTCCGACCCCAAAAATGCCGGAAATCGGAAGTCTTTCCGTGCCATACCTGATGCCTATCGACATCTGCGAGAAATTTTATGAAATTTAATGCGATTTGTTAACAGATTTTGTTTAAAATTGACCAAATGACGCAGTTTTTAGCTCAATTTCTACAGGATTATTAAGTAAAAGACTATCCGGCGGTGCCGATAGGCGCCGCCGGGAAAATTTCACAAATTTTTAATGAAATTTGCGATGAAAAATGAGTTAACTTTAATTTAATTTATTTAAAAATATTTGGCATTCTGTCTTAGAATTCAAAAAAATCAATAAAATCCCGCATAATCCCGCACAAAAAATCAAATTTGCGGATCCCGCTGCGGGATTGGAACTCAAAATTCTTTGCGGGACGGGATCCCGCGGGATTAATCCTGCAAATCCCGCATTTTCCAAAAAATGCGGGATTGCGGACTGGGATCCCGCAAAATCCCGCGCGGGATCCCGTCCAGCGCCGGTCTCTAGTAATTACTCACATTTATAATTTTCTCTTCTTTGTTCTCTATCAACCTGTTCTGCTTCCAGTTTCTCTAATTTTTCTGGCTTACAGTTAGCATTATGGTTTGACTGCAAAGTTTTTAATGATTAAATAAAAGAAATAATTATTTACACCTGTCCACAGTGGCCGGTGGCGTAGTGGGTTACGCCTCTGCCGCACCTTTCTTTTTCTACTCCAAAAATATTTTAAAAAATATAATGAAGAAACCCCATTAAATGGTTCTGAAATTGCTATTGCCAAAAATTTTGCTTATGAAATTAAACGATGCCTCAAAAAAAATGAAGAATTGGACTTTATGGAAGAATTGGTGTTTGATCAAAATGCCGAATACGTTAAAATTGAAGGGCAATTGAGCGATTCCGATTTTGATTATAATTCCGAAGAGGAAATTGATCAAATTAATAGTTCTTTCGGATCAGGTCCATTGATAAATATCTTATTTAAAAACTCAAAATTTTAAATTCAGAAAATTCAAGCGGATCAAGTTTTTTTACGTCTCCTGTTAAAAAAGTGCCTCGAGATGATTTTGCATCTTTTTCGGACAAGAAAAAGGCCCTTCAATTTTATCGTTCGGCTGATAAGGGGCATCGTTCATTATCATGTATGAAGTCGCATTTTCGATTTATCAAAACAGAATCAGAGCTGAAAATGCTCCGAAGGTAAATTACAAAATTTAATTGAAAAAAATGAAAAGTTAAGATTTGAAACGAATTTGAAAAGTAAATCGGAGGCATTAAGACAAATCGATGAGCAGGTCAAAGAAAAATTTGTGGAAAAATTTGAAAAAATTTAAATCTCTCCGATCATATCCTGTGAAAATGGGCTATTGAAGCAAATCAAAAACTTGGCGAAAATAAAATTATTGAATTCAAAGCGTCAAAGGATTTGTGCACTTGGAAAAAGTAAAAGATGAGGTCGAAAATTTTGTTGAAGAAATTCGGAATATTGTTCATGAGGAAAATTATGAAACTCTGGATATTATTAATGCAGACCAATCCGGGTTCGAGCTTGAGATGCATGCCAAACGGACTTTGGCCCCCATGGGAATAAAGCTTGTTGAATGTGTAGTACAATCCGTTGCAAGTACTACACATAGTTATACAATTATGCCCATGGTAACGGCAAGTGGCCAGCTTCTCTCGCCCCTTTTTGTTGTGATTGCAGAACGCAATGGGCGATTCCCCCAAAAAGGGATTTTCCAGGTTTTTAAAATTAATGTAAAAAATAAATCCATGACTTATAAGGCCAAAAATATATATGCAGTGGCGAACACCAGTCATATTATGACCAAACAACTGATGGTTGAATGGGTGGACAAAGTTCTTTGTCCTGCTCTTCGCCCAAACCAAAAATCGCTTTTGATCGTTGACAGTTGGACTGGGTGGAACAATTTTCATCCAAAAAATGGAATTGAATTGGCTGTTAAACAAATCCCAAAGCATGGAACTGGAATTTGCCAGCCATTGGATGTCTATGTTTTTCGGTATTTAAAGGGTCAATTTTCAAATACAAAAAAATTTAGAATTTGGAAAGAATTTACCAGAAAAATTACGCAGTTTGTTTTTGTTTATGACATAAATATCAATCTCCACGACCGCGACAACATTATAAAATTACAGTCATTAATACACAATCAGCTCCAAGCAAAAAAATTTAACAATTGGCTTAATTTTGCATGGCGCAAATCAGGGTTTTATGGTGATGAGCCTTTCCCAGAATTAATTCACCCAGTAAAATATTGTTTTGAAGTGCCCAAACACAATGACGAATGCCAAAAATTAAATTGTGACAATAACATTTTGCTCCGTTGTGCTTTTTGTGAAATTTTTTTATGCTTTAAACATTTTTTTAATGATTATCATTTATGTGAAAACGAATAAATTTAAAAATAATCTAAATGGGAATCAATTTTCCTCGGCCAAATAATTTGCATAAAGTGCAAAAATAAATGGGAAAAAATATTTACATAACGGGGATTTGAACCTAGGACAGAAAAAAGGTGCGGCAGAGGCGTAACCCACTACGCCACCGGCCACTGTGGACAGGTGTAAATAATTATTTCTTTTATTTAATCATTAAAAACTTTGGCATTTTTTATCTCGGCACAGGGGTCCATTTGGCAGAAATTGAAAGCATTTTTCTTAAGAACCCAGGGGTGCTCTATCTACCCAAAAAATCTCATTCCGAGATCCCACGGACACTTGGCCACCTCCCTTTGTCAGTGAATGAATGTCAAGCAAATTCGACAAAATTAAAAATTTCTGAAAATATGGAATGGAGACTGCTAAACTTATCATATGATAGCCCTTGAATTGCGTTATTAGCTTGCTAAATGTCAAAAAAAAATTTCAAGTTTTCTAAAGTTCAAGCCAAAAAACTGGAAAAATTGTCATAACTTTTGAAAAATTAATAATATTTTTTGAATTTACAAACTAATAACGCAATTCAAGGGCTATCGTATGATACCAAGATTGTGCAATTTGGTTGCGTCTGAGAAAAGTTATGATTTGCGGCGAACACTCAAGCTGAATTTTTCATCAAAGTCTTTATGTGCATTTATTTGTATATTTCATTTTGGTTACTGTATTCTCGAATTATGCCTACAGTATCAGTAATGCCACTGATACCAGATTTTATTTTTGTAAAAATGAAAAATTTCCAATTCACCTCGCCTTAAAAATAGGCCAATTTTGGTGGGTGTCCGTCCGGTCTTTTATTTAAATTATAAATGTACATATTTTACTCATCAATTGTAATTTTATATAAATCAACCGCGATTAAATGCGAAAGAAAATGGGAAAATTGAATTTATTTTTTAGAATTTAAAAAAATAAAAATGACCTATCCAAACGAAAATATGGAATTATTTCAAAAAGGAAACCGGAATCGCTTTTCGCAAAAATTGTGACTACAAAACGAATTTTCCGACAAAACCCAACGATCCCGAGAGTATCATTTAAAGCTAATGCACATATACACAGAGTAGGGACGAGAATTTGAAATTACAATTACGAACTTAGCATTTGTTTTTTGCTACACATTAAAATAATCCATCTTTCGTTAAATTCTGAAAATTCTGTTGTTTTTTGATTTTGAATCTTAAAATGTGCCCTCTCACCTTAATATTCATATGCTTAAAAGATCTGTCCCCTTTTTTGGTCGTTTCTTTGTTCAAAATAAACCGATCAAATTTTTCTCAAAATTCATTTCAAAGTAATTTTGTGAAAGAATCCAAAACGTTGCATTACATTTCAAAGTTCATTCGCCTTAAAATGAAAATTCATTTATTTTGTATTTTTGCTTAACTAAATGCAGAAATTTAGGAATGGCATTTTGAAACCTGAATATGGATGGTACAAGGGGGTGCCCAAAAGGTGTGAGTGTCAATGTCTTACTCTTCCGATGTCCAACAAATCAGTCTTTATTCTGGTGTCCAAAGTTCAGGATACAATGGGCAACCCCCAACCCGATTCGGTCTCGGGGACAGAGACTGATGGGCGGGAGCCCCGGGCAAGACTGAGAGAGAGAAGAGGCGGATGAACACTTATAAAGAGTCTCGATTAGTGAAAAGAAGGACCGCCCCCCGGGCTGACGGGCTGACATTGACGGGGGAACAATGATCAGAGGATAAGAGAGAGAAAGAGAGAATTAAGAAATTAAGTATATCATCGGCCCCCTCCGAATAGACCGTCCCCGGTCCTGACTAATACAATTAAAAAAAAATAGAGAAATTAAAGATTAAAAAGAGTAAGATAATTGAATGAATAATGAAAATGTCCGATCGCTTAACATTTATTGGTTTCCTCCGATGTAATTGAAGAACGTGCCGAAGTCCGTCAAGTGCGCTGATGACGTCGAAGTGGACGGGCCCTCACCGACTTCGTTCTGGTCGCTGTTTCGCCACGTTCCACGTCCAGTTCGACCTCGAGCGTCGCCCCAATTGCGCCAAACTCTGCGTCCACGGTCTCGGTCTCCAGCATCACGGCATTCACGAGCAAAATGTCCAGAACGTCCACATTTAAAACATCGAACTTCACGCGGATTTCCCGGCAACCCAATTTCATCCTCCATTTCATTTCCGATTTTTTCCTTTCCTTCCATTTTTCTTAACATTTTTTGCAATTCCTTCGTCGCCACTTGGGCTTCATCCTGTATTTCAAAGATTTTTTGACGCATCGTCAAAAGTCCATTCAAGGCATTGCGCACTTCTTTCGAATTTTTGTTCACTTCTTCAATCTCGCGCATCTTCTCATCCCAACGATTGTTCGTAAACAATTCGCCTTTGTTTGGCGATCCCTCTCTCAATCGTTTACGACCATTTTGTCCTTCCTTTGGCATGTCCAACAGTGCCGGCGGCTCTAACTCATTTTTGGCCTTTATCTTTGCTTCATTTCGGGACTTTGTCAATTCCTCAAGTTCCCGGCGTGAATTCGCTCGCACCCCCGCGCTTTCAAAAAAAGACGTCCCCGTCTCAAATACCTTCGCTGCTTCATAAGGAGAGTCTTCTTCTTCATCTCCTAAGGACAACACATCTTCCACCGTACTTTTCTCTTTCTCCATTTTTGTTTGCACAATGCCATCCTCATCAGTTTTTCGCTCTTTTGCTTCCGGTTCGGCTCTTTTGGCCTCACTTTCTCCTTTTCCCCTAATTTTTCGCTTTTATCTTCTTTTTCCGCCATTTCTTTTTGGTCTACCGTATCCTTTACCGTCTGTTGCTTCAGTTGCTCAATGCATTTTTCTTCTCTTGCCTTCACATGGCACTCCTCCGGTTGTTCTTGGGCCAATGTTTGCCTCACTTTGTTCAGCTGTTCCTGCAGACGTCTTTCCAATCGTCTCAGCGATTCCTCTTCGTCATCAGTCAAGGATTCGAAGTGTAATGGAGCCGGTGATGTCATTCGGTTCAATTCCTTGAAAAACGAATGGCTCGCATATTTTTTATTTTGATTTTTATCCGATTTATTTAGCCGCCCTTTTTCATTCATTTGTTCCTTTTCCATTCTTCCTAAAATTTCTAGAGAATTATTTATATTTCTCTCCCTTTCTCCGGCATTTTCCACTAATTCTTCATTTCTTTCATCTTCACCGACTTCGTCAGAGAAATCCAATAAACTTTTAAATGTTTTCATATAATATCACACTAATGTCTGTCCTTGAGAATTCATTTTCTTCCTCAAAATCATTCTGTTCACTTAACATTTCTTCTGAATTTCGGAGAGTTCCAAAGTTTGACCCATACCCAATTTCCAAATTTTCCTTTTCTGAAAAAAGGATTTCAGGAATTCTGGGAATTTCAAATTCGTGCCCATTTTCATCGAAGTAAATTTCCCAATATGTCTCAATTTCATTTTCAGTTTTTATTCGCCATCTTTCACCACCCAACAACATTTGCGCATCAATTCCCAACATTATTTGATCAAATTCGTTGACAATGAAAATTTCGAAACTTTCGCCAAAAATCCATGCCATAACAAATCTTGAGCCATTTCCATTAACATAAATTTCCCAATTTTCCCTTACTAGGTTTTCTGGTATGCTTGAGATTAATGAGATTGTTACGGGGTCTCTCCACCCGGTGTATACTTCAGTAAATGAACCCTCAATAAAAACTTCGAGTATTGTGAAAATTGGCATTATTTCGATTTCAAGGTTTCTGTCCATTATAATTTCCGGGCCTTCATCATCCTCAGAATTTTGGTTTCCTCTTACAAACGCAACAATATTCCAATCATTCTCATCGTCAGAACTTTCAAAGCCATATTTTGGAATTTTTAATCCCATTTTGTTTTTTGGTTGCGCATTTTCATTCTCTTGCGTTTTTTCACAGTCACTTTCGCCACTTTCACTTTCAATTTCTTCCTGTTCTAAATTCGGATCATCTACGTACTTTTCCCAATTTAATGGTTCATCTGACTGCCTTAGAGGAAGAATTGCTGGTCCATTAAAATGTTTCACTTTTTCTTGGTGTACTTTTCTTAATTTGGCTCTTCCATCAATTGACTGTAAAATGACATTTTTCTTTTCTTTTTCAACGCCTACACAACGCATTGGTCCCAGCCAACGCTGATCAAATTTATGGCTTAAAACTTCTTTTTTAAACAACACTAAATCACCGATTTCAAATTCTCTTTCACTTGCTTTCCTTATTCGATCATTCTCTTCTCTGTTCCTTTCCTGCGCTTTTAAAATTTCATTTCGCACTATTTCCCATGCTTTAGCAGCTTTTTCAGTCTGAATTCTGGTATAGACCGAAATATCTGATACAAGCTCATCGGGGGATGGGAGTTTAAGTAATCGATCAGTTGGTAATTTTGGCTGTCGTAAATTAATGATAAAAAATGGCGAAAATTTGGTAGCCGAATGTATTGAAACATTATATGAAAAAATAGCGTGCGGCAGAATTTCATCCCAATTATTCCCTTTTTCATTGACCATTTGAGAAATAATATTAGCCATTATACGCATCGTCCCTTCGGCCATTCCGTTAGCCTGTTGATGATATGGTGTTGTAGTGACATGCTCAAAACCATATATTTTTGCCAAATCATTAAAAATTCCCGAAGTGAACTGTCTTCCCTGATCAGTCACAACAATCTCAGGAGTTGAATGTTGATGGACCACAATTTCAAGAAAAATTTCTGATACAGTATTCGCTTTCTGATCCGGGATTGCTTTGGCCATAACCCATTTTGAAAAACTATCAATCGCCAAGAAAATATACAAGTTTCCTCTTTCAGTTTTCTTTAAAGGACCCATTAAATCGCAATGAATTCTTTGAAATGGGCCATTTGATGGTTCGATTGGGACACTCGGAGCCGATTTGGCCTGCCCTGGCTGAATCTTCCTCACTTGGCACTTTTCACACGCCTCAATTAGCAGTTTAACGTCGTCTTTCATTCCGATCCAATAAAATCGTTCTTTAATTTCGTGCCAAGTTTTTTCGAATCCAAAATGGCCCTCTGAATGGAAAATAAGAAAAAGTTTTTGTCTTAAAGAATGAGGGATTATTAATTTAGGTTTCTCAATGTTTTCTTTGCCTTTTACGAAATAAATGGCTCCATTTATCAAGCTATAATCAGAAACAACTCTTTTCCATTTCAGAACATCACTTGGACACTTTCCGGTTTTTAAAATGTAGAAAATTTTGGCCAATTCCTTTACCTTTGTTTGTGCCTCAATCACTGTTTTTAAGGTTATTCTCGGATTTTCATTCAAAATTCCATCATTTTTGGCAATCAAATTTTCATTAATATTTTTTGCACTTAAAATTTTTGGCTGAAATTCAAATTCATCTGAATTTTCTTCCAGTTTTGGTTCACAATCTTTTTCATTTCCCGGTATATTATATCGAGACAAAAAATCCGCCACTTTATTCTTTTTTCCCGGGCGATAAGTTATCTCTAATTCGAAACTTTGGAGAGTTACTTGATATTTCTCAAGTCTCCCTTTTAATTCCTTAGCTTTCATCATGCCGGTCAAGGCACTACAATCCGTGATTACTTTTGTAACCCCAGACCCAACTATATATGGCGAGAATTCCTTAACCGCATACACTAATGCCAATGCTTCCCTTTCAATTGAAGGGTAATTTGTTTCGTGCCGATTTAATGCTCTTGAAATGTAAGCAACGGGCCCATTCTCCTGGAGGAGAACTGCTCCAATGGCCTTTTTTGAAGCATCACACTCAATTGTGAATGTCCTCCCGAATCTTGGGGACTGTAGCACTGGTACTGTTGTGAGCATTTGTTTTAGAGTTTGAAAAGCATGTTCCTGCTCTGGGCCCCAATTTTCTTCTATTTTCCCTTCAAATTTATCTTGAGTCAATGTCTGTAGTGGTCGAGCAATATGCGCAAAATTGTGAATAAAGCGCCGAAAGTATGTCAATGCACCCAACAAAGACTTTAATTCTGTTAGGCTTTTTGGTGCCTTAAAATTTTGTACCACTTCGACCTGCTTTGGGTCAATTCTAACACCTTTTTCACTTAACAAAAAGCCAAGGTACCGTATTTCTGACATTCCCCAATGGCATTTTTCCAATTTTAATTTAAGTCCAACTTTTTTTAGCAATAAAAGAAAGTTCTTAATGTCCGTTAAATGATTTTCTTCGGTTTCGCTGCCAATTATTATATCGTCCAAATAAATTAACATGGCAGCTGTTAACCGTCTTCTCAACGAGTTCATGACTCTCTGAAAGGTGTCCGGGGCCGCTGTTAGTCCAAAAGGCATCGTTATAAATTCAAAAATGCCTAAGTGTGAAATGAATGCCGTCTTTTCAATGTCTTCTTCGGCAACCGGAATTTGCATAAATCCTTGCTGTAAATCCATGCACGTGTAAAATTTCTTTGCCCCCATCAGATCTAACAACTCTTGAATGTTTGGCAAGTGAAATACTCTCTTTTTTGTCATTTTATTCAGTGCTCTGTAGTCAATCGCAAAACGCCACGACTTTTTATCTGCCTTAGGGACCATCACTATAGGACTAGCAAACTCAGATTCTGATTCCCTTATTATATTTTGATCCAGCATCATTTTGATTTGCCTTTCGATTTCCTTCTGAGTTTCCGGTGGGTACCGATATGGTCAGCGGGAGTGAGCGTTCAACCAGGAATTAGGTCAATTTTATGCACAATTGGTCCGTTATATTTGCCAATTTTTCCATCATCCCCTACAAAAGCTTCTGAACACTCATCCACAATTTTCTTTAAATCATTTTGCGCATTTTCACTTAATTTTGTACCCTCAAGATTGATTCTTTTTGATGGTGGCCTATTTAGTCCGTTTTCCGGTAATTTTGGTAAATTTTCGCTCCATCGTGTCTCGGGAGGAATGTAATCTTTTGCTGGGATTTCATCTCCTGGTAATGCATTAATTTGAACCGATTCCAAATCTGCCAAATGTGACTTTCCATATAATTTAACCGCTGAATTTCCCGCATTTAAAATTTGTATTGTTACATTCTTACTATTTCCTGGTGAAACCAAAGTTCGTCCAACAATTATTCCGGGATATTTAAGCTTAATTCCTTTCACCAAAAAATTTTGTTCCATTGGAAAACATTCGTTTACTTTTGCCGAAAGTATATTTTCCGACCTTGGCTCTAAAACTTCCGTATTTTCAAGTATCACAGACGGTGGTTTTGGCTTTTCAGACCCAATTACTGACACAATGTTTGTCCACACATCACCAAGTCTAACTCTTTTCTCTCCCAGGGAAATTACACCTTTTAATTCCATAAGAAGTGGTAATCCAATAAGCAAAGGACCGGGACAATGTTCGTCCACTGAGACAAGCAATACAACTTCCCATTCTCCGACATTTCCAGTCACATTATCCTCAATTCGAAGTTTTGCCATAGTTTTCCCCAAAATTTCTATGCTCGAATCGTTTGCCGCAGTCAAATTTCCTTTTCCGTCATTTTGCTCCAAGATTTTAAGTCCTGCCTTTTTTGCTGTTCTTTCTCTACAATACGATACACTAGCACAAGAATCAACCAAGGCTGCTGTTAACAAATCATTTAGGCGGACCCGAATAGATGGGAGTCTCCGCAGGTCATTCGTAATTGCTGCTACCCGTCTCGGAGGCAGATAATCCAGAACATAAGCTTCTTCATCGATTGGATCCAACTCTGGAGCTGTTGGGACCGCCAAAACTCTAGTACTTCGTTTTTTCATTCCCATTATCGCTCTTAACACTCTTGCCAATACTGACCCAGCACGAACCCCGGCAAATATTATCAGTCTGTATTTAATTCCAATGTATCCAATCAATGCCAAAAGAATTAATAATGGTATCGCAATCAGTACATATGATAGGCCTTTCAAATAATTTAATGCTTCCTTGGTTTTCTCCGGAATTTTCTTTACTATTTCCAACCAATCTCCGGATCTACCAATTATCACACCAAGCGTTTCATTTGCCTCGCTTTTAACCAATTTAATAATTTCCGTAATATTTGGTTTTTCGACTAAACGTAATGTTGGTGTGGGCAAATTATTCATTTTTGAGCGATATTCACGAATTGTTTCCTCAATTCGCACATTGTCTGATTCAAAAAGCGCTCCGGCTTTTAAAATTAACGGGTTTTGTATATTTCGGTACTTGGGTCGAATTTTCTCAATATTTTCACCCATTTTTTGTATTATTCCCCTTTGAGTCTCATTCTGCATTTCCTTTACACTGCCATTTTCCACACATTCCGACTTTTTCCCCAAAATGCTCAACTCCCTTGTGCCGGGTTTAACAAAAAATACGGTATTCTCTGCAAAAACTGGTGTCCATTCGTAACATTCATTACCAATTTTTTTATCCCAAAATATTTTTTCAGGTGTTAGTGGTGCGCAAAATCCAACTTCCAAATTATCACCTTCCCAATGCGCGACCAAATCATCTCTATCAAAAATCCTTCTAACCCCCTCATTTGGATTTATCTGTAAGATTGCCCTAGCCAATTGCATTTGAAATTTGGTGCTCTCACATGCCTGAATATATATCTGATCATATTGTTGCTTTCTGGCTTCATCCAGCCTATACATCGCATAATTAACGCGGGTGTTCATGTTCTTATTTTCCTGTCCCGCTTTACCCCTTTTTTTACTTTTCTCAACTTTTTTAAGCCATTGCGCATCAGGCGTGGTCACTGTTGTCCGTTTTCTCCTGTCATTTTCTAACACTTCAAATTCAACGTACTCTCCCTCATTACTCCCTTCATCTTCCTCATTTATAAAATTCATTTCCATTTCCTCAAGGCTCTCATTTTCAGAACTATTTTCTGTACGTGTCTCAATCTCGATTTCAGTTTCATATTCAGTCTCAATGTTCTCACCCATTTCTGACTTAATAACTTCGGTGACATTCTCCAATCCTGAGAAAATATTAGAATCAATTGGTGAGCCAATCATTAAACTGGTATTTGTTTTGTCAGTTGGGAACACTGTTAATTCACTCGCATTTTGCCTGACTTTTGTAGAAACCGTAGTGACAGAAGTACTTGTTACCATGGGCTTTACTGTTGAAGTGGCTACGGACGTGGTAACAATTTTTTTGAACTCCGTTACGAAATTAGATTTCTTAACTCCATTTTTGGGTTTTGGCGTAATTGTTAGACTTTTTGTTGGTGTCGCAGTTGATACCAACGGGCTTTCAATTTTATGAATTTTAACTGATTTAGACACGGTCAAATTTTTTGGAATATTCGTCCCAACTTTTGTGACAGTACTAGGCTTTTTTGTGGTAGTGCTTTCAGAACGACTTCCCAAATTTTTAAACTCTCTTCCCTTTGCCTGATAAATTTGCTCATTCTGAGGCCTTTTCACTGAAATTGTCTCAAAATGTCCATCATAATTAACATTTGAAGGACTGGTTGATGTTACAACCCTTTGAACAGTAATTGGCTTAGAAGTGGTGCTTGTCGTTGTGTTTATTCTATTAGTGACAGGCATTACTGTTGTGGAGATTTTGACTTGAGGTTTAGAAGTTGTGGTTACTGTACTTTGAGTACTTTGAGGTAAGATTTTAATTGGATTTGGCATTTTTTGTTGACTGTCCTTGACCAGCTTTACAGTACTCTTTGGTAAAACAGATACTGTAGCATTTTGTTCCTTTGTTTTCAAAACGTTTTCCTTTTTACCAATTTCACTTTTCAGTTGAACTTCCTGTTTTACCGGCCTTTCCTTTCTTTTTGGCTCAATTTTAGGTGTTTCTCGTTTTTCTCGTATTTCCGTTTTGCTTAAGACAATAAAAGCATCGTTTGACATTTTATAGGCATTTTCGGGAACACCGATTATGCCCTCCCTTTCGTCAGTCGCCTCTTTTTCGAAATAAAATACACTTTGCTCACTTTCAATTACCACTGCATTTTCTGTTATTTCGGCCTTGAATTCGCCAACTGAAAAATGTGTAGCCCAATATTCCTCATTTGGCTCAGGAATTTCCCAAATGAATGTTTTTCTTGGCAATTCTTCCCAATTTTTATACGGATTCAAATTATGCCCAAAAGAAGTGACTAGGAAAAAGTCCAAAATTCCCCCTTTTCCTTCTTCCAAAAAGTCATTTACTGTTGTCTCGCATTTTTCGCCAGTCCAGGCATATGTCAACTTTTCAGGATTTTCCGTGGCCCAAAGATTCTCACTAAGTCGATTCATTGAGCCGCCCATTTTATGTTTAAATTTTTGACAAGTTTCGTGAGACACTCCCCTCACCGTTGTCTCCTGACTATTTACTCCTTTCCATAAAAACAAAAAGTTTCCGGTGCATATTTTGGTTAATTTTTGATAGCATTTATAAACGACAAATTGTTTAGGTAAACGCACTGGTAAAAACAAGGTTATTTTGTTTTCAGCCGCCTTTTGGTATTTTGGTATAGAGCAATTCGTGATATTTGGTAACAGAATTGGGGTAGTCTGAACTCGTTCAGAACAAATTTGATATTGTGCATTTGACAGACTAAAAGTACCAAACAAAATAGACAAAACCATCGAAATTGTTAAAAATGTAAAAGTCGGAGTCGGAGAACGTCTCGATGAACTTGACAGTGCTTGTTCATCTCCCACCATATTTATTCGGTATCTCTGTTTTTCATTACCATTTCCTCGGAAATTACCACGATTATTCTGAAAATTGCCCCTGTTACCAAATCCTCTTCCCCTTGGCTCATTATTGTTAAATCTGTTAGGATTTGAATTATTTCCATTCCACATTCTCCTTTGACCAAGCGGGATAAAGTTAGGATTTCTTGGTGCGAATCCACCATTATATCCACCTCTCGCATAATTTCGGTTTTGTTGCCAATTTCCTCTGATTGGCCTACGGTAATCACTCCCTCTGTTGTAATTTGAATTTACAAATTCTCTATTTATTCCTTCTTCATTTGTTTTACTTTTTATGGAAATTGCATTAATTTGTTCCTTTAACTCGGCAATTTGGTGTCTAAATTCATCACCTTTCTCGTCATTTTCAAGCTCTTCCTTCAACTGAAGGACCTTTTTTGCTTGAGACATAGCTTCTATTAGGCTTTTCGGCTTATCCATAAAAAATAACTTTCGCTTTAGGGAAGTTGGTAAGCCATTTAAAAAGTAATGAATTGACTCATTCTCTCTGGCATCCTTGGTATACGCGGGGTCTGGAGAAGACTGTTCCACAAGCTCTCTTATTTTATTTGCATACTCAGTCACGGTTTCTTGGCCCATCTTTATTTTTGCTAACACTTTCTTTGCCCACATCGGTCCATCCACCTTTTTAGTATGGTCCGCCAATGCTTCCGTTAATTCCCGCCAGGTTTTCTTTTTATCCGCGGGTATATTCATAAAAATTTCTTTTGCCTCCCCCTCTAAAAACAAGGGTAACATGCGAACACAGTCGCTGGGGTGCCAGTTGGACGCCGTAGCCAAAATGTTAAATTCTTTTAAAAATTTGTGAAAGTCGCCCATGGCGCTATATTTGGGTATTTTGACGCCCGACGGCAAATTTGTTGATATTTTATTAGTCAATTTGCCTTCCAATTCATCCACTTTTACTTTTAAGACTTGGTATTTCAGTTCCAGATCATTAATGTCCGTCATTTTTTCTTCCCTTTGGCTTTGACCTTTTTTAATATCTCTTTCCTTTGTCCTTTTGTCTCTTTCTGAATTGTTCTTAACTTTGTCCTTAAATCCCCTCTGTAAATAATCAGGCACTTCAGAGGATTTCGTTTTTATCTTTTTTCTGCCGGCCTTCAAATTCAGCTTTATTTTTAATCACTCTTGGTCTTTTCGCACAATTTACTCAATTTGACAGTACTTTAAATCTTTCACTTTATTGCCTTCAATTTACACTCCTTCAAATTACTCCTCTCAATTTTATTAATTTTCACTCTTTTCAAATTACAGGCAATTTTTTGTATTTTAAACGAATGGCCCTTTTTTTAAAACCCTTTTTTCAAAAACTGAATTCACCTTTTTGTCCGTTCGAGAGACTGCTTCAATTTGGTCCACTTCGTAGTTGAACACGGCGTCCGTAATTGCCTCCTTTGAAAAGTCACGTCAGCGCCGCAAATGTTCCGCTGTGATCACTGATCAGTACCGGTCTCGCCCACTCTCGACTGTGTGATGTTCCGTTCGACAAAAATTGGTGGTTCGACAACTTCGGTGTTTTGGTTTCGTAGTTTTAAAAATATTTGGCTTAAATGAAAAAAAAAATCCCCTTTTGATAAGAAAAACTAAAAGCCGATTGGTAGTTGCTCGAGAAAAAAAAATAAATAACAAAAAAGTAAGGATGCTGTCCGATCGCTATTGTTTTAAGCAAAATGCCTAGGATTTGCCAAATGACTTTTTTGTTCCATCAACTGCTGACTCTCGTAATTGCCAATTAATTTCTTTCCGATCATCTTATTTTTGGCAACATTTGCCAATTTTCATTATCTTTATTTTTGTTCAACAATTGGCCTTTGCTTTTTCGCTTCTGTTCCTTTAAGTTTTCGTTAATTACTTTTGGCCGTTAATTATTTATCCAATTGAGCTCAATTTTCTATCGGAATTTCTCGTGATTTCTTTCATTCTTTCATTTTCACTTTCAACATCAACATTTTTGTCATTGGTTTATCCAAGCAGCACCTTCGGCCAACAATAGGCGCCTTTATCGTTTGCCGTCAGCCGCCTTTTGGCCTTTGCTCGCCACTTCTGCGATCGGAGCAATTAAAAGATGAACAGATGTGTTCGGAGAATTAACTATTTATTTTTTATTTTTTTTGTGAATTTGAAAAGAAGTCGGGGCGGGGTGTGAAGGAAATGGAAAATTTAAATAATTGTTCAAAAAGAGTGAATTTGAATGGACAAGGGGTGGGGACATTGATTCGATGGTAAACGCCGTTAATTTTCGCACTTCCTCCGGCCAGTCATTTCGTTCCGTAATTTAATTTATTTTATTTCTTCTTATTGAAAGCAAAATTTGAATTATGGCCGAAACTGCCTGGGAAACGAAGGCAAATTGTGCCGTGCCCTGTGAATTGCCCAATGTTTGTTGGGAGCCCGTGCTTTATACCAGTCCCAACATTTGCCTTCCTCCTGGTGCCAATCCCCACACTTTTGAAAACTACATTTCATTGCATGCCATTTCTTTCCTTTGGCTTTTCCTTGCTGCTTTTATTGGCGGATTTTGTTTTGGCGTTGTTTTGACCGTTTCGTCTGGCATTTACAAATGCCTCACCCGTCGCCGTTGCAAAAATACCGTATATTTCCACCATATTTCGTTGACTAATTAATTCTTAGGCCGAAATTTCTCGTCCAACTAATCGTTCCACTCGTTGCACTCGTGGGTTCGATCCGTTGCCTGTGCCATTCACTTCTGCTGTTTAATGTAAAATCCCTTTTCCTAAAAATTTGCCCACTTTCATTCTCATTGATTGCTTCTTTAGCTGCCGCCGATCATTCAACAATCACTTTTCGGCCAATTTCTCAGCGGGCCTCTCTTTTTTCTTTTTGTTAAATTGATCCATACGCCCTTTAATTTCTTAAAATTTTTGTCTGTCCATTTTCCTTTTTGCTTCAACTCCAATCGATCGGACAATTTTCATTTAAATGCTTTTTAACATTATTTAAACTTTATTTAATTAATTTATTTTATTAAATTTTTTCGTATATGTGCAGCTATTTACAATCAGTCTCGCCAAGTCTCGTCCCCTAAGGCGGGACCTCCATGAATATGGATGGTACAAGGGGGTGCCCAAAAGGTGTGAGTGTCAATGTCTTACTCTTCCGATGTCCAACAAATCAGTCTTTATTCTGGTGTCCAAAGTTCAGGATACAATGGGCAACCCCCAACCCGATTCGGTCTCGGGGACAGAGACTGATGGGCGGGAGCCCCGGGCAAGACTGAGAGAGAGAAGAGGCGGATGAACACTTATAAAGAGTCTCGATTAGTGAAAAGAAGGACCGCCCCCCGGGCTGACATTAACGGGGGAACAATGATCAGAGGATAAGAGAGAGAAAGAGAGAATTAAGAAATTAAGTATATCAAACCCAAAAAATTTACGAATGCCAACTTCCAAAAATACCGGGGACCCGTATTAGCAGATTAAAAATTTAGAGAATAAATCGAAATTCAAAGAATTTAAATTGCGTGAATCAATGTCATTTCCCAAAATATCGCGAAACCGAATTTGGGATTAGCTTCCATCCCTCCGGTGAATTTGCCAACCTTGCGCCACTGGTGCTTTGATTTTGATGAAAAGGCCCAAAAAATTTCCGCTGTTCACTGCCAAAATTTGCAGTGGAATGCCCCTTATGAATATGTGTTCGCCCAAAAGTTCACTTCCGATCGGCCCTCGTGCAAATTCAGAAAATTTGCCAATTTCCAGCCGAAGCGTTCCCACGGAATTGTTGCGGTGCGCCTTTTCTCGGCTTGGAAATGCCGGAAATGGCACCGGTGGCAGCCCCCCGGGCACTCCGATCAGTTGGGATGGGCATGGAACTGATAAATGCTGATCACTTCTTTTTGTGTTAATACGCCGG
This sequence comes from Heterodera glycines, assembly GCA_004148225.2. Taxonomy (NCBI): domain Eukaryota; kingdom Metazoa; phylum Nematoda; class Chromadorea; order Rhabditida; family Heteroderidae; genus Heterodera; species Heterodera glycines. The sequence goes on from CP049707.1 coordinate 17,257,703, forward strand.
AAGGAGCTGTTTTTAAAAAAATTCGGTAATTCATGATTACTTCCCAGTGAGAGGTCATTTGATATTGGCAGGCTTCAAAAATCGAGACACAAATAGCTTGTAAAATTTACTTTTTTCATATTATTTTTTGAAATTATTTTTTGTTAAAATTTAAAAATTACCAATATCTTCAGTAAATGTCTCTTTTGAGATGAGCGGCAAGCGAATTTCGAAAAGTGCCTTGCCAAGCACAGCGCGCCGATTCTCACCGGAGCATTCCGTGCCATTTTGACGGCACTGCGCGTCGGCCCAACGGAGTGCCTAATATTTATTTAAAAAATTACTTATTAAATTAAAATAAGCTTAAATTGAGAAGGGATGGTATCGGTGCAAATACAAGAAAATTTTTTTTTTATTCTTTTTAAAATTTGTCACTTTTGTTTTGAAAATTTTTCCAAAAATATTCATTATTCAGAGGTCGCATTTGTGCTTATTCTGAGAGTTTTGTTTATTTTGGCTCGGTATAATTATTTTTGCTGAATTTTCGGAGTTTTATTTAAAAATAACAAAAAAAGAAAGAATTTTAATCTATAGTACATAATATTGTCTTTTTAGTGCTTTTTAAAATCATTTCAACGAAAAATGAATTAAAATCGTTTCCCTTAATTTAATTAAAAAATCAGTAAAAAATAATTTAAAAAACACAAAATTTTATACCTTGTTTTTCAATTTATTCAAGATTTTAGCCGAAATTTAAAATAAATATAAATTTTTGCGAGTTTTATCTCAATTTTTACTGGATTTGGTATAAAAAATGGTAATTTTTGCGGAAATAAATTTTTATTGAATCACAATAAACAATTAAACAAAAAGTTCTATAATTCAAAAATTGAAAAGATCCAATTAGATATAAATGTTGGTCCCCAAAGGTCGCATTACGATAAAATTTGAGTCGATCCCGCCCGTAGCTAATATTAAGCTTTAGTTCAATAAAAAAAGAAAAATCTCAGAAAAATTTACGCATTCCAAAGTGAAATTTCGCCAATTTGCAGTTTTTCCCGCCCAAAGAATTCGCACAAAAATTGTTGGTCAATTTGCAAAACATCCTTTAGTTCTGAGCAGAGTTTCCACATTGGAATCAATGTAATCCAAACAACTATTGGTAAATTCCTAAATTATTTGAAAAATTTAATTTTTACATTTATTTAATAGTGAAAAATCCTGTCTCACTTCCAAGTCGTGAAGACGAGCCAAATCAACAGCCTCAAAAATATTGGACAATTTTGAAATGGGAAAGGTTACACAAGCTTCGACAAGACCAGAGATGTCGTACATTTTGGCTAAATCTTTATTATTAATTTATTGCTTTAATGTAATTTTCCACCTGCGTTAATCACTTCAGCCCAATTTTGCCCATTCAGCCACTGAAATCGTCCGCGTAAATGAATTGCAACAACACATTAAACGCACTAATTGGCAAATTAGTGATGGCAATTGACTGATCAGATGCTAAGTTATAAAAATTATGCGTTAAAACATTATTATGCTTGAGCACTTTTTTGTGCTGCATCATCCATTTTTGATACTTCAAAGTGAATAATTGCCTCCAAGGGGTCATAAGCCACGGAAATGATTGCTTTATGTGCTGGCAGAAGCTGAAAGCAAAATGTGCTGTAGTGACTAAGCCTTCTGCCTTTCATCATTTTTCGCTTGGGTTAATTCCCCAACGGAACAGAAACTTTTTCATATTTTCTTTACATTATTTCAATTGAAATTTAATTAATAAAAAATTTTTCCAACTTAAGCCTGAAACCGCAAATTTAACCAAATATTTGGTCATTTTTTGACAAATTGTGTTAACAAATCTCACTCAAAATATCAAAGTTTTTCCGCTGGCTCCTCAGAATTTTGGTTTCTCTTACAAACGCAACAATATTCCAATCATTCTCATCGTCAGAACTTTCAAAGCCTTGGAATTTTAAATAATAGGCAGTTTTACCAAAATTGTTGAATTTATTAAGAAAAATCCCAAAAAATTTAAAATACTCTATACTAGAGTGCCACGGGACCGGGAATTTTTGCCAAAACCGGGACCGGGACTTGCCGGGACCTGAGAAGCCGGGACCGGGACCTCGATTTTTTTTCGGGACCGGGACCGCAAGAAAAACCGGGAACCGGGACCAACCGGGAAATTTTAAAAATTTTAAAAAATTTTAAAAATTAAAAAAAAAATTCAAATTTTAATTTATAGGATTGAACCAGGGGAAAGAAGAAGGGAAAGTCAAGGAGACTAGCCACTAGGCCATTTGCACACCTTGGCAATGTTACTTTTAAAGAATATATTAATTATTATTTTTTATTTTTCCCTTTGACTCCAATTTTCTTCACTAATTTTTCACTCAGACCCCATTCTTACCAGTGCTTGTTTTTCCCGTTCCCGGTTGCCCTACCGGGACCGGGACCTGAGCTTTTCAAAACCCGGGACCGGGACCTCGGATGACCGGGAATTCCCGGCCCGGTCCCGGTCCCGTGGCACTCTACTCTATACATTTACTTATAGAAATATTTTAAACTTTTTAATTTATTATTAATCTATGAATTTAGATTAAAAATTTTTGAATTTTTAAATTTCTTTCAAAAAATTTTTCTCTTGGGAAAAGTCCCGGTTGGTCCCTGGTTTTTTCGCGGTCCCGGTTGATACCATTCTGACGGCACTGCGCGTCGGCCCAACGGAGTGCCTAATGATGTTTAATTGACTAAATTAACGGATTTAAATTGAAATAATTTACCGCTTGCCAAATTTCCAATTCTCCGCCTTTTGTTTCCAATTAGTCTCGTGACAAAATTTCAGTGAGAAATTTGTTGTCAATTTGTAAAAAGTTTTCTGAGAGGAACAAATCATGAGCATTTTCATCAATGTATTGTAAACAACATTGAGCAAAATCCTAAATAAATTAAAATAGCTTAAATTTACAAGTCGGATGAAAAATCTTATATTTGTGTTAAAAATTCCCTCTGTTTTGTTAATTTTTTTAAAGCAAATTATTTTGGAAATAAAAATTCGAAATTTTTGTTTAAAAGTGCACACAATCACTCGTAATTGCATTTTTTTTAATAAGAAGCCCATTTAGCATTAAAATATTAGAGAATGTACAAGAGATCTGATAGATATTTTTTCGATAAATATTGAAAAATCGATAATGAAAATTGTAAAAAAGCGCAGAGATTTACCGATTTTTAAATATTTTACAATGAACTATTAAAAATTTTAAAAAAAAACTATTGAAGCTCAACATTTAATAAATGGCAAAATACAAATTTTTTTTCATGCCGTTTGGTTTTTCACAAAATCTTCGAGAGATTTTTAATTTTTCGATTATAAAAAAAGATCGATGTCGAAAAAATGGAAAAAGCTGAAACCTCGATAGATAGGTGCTATATCGTTATTTAAAAACCATCATTATTTGCGTTATTTAAAAAAATATCATTATGAGAAAAGGTCATTATTTAAAAACCATCAAAATGGCCGTAATTTAAAAAGCCATCATTGTGGTTTAAATCAATATTTTCCGCAATCATTTTTAATTAATAATTTGAATAATTACAATTATATGAGTGATTTTTATTATTAAAATTACCTATAATAAATATGAATAAACTTTTATTTTTATAACAACATATTCCTTTATTTCTTAACATTTGTTATATTGACATATTTCTTCGATATTTTACAAGTAAAAATATTATATATAAAAATTAATATTATATTGTATGTTATTTCATCAAAATATACAAAAGACTAATAATATAATAAAATTGGTAGCACATTAAAAAAGTAATATAATAAATTAAAATTTAAAAGTATTTTTGCCTAAATATATTCCTATAATATATTATTAATCAATTACCGTATATTCCCTAATTGATTATCCCCCCCGCTTTCTGAGAAGTTTGAACAATAATCCATAATCCCTCATCTCCATTGAATATACGGTTTCTTCTATTTTCCCTTCAAATTTATCTTGAGTCAATGTCTGTAGTGGTCGAGCAATATGCGCAAAATTGTGAATAAAGCGCCGAAAGTATGTCAATGCACCCAACAAAGACTTTAATTCTGTTAGGCTTTTTGGTGCCTTAAAATTTTGTACCACTTCGACCTGCTTTGGGTCAATTCTAACACCTTTTTCACTTAACAAAAAGCCAAGGTACCGTATTTCTGACATTCCCCAATGGCATTTTTCCAATTTTAATTTAAGTCCAACTTTTTTTAGCAATAAAAGAAAGTTCTTAATGTCCGTTAAATGATTTTCTTCGGTTTCGCTGCCAATTATTATATCGTCCAAATAAATTAACATGGCAGCTGTTAACCGTCTTCTCAACGAGTTCATGACTCTCTGAAAGGTGTCCGGGGCCGCTGTTAGTCCAAAAGGCATCGTTATAAATTCAAAAATGCCTAAGTGTGAAATGAATGCCGTCTTTTCAATGTCTTCTTCGGCAACCGGAATTTGCATAAATCCTTGCTGTAAATCCATGCACGTGTAAAATTTCTTTGCCCCCATCAGATCTAACAACTCTTGAATGTTTGGCAAGTGAAATACTCTCTTTTTTGTCATTTTATTCAGTGCTCTGTAGTCAATCGCAAAACGCCACGACTTTTTATCTGCCTTAGGGACCATCACTATAGGACTAGCAAACTCAGATTCTGATTCCCTTATTATATTTTGATCCAGCATCATTTTGATTTGCCTTTCGATTTCCTTCTGAGTTTCCGGTGGGTACCGATATGGCCGACAATGAAATGGTAACGAACCAGGAATTAGGTCAATTTTATGCACAATTGGTCCGTTATATTTGCCAATTTTTCCATCATCCCCTACAAAAGCTTCTGAACACTCATCCACAATTTTCTTTAAATCATTTTGCGCATTTTCACTTAATTTTGTACCCTCAAGATTGATTCTTTTTGATGGTGGCCTATTTAGTCCGTTTTCCGGTAATTTTGGTAAATTTTCGCTCCATCGTGTCTCGGGAGGAATGTAATCTTTTGCTGGGATTTCATCTCCTGGTAATGCATTAATTTGAACCGATTCCAAATCTGCCAAATGTGACTTTCCATATAATTTAACCGCTGAATTTCCCGCATTTAAAATTTGTATTGTTACATTCTTACTATTTCCTGGTGAAACCAAAGTTCGTCCAACAATTATTCCGGGATATTTAAGCTTAATTCCTTTCACCAAAAAATTTTGTTCCATTGGAAAACATTCGTTTACTTTTGCCGAAAGTATATTTTCCGACCTTGTTGATCAAACCTCACCCATTTTTGGTTCATTTTTTGGCCCATTGATCAATCCTCACCCATTTTTGGTTCATTTTTTGGCCCATTGATCAATCCTCACCCATTTTTGGTTCATTTTTTGGCCCATTGATCAATCCTCACCCATTTTTGGTTCATTTTTTGGCCCATTGATCAATCCTCACCCATTTTTGGTTCATTTTTTGGCCCATTGATCAATCGTCACCCATTTTTGGTGCATTTTGTGGCACATTGATCAATCATCCCTCATTTAACCCATTTATTCTACTCAAATTTATTTTCACCTAATTCTTGATTTTTTTTTAAAAAGGAAATCTTAGTGTCCAATTTTCCTTTAGTGTCCAACATTCCGGCGGTGTCCATTTTTCCGATTGGTGTCCAATTTTCTGGTGTCCAATTTACCGGTCCCCGGTCATATTCGTGATCAGCGCCAAAAAATACCCTAGAAAAATTATTTAAAATGTCTTTTTAGTGCTTTTTATAGTGCGGTCACTTGAGTCCCAGCTGAGTTTGGCACTCAAATTCCGGCACTTTTTCAGCCTGAAAAAGGGCAAGCGCGCCCCTAATTCTATTTTCCCAACCCATTTCGAACCTTTTTACATCGATTCTGACCGTTTTTAAGCATTTTTGAGTTTGGGGACTATGATCAATAGGGACTGGGTCGTTTTGGCGCCGACGTTTTGGCGCCAGCCTCAGTTTTTTTATTATAACTTTTTTTCTTGTTGACCAAATCTAACAATCTTGGTATCATTCGAAAGCCCTTCACAAGCTCTATTAGCCTTACAAAAAACAAACAAAAATTTTAGCTTCTAAAAAAGTTATTAAGAAAAAAACTCAAAAATTTCGACTTTTTTGGAATTTCATGTTATAACTTTTTTGGTAATTGTCTAATCGCGAATCAATAGCTTAGAAATATCTTCTAAACATGTTAAGCTTTCGATTGATACCAAGACTGCTGGATTTGGTTAACAACAAAAAAAGTTATAACCCAAAAACTTGGGCTGGCGCCAAAACGTCGGCGCCAAAACGATACGGACCCGATCAATATTTACCGAAATATGTCAATATTACACATGTTAAGAAATAAAGGAATATGTTATTATAAAAATAAAAGCTTATTCATATTTATTAAAATATTTATATAGATAATTTTAATAATAAAATATCACTCATATAATTGTAATTATTCAAATTCTAATAAAAAATTGTAATGATTGCGCAAAATATTGATTTAAACCATTAACTTACGCCCATTTTGATGGTTTTTTTAAATAACGACTCCGCCCCGATAGATATTTTCGAAAAAACATTGAAAAAGTATTCGTAAACTCTCTCGAAAAAGCATACCATGTCAAGAAGGCGAGCTTCTGTAACGACTTCGAAAACATTGGACAATTTCGAAACGGGAAAGGCGACACAAGCATTGATCAGTCCAATGATTTTATACATCTTGGCTAAATATTAAAAAAAAATTAATTTAAATTAATAAAATTGTCACCCGCGAAAAGTACGTCGAGTAAATTTTGAGCGGTTAATCCCTTCAAATCCTCCGTATAAATAAAGCTCAGCATCACTTTGAACGCCTCAATTGTAACATCTATGACCAGCACAGTTTTAATTGTTTCAGCAGATTCTGAAATTAAATTTTGTAATTTATTTTTCTTAAATTTTGTTTTTAATTTATTTTCACTTTTTCCATTTGAATGTGATGAATTTTGTGTGTCAAAACTGAGAATTGAAGCAAACTCTTCGGAGGCATGCGAAAGAATTGCCTTATGAGCGAGCAGAAGCTGAACAATGTGATTTGGGTTTTATATTAAATGCATTAGAAAATATTATATAATTTATCAAATAAAAATTAAGTAATAAATTTCTTTTTCAGTTGTGTTGACTAAAAAAATAAATATTTAAATTAATTAAAAAATTTAAAATTATCAAATGAAATATTTATAAGATTTATGAATAAAATTTAATTATTTGGGTGAATATGAGTTGAAAATGAAATTTTAAAATGGTTTTAAATTTGAATTTAAATGATTAGAAAATGAATTAAAACGAATTTCTTTTTTTAAATAAATATAATTAATATCTATTTATTAGATTCAATTATTTCTTTAACTTGCCTCTTTTTTGTCGCCTTCTTCCACTACAAATTGTACATCTGCGTAAGCGCCCGTGCTCAACAATTTGCTCATGCGTTGTGCCAATGCATTCGTTTTGTGCCTATTATCAATTAATTGGTGCTTTTGGTGATTTAAATTTATCAGAATCGAGTTTTAGTTTTTTTTTTTTGATTATTTAGAACTTTTTTTTTGTTTTCAAAATTCTTTAATAAATGTAAAAAAAAAATATTTTTGTTAACATTTGAGCATTTAAAAAACATCACCTATCGTTGGTTTTTTTGTTTTCCTTTGATGAAGAACCTCCTCCAAATGCTTCGCCAAATAATAAAAAGCTGATCAAAACGACAAAGAATTTCATAGTCTTGGTTTTTTGAAAAAATATAAAGGCAAATTCGATAACAATGTTTAACTAAATACAAAGATCGGTTTTTGAAACATGTTTGTGAAATTAATTAATAAAATTTTCCTATAATTTTAAACTGTAGAATTATCGTCGAATAATAAAATTTGAAAAGTAATATTTGCAATCACAATTATAATTCACAAGTATTATGTTTTAAACTTAATTTGTTAAAATTAAAAATAATATAAAAATCAATGTCTAACGTCATATTCATGTAAATAAATGGTTAATAATTATCGATTTAAAATAATAACGATTAAATTAAACATAGTTTAAGGATTTTGGAAAGGCATAAATTACATAAACCGTTGTTTTAAGGATTCGGGAAAAGCATAAATTAAATCGTTTGCTAAATGTCAAAAAATTTTTGCAAGTTTTTCAAAAGTTCAAGCCAAAAAACTGGAAAAATTGTCATAACTTTTGAAAAATTTAATAATATTTTTTGAATTTACAAACTAATAACGCAATTCAAGGGCTATCGTATATGCATTAATGAATTATAGGCAGATTTGATAAAACTTTTAAAATTTTTAATCAGTTTCAGCTTAGTGAATACTTTTATTTTAATAATTATATATTTGAAGTCACAAATTTAAAATTCGAATTTTCGGAGAATTTCGAACCTCATTTTTGGACAAATTTTTTATTCCGCTTCAAAACATTATTTAATCTAAAACCGCATTTATTACTGTGGCTTATTAATCCCATTAATTTTGTTTTCTTGGCACCATATTTGCCTTTGCTGCTGATGTACACATTGACAAAAAAAAACAAAAAATCTATTTTTTGCATTTCTTTTAATTGTTTTTTTGTTGTTGTATAATAGTATGAGTAAAATTCGTTGAAAATTTGTAACAATATTTTAAAATAAATTTTTGTCTGTGCGGCGCAAATGTCCATTTTTCTTGGCGGCGCAATTGTCGCCGCGGCGCAAATGTCGCGGCGCAAAAGTCGCAATACACGTTTATATAATGCAAATTTTCCAAATTAAACTGCAATAAAAAAGAAGAAAATTTTGAAATCCGAAAATGTTTTGTCAATTGATGTGAAATGACTTTTAGATGAAAATCTGGTAAAAATATTTGTATAAATTGAGAAACCAAGTCATTAACACAAAAACTCATTCTTGAAAAATCCGAATTCTTCAATTTTTAGCAATTAGTTCGATTTTTTGAAAATTAGTATATTTAATAAATTTGAATTTTTATTATATATAATATAATTTTATTAAATAAATAGGATTAAAATTATTTATAAATTTATGATGATTACCGTATATACTCTTTTTATATGCCATGGTATATTATTTTTCAACCTCTTCAGAAAGGGGTATATAATTGGAGGCCGGCAGATTAATGGAGACTCGGAGATTATTTTTCAGCTGATTTATTTAGTGGAAAATTTTTGAAATTTTTTTGAACATGTCGCCAAAAATGTCATCGCGTCAAAAAAATTATTTCTATTGCATTTCTGTTAAACAACTTCTGAGAATTGACCCCAAAATGGCAAAAATGTGTCATTTTCTTGCTTCCAATATGGATAAAAATTGAAATTTTTAATGGTGAAAGATGGACGAAACGATCACGAAGAAGCCTTTTTTATTTTTGTTCACAGATTTTGTTCGTAAAATGAGTCAAAAAATTAGAGCCATAAAAAATTGGTCTCGAGTCTCGGGAAATTTTCGGTCTCGATAGTGAAAATTTACTATTTCGACATTTTTAGAAATTCCTTAACAAAAATGCAATAAAATCAAAAAATACACCCCTAAGAAACGACCTAAACATTTTGGTAATACTTTGGCTTGTTCGACCCATTTCGAACCCGGACCCAAATTCGAACAAAAATCGAAAATTTATTTTTCACCAAAATTCACACTGCAGCGACTCGTGGTCACAAAAGACGTTCAAAATGAAAGAGCGATGGACAACGGCCGATAGATTTTGAATGGAGAATCGCACGACTGCCAACGAACGACCATTTCGTGCATTTGAATTGATTTTGAGAGATAAATGTGAATTTTGGTGAAAAATAAATTTTCGATTTTTGTTCGAATTTGGGTCCGGGGTTCGAAATGGGTCGAAACGGATGTCGGATTCGTGATCAGCGGCCCCAAAAACTCCAGGAGAGATGTTTTAAGCGATTTAAAATTTTTTTTTATTTTTTTTTGAAAAATAGGGGGGACAAACCAAAGTATTACCAACATTTTTTCAAAAAATGCACCCCTAAGAATTGGAAAATTTTCTTAAAAATTCTTCCCACAATTTTTTTTTAGTTAACTATTTCGAGATTTTCCGTCACTAAAAGTAGCGACCCTACTCTGATGATGATGCAGGGCTGGATGGAGTCGGAGATGGGAAAGAATTGTTCTTTTATTAGCCCCTTTTACTGTTGAATTGAGTTTAATTTTTTTTGGAAAATGTGCCAAAAAAATTATTTAAAAAATTCTATTTATCCCCCCTGGCACATAAATGGAGACTGGTATATTATTTCAACCTCCTCAGAAGGGGGTATATAATTGGAGGCCGGCAGATTAATGAAGACTGGCATATAAAAAGAGTATATACGGTAAATAAGTATAAAAATTGATTAAATAATAAAAGCAATTTATTTTATGAATTGACGTTTGATGTAAATATGAAAATATCTAATGTTATTAAAATCAATATCAATTGATTTTTGTCTAATTCCATTCTATTATAAGTAGTTTACCCACCCGCACCGTCGTCAGGCGTGAGCCTGTGGGGGCGGTGCGGGTCTTTGATGTTGCCGCCTGCTTTCGCGCGCCGCCTGTTTTTCGCGCACAAACCCGTGCCTGTGGGAGAGCCGGGAGCGTCGTCAGAGGAGGGGGGAGGGGGTCCGGGAGGGGGAGGTGTCGCGCATTGTGCGGGGTGGGGTGTGTGCGGGAAAGGAAGAATCGGGACCATCGTCAGAGGAATGTCCAAGCAGCACCTTCGGCCAACAATAGGCGCCTTTATCGTTTGCCGTCAGCCGCCTTTTGGCCTTTGCTCGCCACTTCTGCGATCGGAGCAATTAAAAGATGAACAGATGTGTTCGGAGAATTAACTATTTATTTTTTTTTTTTTTTGTGAATTTGAAAAGAAGTCGGGGCGGGGTGTGAAGGAAATGGAAAATTTAAATAATTGTTCAAAAAGAGTGAATTTGAATGGACAAGGGGTGGGGACATTGATTCGATGGTAAACGCCGTTAATTTTCGCACTTCCTCCGGCCAGTCATTTCGTTCCGTAATTTAATTTATTTTATTTCTTCTTCATTTTTATGTTGGAAAATGTGAGGGAGGCGGGGGGTCATTCCATTGGACAAATTGTGCCGTGCCCTGTGAATTGCCCAATGTTTGTTGGGAGCCCGTGCTTTATACCAGTCCCAACATTTGCCTTCCTCCGTTTTGCGGTCTGGAAACCGTGCAAAAAAAATGACCATGAGGAGGGGGGGGGGGTTTGCAAAGTACAATTAAAAATTGTTAAATTCAACAGGAATCGGAAACTGAGGATGGCAGCGGCGGCACTTTGTCATCATCAACCGCGCCTGGAAAAAAACAACTGGAAAAGCGGGCGGCAGCCAAAATGATTGTAATAGATGGTTTTGGGCTTGACAAGCTCATCAATTTAATTTAACAGCAACAGGGCCCGAACAATGGAGAAGAAAGCGACGGAGGCAACGGAGGCGACACTTTGGCACCAAAAAAACAACTGGAAAAGCGGTCAGCATTTAAAATGATGGTAATGGGTGGTTTTGGGTTTGCCAAACGGTATCAATTTAATTTAACATAAACAGGACCAGAACAATGAAGAAGAAAGCGATGAAGGCAACATTTTGGCACCAAAAAAACAATTAGGAAAGCGGGCGGCAGTTAAAATAATGGTAATGGGTGGTTTTGGGTTTACCAAACATTAATTAATTAAATTTAATTTAACAAAAGGACCCGATGAACAATGGAAATGAAAGCGACGGGGGCAGCGGTGGCACTTTGGCATCATCAACCGTGCCTGTAAAAAAAATATTTGGACAACGGGGGACGGGGCCAACAAGCTGTCGGGTAAACGGAAAGCCAAAAAAATTTTTTTATACCAATTTCGCTTGGTTCCTTTTTTTTAATCTTTTAAAATTTGTCAATAATCATTTCACACACACACACACTTGTAAATTAAAAAATTCTATTTGAAGAACTGTCCTAGACTAAAGAAGCGCAAAAAAGACGACGAAAAAACAGCAACAAATCAACGGGCACAGGAATGTTTGTCAAATCGACGGCGCGTCAGAGACCAAAGAAGACAGGACCGAACAAAAAGGGACTGTTTCGAGTGAAGGCCATTCTTGGTGTTTTACTGCAGCTGATGGTTGCACCCTGTATTTTCTCGACTGGGCGGGTCAGTTGAATGAATGAATGTTGATCAATATTGACGTCATTTCCCTCCACCATAAAAATAACACAAAAATAATAGGAACTTTTCAATATTTTAGTGTTTTTGCTCATACATTTCTTTGGTTAGGGTGGGTGTGCGGGTTGGCTGATTGTCTAGCCTACACTCCGGTGCGGGTTAGCTGTCTGACTAGCCTACATGCTTCACTCAAATTGAACAAATGTGAGAGTTAACCAATAAAATACTGAAATGCTCCTATTGTTTGGTATTATTTTTAGTGGGGGGGGGTGTAGTTCTGATTATTAATGCTTAATTAATGTATGTGTCAAGTGCACCCGGAGAAGAGTGCTGACGCCTGAGTCGCTATTCGGTGAGCTCTTTCCTTTTCTTTTCCAATCAATGCTGACCATTTTCTGTCAAGCCGTTGCTCGATATTCATAATCTGTAGTTTGAAATTTGCTTCCAATGATTTCATCAGTTGTCGCATCTGCCATTCGCTCTTGCCTTTGACTCATGCTCAATTTTGTTGAGTTTTAGCTCCAAAGTTTGTTGTTTCTGCTCAATGTGCACCTTCAGATGATTGAAGGCAGCAAGTGCGAGGGCGGCGACTTCTTTTGAAAAATATTTATTTATAAATTTATTCAAATTAAAATCAAATTACCCCTGTCCTCTTCCGACAACAGACCATCGGTGGCCATATATTTGCGCTTTTGGGCAATTTTTGGCATAGATGATGATGATGAAGTCGGTGCATCATCAAGTGGCGTTGGTGATGATGATTGGGCAGCCGATGCCGCATTGATTGTGCCTTTCAGTGACGCAATCGCAGTGCGCATGACAGTTTCTTCGAAATTGCCGTCGCGCAAAATTCGTTGTTCCAGTTGTTGTCGTTGGTTCGACTATTGCTTTAACAGTTGAAATGATTCGGGTATGGGCTATAGCGCTAAAATTATTCAAGTGTATAAAAGTAAAATATCTAATATTATACCGAATTGGTGGCCCACTTTTCAATCAATTCTGTTCTTGAAGACAAATTGATTGCCATGTTTTTCAAGTCATTAACATGGACTTTCAATGACAGGAAGGCGTCGCAGTATTCCTTTACTTGAGCAATAAGCTCACTCTCCATTTGAAATAATTTTCCTTAAATTTAATTAAATAATTTTGAGGGTAACCGAGAGCTCAACAAAGACAAATGAAATGCGCAGCGATGTCTTACACCAGCTACCTCCCCTTCGTCCCCTTCCCATCCCTTGTCTCCTTACGAGTCTCAGTGTTCTTTTCGTCCTCATTTCCAATTTTTGGCTTCTTCTTCTTTCCACCCACATCATTTGCTTCTCCCACACTTTAAATATTTAAATAATAATAAGAATAATAATAAAACAGTTCAACAAACCCCTCATTTTCCTTTTCAGGAGTCAATTTCAAAAAGTAGTTGTTAGCCGGGGTGATAAATCTCTTCATATTCGGAAATTGAACAAAATTTAGCAATGCAAATAAAATGAATTCACATTTTAGATGGGAGAATTTTGTTGCATAGACTGGGCGGAGCTATCTATGTATGATTAAGCCACTGGGTGCAGTACTGTTCATTTACAAATTTATATTGTTAAGATTAAAAAAAAATTATGGTGCTTGTGCACGATTTTTGCGCCAAAGTTCTCTGTTGCCGACCAAAATCATTGCGTGACCGACTCAATCATCCTGAAGAGCGAACATTGGCCCTGAAAAATCTTATTGGACGCAAAGTTCGCACAACCTACAAGGACCGAAATGGGATGTTTAAAACCTTTTTTGTCGACGGCATCTCTGCACAAGGGGCCGCTTCTCTTCCCGCATACGGCCGATTGCGTCACCCATACAACATAAATGTGGCTGCCCATTTTTATGCGCGGCATCGCATAAAGCTGCATTTCCCGTATGTACCATGCATTGTTGAACGCTTTTCTTGCGGAGGAGAGAACCGACACTACCCCATGGAGCTGCTTGAGCTTGTCAATGACGACGAAAACCGGGGACCACAAGAGCGCTGGTTGGGACGACTTTTCACAGAGATTAACGACAGTGACCGACTCTCTACGAGTTCATCAGACAAAACCATGCTTTTCAAATTAGGCGATGATGATGATGATGGAAATAAAAATTGTGGACGTGATGAATGTAGCCAATCCTCCACTTATTGGTAACGCACTCACACGCACACAGTATTCGCACTAATTCGATGACACTTTTGTAACTTCAAAACAATTCCTTTGCCTACAAATGGACGGTAACATTTTTGCATTGGCATGGAAATAACCCGTCCTCCTTCCCTAATGTTTGGTCGAAGGAAGTTTGGGTAGGTGACAGTGATCGGTTCAAAGTCTCCGGTGGTTGTGTAGCGTACTACCTCCTCCTTGAATGTGTCATATCTGAGCCCTTGGTTGTTGATGACATCGTAGTTGAGCGTCATTCCCCGCACCTTCAGCACATATTCCTTTACAGTATCTGCTCCCGCTTCCTTGCGTTGTAGGCATAGTCCATACTATATTATGGTAATAATTAATTAAATTTTTGTCAATCAAAAATGTTTACTTGTTTGGCTCCTCCACTACAAAATTCAATGATGTTGTGCTCCGGATACTCGTCAGTGAACTGTCCAAGATGGGGACCAGTTTTGAGCGGACACTGTTCATCGGGGTGAACCAGGATAAGGCTGTCAGTGTCTGTGGACAAACAAAGAATTTCACACAAAATTGGAAGTCCCCATCTTTACCTGTATACAATAGTGCACATCCCGGTGACCTGAAACCTTCTGCATGGCCTTGAGCAGAACAAGACGCGCGGCAGAAGTAGTCCAAAGCGATATAACTAAATCATAAAAGTTTTAATTATTTATAAAGTTATCTCACCAATATTGGATCACTCGTGCTCTTCCACCCAGTCCTTCTTGTGCAGGTAGCTGATGAGAATGTGTTCAGTATCCAGTTCATCGATTGATGTCACATCGATTGATTTGTCTTTGGCGCACTTGATGCACAATGGAAAGCATAGGCGATTGTCAACTTTCACAGGCAAAACCGGAACATCAATTTATCGAGGCGGAATAACCCAGACTTTCAGCAGAGCCAGTGGTTAAGGGTTGTCGTTAGAACTGTGCCAGTCGACCTGCTCGTTGAATACGTGCACATTTGGCTGCCCAATTGGGTAGCTCGTGACAAAGCTAAAATAATAAACTCATTTTGTTATACAAAATAAATATAACTTTATATGAGGGTAGAGTGACGTGAAGTCAAAATAGGATATCTTTTCACCCTCGCGCGCTTTGTGCAACAATTTCAATGGTCCCGTCCTTCCGCCCATAAACGCGTCACGAATAACCAATGGCCCGTCATCAACATATTCAGCAAAACTCTGTCTCATCTCTCTGCTCCTCTACAACATTCTCTCAATCTCGCATTCCCAGTACACATCAACACGCCATAATTGGCTTCTCAGATAGTCTAGCCGTTTGGCATCTTGTTCCCTCACTTCGCCGGCTGTCTTTCCGTTAGGCAGAAGCATATTGTCGCGTGGGTAGCATTTCTTACAGCCATGCCATGTGCAACCTTAAATAAATAATTGGAACTTTTACACATAAATGTATGGTATTACCATTGACTTCAATTGCACGCCGTTCCGTTTCAATCCACCCGTCCAATGAGTAAGGTCCAATTCGTTTCTCTCCTCCAGGCGAATGTGCAGTTTGAACTTGGACTCCGTGCTCCTCGGCGTACCAATGAAAGAAGCGAAGTGCAAGAAGGCTCTGATTTTGAGCGTTGTCGTACCCACGTTCCGGCACAATAGCAAGATGTTCTGTGGGCAGGTGATTGGTGCGGAAGTGTCGCATGCATGCCCCGGCAATGGTCATGCACTCCCGCAACACGTCTATGCCGTCGTGATTTTCGCGCTCATCGATTCCATCAACATATTCGTTACGCCGCGAAATTTCAAAAAATTCCTTACGGAAGGCGACGAGTGCTGCCATCAATATCTCCACATCATTTGTACAATAACTGTATAAACAAAACAAAAATTTGTATTTTGAAAGTTAAATTATTTAATACCTGGCCAAAGCCTCGTCCAACAAGAATGGTTCTGCCTGATGCTGTTCATACCATGCATCAAACGTATATTGACATATTTCTTCGATATTTTACAAGTAAAAAAATTATATATAAAAATTAATATTATATTGTATGTTATTTCATCAAAATATACAAAAGACTAATAATATAAATAAATTGGTAGCACATTAAAAAAGTAATATAATAAATTAAATTTTAAAAGTATTTTTGCCTAAATATATTCCTATAATATATTATTAATCAATTACCGTATATTCCCTAATTGATTATCCCCCCCCCTTTCTGAGAAGTTTGAACAATAATCCATAATCCCCCATCTCCATTGAATATACGGTAATTGCTTAAGAAAATGTAAACTATCAATTTGGCAAAATAAATATAAATTTATTTAATCATTTTTTGATAACAATCGTCACCCATTTTTGGTTCATTTTTTGGCCCATTGATCAATCGTCACTCATTTTTGGTTCATTTTTTGGCCCATTGATCAATCGTCACCCATTTTGGTTCATTTTTGGCCCATTGATCAATCGTCACCCATTTTTGGTTCATTTTTTGGCCCATTGATCAATCGTCACCCATTTTTGGTTCATTTTTTGGCCCATTGATCAATCGTCACTCATTTTTGGTTCATTTTTTGGCCCATTGATCAATCGTCACCATTTTTGGTTCATTTTTTGACCCATTGATCAATCGTCACTCATTTTTGGTTCATTTTTGGCCCATTGATCAATCGTCACCCATTTTTGGTTCATTTTTTGGCCGATTGATCAATCGTCACCGATTTTTGGTTCATTTTTTGCCCATTGGGACATGCAGAGCTGACAGTAACTTTCATAGCATTTGTGTCCCTATAATCAATAAGAAATAATTAGATTTTACCAATTCTATTATGAAAGCCAACTTCGCACATGTTGACCGCTCCTCGGCCGAAGCAAACGCCCGAAGCAAAATGGCCGGCAACATTTTGTGCATCAATTCCCTTGGGGGACATCCCCCCCCCTTCTTTTTTCCTTTCGGTCAATACAAAAGATTACACCCCCAGAAAATGGGGGCCCCCTTCTTAAGAAAAAACATTGAAGGCCTTGGTAATTTTCCATGGGTCGTCGATAGTCGCTGAGTGCTGGGACGTCATGGCATAGTTATCCCTTTCACGGTAGGTTGTCACGGCACGAGTAGCCTTTCCAGGGCGGGATTTGTATCAGCGTCTCAGGCCTTCCGGAAAGGATTCAACTAGCTGAACTACCGACGCTGCATACTCCAGCTCCCCAATTTCACCCATTTTTGGTTCATTTTTTGGCCCATTGATCAATCGTCACCCATTTTTGGTTCATTTTTTGCCCATTGATCAATCGTCAAATCGTCACCCATTTTTGGTTCATTTTTTGGCCCATTGATCAATCGTCACCCATTTTTGGTTCATTTTTTGCCCATTGATCAATCGTCACCCATTTTTGGTTCATTTTTTGGCCCATTGATCAATCCTCACCCATTTTTGGTTCATTTTTTGGCCCATTGATCAATCTCACCCATTTTTGGTTCATTTTTTGGCCCATTGATCAATCGTCACCCATTTTTGGTTCATTTTTTGGCCCATTGATCAATCCTCACCCATTTTTGGTTCATTTTTTGGCCCATTGATCAATCCTCACCCATTTTTGGTTCATTTTTTGGCCCATTGATCAATCCTCACCCATTTTTGGTTCATTTTTTGGCCCATTGATCAATCCTCACCCATTTTTGGTTCATTTTTTGGCCCATTGATCAATCCTCACCCATTTTTGGTTCATTTTTTGGCCCATTGATCAATCCTCACCCATTTTTGGTTCATTTTTTGGCCCATTGATCAATCGTCACCCATTTTTGGTGCATTTTGTGGCACATTGATCAATCATCCCTCATTTAACCCATTTATTCTACTCAAATTTATTTTCACCTAATTCTTGATTTTTTTTTAAAAAGGAAATCTTAGTGTCCAATTTTCCTTTAGTGTCCAACATTCCGGCGGTGTCCATTTTTCCGATTGGTGTCCAATTTTCTGGTGTCCAATTTACCGGTCCCCGGTCATATTCGTGATCAGCGCCAAAAAATACCCTAGAAAAATTATTTAAAATGTCTTTTTAGTGCTTTTTATAGTGCGGTCACTTGAGTCCCAGCTGAGTTTGTACAGATAAGCACGAAAAAGAATTTTCTACTTGGTTTTGGTTGTCTACGATGACTTTTATGATGCCTTTTGTTGGTGCTATGTCATTATTTAAAAACAATCATTATGTGCGTTATTTAAAAAACCATCAAAATAAATTTTTTTGCTTATAACTTTGCTCTAAAAAGACCAAATTTTTAATCCTTGATATCATTCGATAGGTCTAAGTGTTCTTTATGAGCCTGCAAAATTTCAAAAAATTTCGTTAAGTTTAAAAAAAGTTATAGCCAAAAATGTTCGAAAATCAAGGTTTTTTGAGTTCCTCGAGTTATAACTTTTTTGAAACTTAACGAAATTTTTTGAAATTCTGCAGACTGATAGAGAACACTTAGGGCTATCAAATGATATCAAGAATTAAAAATTTGGTTTCTTTCGAGCAAAGTTATAAAAAAATTTTCGACAAAAATTTTCATAATGATGGTTTTTTAAATAACGCCCTTTATGATGGTTTTTAAATAACGGCTCCGCCCCCTTTTGTTTATATTTCGAGTTTTGGTTTTAATGCCTAGGCACCTATTTTTGTGCCTATTTCGCCATTTTTGGCACCTATTTTTAGGGTTTTCGAAAAAATCCATTTCAGAGCCGATTATGCTGTAACAGAATTAGAAGCTCTAACAATTAGATTTTGAGCCAAATGAAAGTCGAGTTGAACAATCTCAATTTTGCCATTTTTTGTACATATTTCAGATTTTTTGCATATTTTGCCATTTTTCATCAAATATTTCGATTTAAATATCTTTTAGGAAGAATTTTTTAATTATGCATAAAATTAAATCCAAATTTAAATGGATGCGCGAGTGGGTCAAAAGTGAGCTTCATTGCCGAAAATCTTGACAAATTTTTGATTTGCAATTGCAAAAACAACTGACAAAATTTATGAGGAATAAAAATTTTTTATTGGATTTGCACCCCTAATTTTCAAGTTTTTTTTGTCCATATTTGGTGCATATTTTACGACTTTATTTGCATATTTATGCGCATATTTTGGCCACTTTTCATGCATATTTTTTGCAGCCCTGGCAATTACTATTGGTTGGGTCGCATGGTGATGACATTTGCGTTCACAATCTAAGCGACACTTACGACGCAGAATTAAATGGCCACAAAAAGCCAATTTTTTTTTCTGCATTTCCAAGTGCAATATGATAAGAAATAGTGCAAAAAGTTAAGAAAAGCCAGGGAGAGAAAAATAAATCACAAAATTTTTGGTTCAGAATTTAGTACAAACCCTGTCAAAAAATATTTTCTCTCTCATTCGGTGTCTTTCTCAATGCTCTAGTCAGTTTCAAACCAACTGATTAATGGCTTACATTTTGTTTATAAATATACAGCAGTTTTAACAAAATAAATCCGTTATTTGTATGAGTTCATCACCTTTAATAATAATAATAAAAAAGAATACTTTAATCTGAGGGAAGACAAAATTGTATTATATGAATTAGCAATTAATTAATTAATAAAATGGTTTTAAATTTGAATTTAAATGATTAGAAAATGAATTAAAACGAATTTCTTTTTTTAAATAAATATAATTAATATCTATTTATTAGATTCAATTATTTCTTTAACTTGCCTCTTTTTTGTCGCCTTCTTCCACTACAAATTGTACATCTGCGTAAGCGCCCGTGCTCAACAATTTGCTCATGCGTTGTGCCAATGCATTCGTTTTGTGCCTATTATCAATTAATTGGTGCTTTTGGTGATTTAAATTTATCAGAATCGAGTTTTAGTTTTTTTTGGTACCCTGAACGTCATTAAAGGCATTTTTCAAAATTCTTTAATAAATGTAAAAAAAAAATATTTTTGTTAACATTTGAGCATTTAAAAAACATCACCTATCGTTGGTTTTTTTGTTTTCCTTTGATGAAAAAATGTTTATACACGGCATAATGATATTTTTAATCACTTTTGCTTGTTGGTATAATTATTAAAATTCCTATTTTTTTATTAGGTGTAATCTCCAATATACCGGACCATAAATATAAATTAAGTTTTCTGCTTATATCTTTTTCAAGAGAATAATTAATCAATCTTCAAATTTTAGAATGGTACTAATATTTATTGTACATTTTATCTAAATTTAGAATAAAACCTATTAGACCATAGACCAGGGTTCCCATTCGTCATTGAATGGCAAGGATGTCCTTGAAATTTCCCCTCTCTCTTCAAAATATCCTTGAATTCAAGATTTTCTTGAAATGAGCATTCGAAAAAACATTCAAAATTTTAAAATTTTTTCAATTTTATACATTTTTATTAACTTATGCCATTATTTGGTGTGATTTGAATAAAAATTAATAATTTTTCATTACTTATTATAAAATTTTTACGTGTCTTTGGTTTTACTAATTTTTCCCGTTATGTGTACTTGGAAATCAATATTACCCGTCCTTGGGAAGCGAATTTTTCTAATGGAAACTCTATATTAAACTCATCCCCACAAAAAGCATTACATTTAAATCTGTTGAGAAAAATACTCATAATTTGTAAATTCTTTAACTTTCCCTTGGATTATCATCCCATCAATCCGAGGTTTTCCGAAAAAAATGCCGAAATTATTTTTTACCAGTTGACCACTTATGGACCGGTTGGCCCCGTGTGCCGTCCGTTACCCTTCCCAACAACAGACCGCCGGTCCGCAACAGAACAGCTCATAGTTGGGTGCACAACATGCCACATCGCCGGTATAACCGCGGTGCTCAGTGCAGGTAGCCCAATGGCATCCGCACGACTTCAGAAACATATCACAGGCTAAATATATGGCCATGGAAAAAATGATTTAATTTATTGACATTTTTTAACGATTGAAATAATTTTTTATTTTTAAAAACCTATTTTTAGGTGTGTAAACAAGTCGCGGTCTCGAGTCTAAAAAATCGAAACTAATGACAAACATCCGAGAGAAGTAAGTCGAGACCGAGATTTGGGAAAAACTGAATATTACCAAAAAAGAGTTTGAACTATTTTTTATGGTTACCTAATTTAAATTAGAAAAATGTTTAGTTGTTCCTTCATAACCCCTAAAATTCTCCTTAACCTGATTAGTCTATTAACAATTCTAATTGCTGTTTTTTTACCCCACGAGCTGCGCCGAACTCGCCCAACACGCCGTTCCCCATCAGATTGATGTTCAAATAATTTGACATCATTGGTGTGACTTGGAAGGTCGCCACCCTCGACGAGAATTGCAAAAAATGGAAGGAAAGTGGCAAAAATGATGAAAATAATTGAGAGAATAAGGACAAACCGATTGTGGTCCATTTTAGCGAAAATAAAAAAATGGAAATAAAGAAAAATGAAAAATAAAAGTAAAAAGAATGAGTAAATGATGGAAATTTGGAATTTATAACAAACATTAAAAAAATAATGATGATAAATCAACAAATTGAATAGGGAAAATAGAGATGATTCAACCCCTTCCATAGGTTAATTAGTGAGAAATGGATGTTGATGAATAAAAATTGTCTGCCGATACGAAATTGAAAAAGTAAATCAGTGGAATAAATAGAGATAAATTAACTTAAAAATAACGTTTTATTTAAACAATATTCAGCATAATCAAAATTAGATGCATAAATCCAATGACCAAATCAATTCAGTTTCGATTTAAAAACTTTAATTGATGCATTAATAGTTGAATTAAAATTAGCGTGACAGGAGTCCATAATATAACCTTTCCAAATGGATTATTATCAGCTGGGATTTACTAAATGTCGTTTCGTTTTCGTTTCGTACCATTTTTCTGCACTTTTTGAGTTTCGTTTTCGTGTTTTTTTCATAAAAAAATTTTCATTGTTGTCATTTCCGGTTTAACATGTTAATAATTCGTTACTGTTTTCGTTTTACCTTTCTCTGTCTCGAGGTCAGCACTTGATCTCGAGCTTAGAGCCATTCTTCCATTAATTCTTTTTGACTTTCTTATTTTTTCCATTAAAAAAGCAAATTTGCTTTTTTAATTTATATATAAATGTATATATTTTAAATCTTTCAAATTATTTTAAAAATTTTTAAATTGAATCTCATTTAAAGTTCATATCAATTAAGTTAATTAACAAAGTGTTAATATCCATTTCACAAATTAACATTGCATTTAAAAACGACCGAAATGTAAAAGTCCATGGGGCACAGACAATGCACAAACATTGACTTTTTGCCCCCCCCCCTTAAAAATTGTTTGTTTGAATTTGGTTGAATTTTATAACAAAATCAAAAATTGATATAATTTTTCGTCGCGCCAGTTGAAGCTGAACAAATAAATTTGTGCGTTCAGTTGAAAATTGTGAAAGAATTGACCGAAAATGCTCAAATTTTTCAATTAAGCCTAATGAAATCGTTGTCATCGGATGAGTATAAAAGGTGCCAGTGAAATTTATTATATGCAAAACAAACGTTTAGTGCATATTTCATTTTCAAAATGATTATAAATTAAATAAATATTTAATATTTTTACAGAATAACCCAAAATGAAATTGGTTGTATTCTTTTTGTTCGGTATTTTGTTGGCCGTTCAATTCAACTCGGAAATCGTTACGGCCAAGAGTAGCGGCAAGCAATCAAAAGCATCGAATTCAAAATCAAAACCAAAACCAAATCAATCAAAATCAAATCAGCCACCATCATCACCGTCTTCATCATCTTCATCATGTAACAATCATAATTTGACAAAGTGAAACATTATGGCAGAAGGTTTCATCTTTTAAGGCATGGGCTGTCTGTCGAGCACCAAAACGGCCGGGCCCATTGATTCATACTTGGGCAAGCCGGTCAAGAACAGCATTTTCACTTTCTACGGTGCCGGCGGACGCGGCGCGTGCGGTCTAGACGCCGGAGTGGTAAGTCGAGAAAAGTGATGAGTGATGGTAAATTAAATCTTAAAAATCACAGTTTCGAAAAAGAGCCCCTATTTACAATACAATTTTGATGGCATCTCATATTTTAGCCAAAAATGTCAGCCGCCGGGTCCGGCCAATTGTTCAAGTCGGACGGGCAGTGGAAAGACGCATGCCGAGCCGACAAACAGTACATGTTGGACGACCCGATTTGCAAGAACATTTGCATCAAAGTTGATTACAATGGGAAAACGTAGGACAAACACTTGCCAACCGTCTCTGATCGTCTCAATTAATTATTTATGAAATTACTAAAGTTTGACCGTGCCAATCAATAACAAATGCCCGGAGTGCCCGCCCAACCACGTGGACTTGTCCATTGATGCGTTTAACTTTTTGGAGCCACGCGGGGGTCTCGTGGGCATAGCGAAAGGTTGGAACAAAAATTTTGTTTTTTAATAATTATTTTTTTATTAATTACATTTTATTAATTGCATTTTTAGGTGCCACGCTCACTTACATGAAATGCCCGTCGAACATTAAGCAATGTTAAAAGAAAGAGAATGGACGAGAAGAAAGCAGAAAGAAAGCATTCACCAGGAGAATAAATGTTGCAAAACAAAGAAATGAAGTCAAACAAATATTAAAATAATCATACTTCTGAATAAAGGCAAATGAATTCAAAATTTACACCAATTATTAAAATTAAAAATTTACGTTATATAATATTAGGCTAGTCATACATTCATTTTATCATAAATTCAGACAATCCGTCCATAAATTTTATTTTATGGCAAAATTGTATAATAACTAGGGCTGCCAAAAATATGTACAAAAAGTGGTCCAAATATGTACATAAATATGTAAGAAAAATTCCAAAATATGTACAAAAAACCCCAAATATGTAAATAAAATTTTTTTTTAATGGTATTTTTTGGGAAAGAAATTCCCCGTAAAGTATGAAATAGCCACAAAAATATTTGCCGAAATTTTGGATTTTTTTTGAGGATTTCCAAAAATTTCCATAAAAAATACTCAAAATATGTAAAAAAAATGAAAATATATATATAAAAAAAATCCAAAATATGTACAAATATGTAAGAAAATCCCGAAATATGTAAATATATATAAAAACCCAGAAATATGTAAGTAAATAAAAGTCCCGGTTTTTGTTCGCAAACACAAAAAAGAAAGTGTTTTTCCTGCTATTTAGAGCAAGGAGAAGCCAGGAAAAAAATATTTATTTACATAAAATTGGCAGCCCTAATAATAACCTAACTTTGAATTCATCAATTCAATCTTTAGAATTCTTTAACAAAATTTCAAAATTCATAAAAGTTAACTTACTGTAAATCAGGCCTGTTGCAAAAGGAAAAATAAAAAGCGAAAAGCGAAAAAAGCGAAACCAAAATAAAAAGCGAAAAGGCGAAAGCGAAATGCCCAAAAAAAGCGAAAAAGCGAAAAGGCGATTTTTTTTTCCAAAAATAGATGAATTTGAAAGTCTCAAAAAATTCACCTTTTAAAATGCTTAACTGTTCTGAAGATTGCCTGCTCTTTTGTTTTTCATAAATTCTTTATGCAATTCTTGGTGATTGTGAGACAAATGTGAGGGTCGGGGTTTTTTAATTTTTTCTTATGCCATATAGGTAGTCAAAAAGCTTTATATGTAGTATTTTTGCTTAAAAATATTTATTAATTTTCAATAATAATTTATTTCCTTTTATTTTTTATTTATTTTTTATCGTAAAGATTTTTGTATAGAATTAATTATAAAACGGATATTGCATTTTTTGAAATTTACTGTTTATTTTTCCGTATAAATTAAAAAATTTATTATATTAAAATATCTTGTGGCAAAAAAAGGCAATTTCGAGAAATTACCTTTCAAAAAATAAATTATATAAATATAAATAGTGGATTTTATTCAAAAAAAGACCAAAAATTTTTAATTACTTTTCTTTTGTTTTTTCAAAACACATTTTTTTTCGCGGCGCACTTTTTTAAAAGATTTTCTGGAACAGGGGGACGGCGGTGCCGATAGGCGCGCCGGGAAAAATTTTGAAAATTTGGATGGATCTGTTAACAGATTTTGTCCAATAAATGATAGATTTTTGCGATTTGAGGGAATTTTTTTTAATAAGATTTACGAATTTTTGGGCGGGCGATGCCGATAGGCAGAGCCAGGCAGGCGAATTTTAAAATTAAAAAAAAATTAATTAAAAATAAGAAGTCAACCGGAATCGAACTCATGAGAGAGAGTAATGTCAATGCTAATGCACTAACCACTACAGCACAATAGACATTAACAAACTAAAGCAAATTTACTTTATTTAATAAAAATTTTAGTAAAATGGTTAAAAAATTCAAAATTTTGTGTACTTTTTCTCCTACGAAAATTCCATTGTTTATTTTAAAAACCCAATTTTTAGGGGTGTACTTTTATTTCGCTTTTCAGCCAAAAAGCGAAAGCGAAAAGGCGAAAGCGAAAGGCCCAAAAAAAGCGAAAGGCGAAAAGCGAAACTTGGTACAGCCCTGCTGTAAATGGAGGTTAGTTAGTTTCCATATCAATTTACATTTAAAATTTCGGTGTGCGGACATATGGCCAACTTGACATCTCGCCAACTGGTATTTCACCAACTAGCCAGAATATTCATTTGGCCAATTAACCGTTAACCGAAAAAATTATTAACAAAAATGCAATAAAAACGAAAAATACACCCTCTAAGAATCGAAATTCCAATTTTTTTAAATTTGTTATAATTTGTTGGATTCAAACAAATCGTAGCTCTTTGTTTATCTTCAAATTATAAATTGGCACGAACTTTGTGACAAAATCAAAAAATTTTCAAAAATCAGGCGCTGAGCAAATAAAACACGGACAATTAATTGAAAAAATGACAATTGTGCAAACTTTCATTTGAATACGGGCAAAAGTGTCTGACGGAAACCAAATTTTACGTGCCATTAAATTCGTATAAAAAAGGAATTGAAATTTTAAATTAATAAATTCATTAAAAATATAAACGAAAAACATTTTTAAACATTAGTCTTAAATTCATTTTTGTTTTAATTAATAAATAGGGACTGCATTAGGCACAAAAATCCTCAAATAGGCAAAAATAGGCAAATAAAAATTTTTATTAACGCTTTTTAGGTAGCAAAACACATAAAAATTTTCAATTCTAAAAGAAAATATTAAATATTTTAAAATCTTTTTCGAAATTGAACAAATTTTGAAAACAAAAAATTTTTTAAGAAAAAAATATTTAATTTTGTGGATCAGTTTTGGGAAAAATTTTCAATTCTTAGGAGTGTATTTTCTAAAAAATTTTTCGGACCATTTCTTAGGGGATTGCATTTTGTTAAGGATTTTTTCAAAAACCCTAAAATAGGCATTATAAAAGTCATCGTAGACACCCCAAACCAAGCGGAAAATGCGTTTTTCAAGTGCGCAAAAATTTGGGCATTTGCCTAAAAATGGAGTCCCTATTAATAAAAGACAAAATGAAAATTAGAAATTTTTAAAAATTTCAAATAAAATAATAATTAAAATTATTCCCGTTAAAAATTTTTTTCAGAATTTATTAAAAAATGAACGCTTTTCTGTCTCTGTTCGGCATTTTGCTAGGCCTTCAATTTCACGCACAAATCGTTTCGGCCACCGTTACGGCCTCGCTAAAAACTGCGACCACTTGGAATGGTGGTGGACAATACATGGTGAACTTCAAGAACAATGATGGCTCCAAAACAGTGTGCTCTGTCAAATTCTCTCTGACTCCAAAATCAGGGGTACGGTACCTACTGATACTATTGATTTCCAAAGTTTAATAATACTTCAATAAATATATTAGGACTGGTAATAACACTAATCACTAGGGTCATAATTTGTATGCATTAAAAATGCCAAGTATGCGCATAAAATATGCACTAAAAATTCGCCAAATATACCCTAAAAACACGAA